>VFSX01000174.1:5000-97500 GCA_016618255.1 Chlamydomonas sp. UWO 241
TGCTCTCCCTGCCGCTCGCTGAAGGAGCGCTGACGTGGGCGCACTTAAACAACACGCTTCTCGTGTCGTACGCCAAGCCAGCAGCCGTGGTGGCGGCGGTGCGTGCGTCTCTGGGGTGTGTGGTGGAGGGGGTGGGAGATAGGAAGGGGAGCTGGCGTGGCGCACACAAACAGCACGCTTTTAGTGCCGCACGGGTTTTACAGGTTTTACACGTGCGCGTTTAGGGAGGACCCGTGGCGTGATTTAAGGCCTAGACTACACGTCTAGGGGAGCTCTACTAAGAGAGCCCGCAAGGCCACGCAGCGCGCCAGCCTACCAGGGTTAGTGCCGCACGCTGCGCGTAAGCGTGCTTGCGTGCCCGCGGTGGTGGCGGTGTGCAGGGTGCCGTGTGTCCTCGCTTGGTGTTTGTGTGTGCTTGTGGCAGGGTGGCGGAGGGAGGGGGAGGGGCGGCCTCCCCTGGCGCGCTGCGTCCGCATGGGGCGCTGGGCAACGCGTGCACCTGTGCGTTGGCCTCACACCCACACCTGTGTGTTTGCAGGAGGCAAAGGAGGCTGAAGACACGCGGAAGATCCGACCAGAGCAAGCCGGGGCTGTCGAGGGGTGCAAGCAGCAGTAGCAGGAGGGATGCACACATGCACCACTTATGGAAGGAATTCAATCCGGCGAGTGATGTCGCGGTCGCAGGTAGTTTTGCTACCGGTGATGTACGGGGGCCCTGGGTGGGTGGGCGGGGTTTTCTCAGCCTGAACTGAGGTCGGGTTACATGTAAAACATCGACTGCCCCCCCTTCTATGTGCGAGTGAGAAGCACCCTGTGAATGGCCCCGCCCGTTACCTGCCCCAGGTACACATCCCTCTCGGTAGGCGCACCGAGTGGGTTGGCCAACAGCCAGCCGCCTGACTCCCAGCTGCCCCGCCACAGCATGGCATCCTCCACGGCGCGTTCACTAATACGACTGCCGCTGCTGCTGCTGCTGCCACCGCTGCTGCTGTGCCCGCCACTACTCAATGCTCCATCGCCACCGCGTTGTGATGCCCGTTGCGCACCGCGTGCTGCAGTCAGCTGCGCCTGGTGCAGTGGGGAGCGAGGGGAGGCGCCACCGGTATACACCACGCGCGCCAAGACAGCAGCCACCGTTGCAGAGGGTCTGGCACGGCTGCTGTCGTCTCCGCTGCTGCTGCTTTCACTGCTGTTGCTGCCGCTGCTGCCCGCCACCTCTGCACCTGCATCCGCAGCCGCGCTGCTCCCGTCCGCGCGCCCTTCGCACCGGAACGTCGCCCCCGTCTGCGAGTGCTCGTCCGCCAGACGGAACGCGCCGCCGCCGTGCTCTTCAAACGTGTCGCGCATGTGCGACGCGGTTGCGTGCAGCTCGCTCTGGAGCAGCACTTGCGCTGCGTGGGTGCATGGGAGGATACATCACGCGGGGCAGATGCGGGAGGTGCAGTGCATAAGGTGCGACGGTGTTGTGTTGTGGTGGTGGTGGTGGGGCAGGGAGGGGTGTTGGGGGTGTGTGTACGAGCCAAGCTGGCGCACACAGTGGCTGGCTGGCCGCACGCGTGTGCAGGCGCAGGCACACCAGCGACGGGTGGACGGGCGGCGCGGGTGGAAAGGCGTACACACAGCAGCAGTTGGAGGACGTGCGTGAAGGCGCATGCGTGCGCGTGTGTGTGCGCGTGTGCGTGTACGTGTGTGCGTGTGCGTGTGCGCGCGTGTGTGTGTGCATGTGCCTGCCCTCGTTTGCCGTGTGTGCCACCCACCGCCCGGTCGCAGCAGCGCCGCCAGGTCCGCCACAAAGTCTGCGTGCACAACGTGACGCTGGCTGCGCAGGGCGGGGTCCGGATACTGCATAGGGCAGGCAGAGGGGCGGGCGGGGACGGGTGGGCGGGGATGGGTGGGTGGGTGGACTGGTGGGTGGGGATAAGTGAGTGGGTAGGTGGATGTGGATGGGTGGGTGGGTGGGTGGAGGACCTGGGTGGAGGGGACGAGGAGGGCGGGTGGGTGAAGATAGGAGGGCGGGAGGGCGGGGATGGATGGGTGGGAGAACTGGGTGGGAGGGGATGAGGAGAGAGGCCGAGTGGTGGTGAGTGGGTGTGAAGGCGTGCCGATGTCACGGCGGGCGCGCATGCCTGAGCTGTGCACGCGGGCAAAGTCTGCCGCCGCCATTCCCCTCTCCCTCCTGCCTGCCTCCATCGCACCTGCACGCACACGAGCGCCACTTGTCCAGGGTACGTCGCCAGCAGTGACGGCAGGGAGATGGCGGCGTTGGCGGTGCGGTAGTGCAGGATGGGCGCGAGGCCACGCTCGGATGCCCACTGGTTGGCGCGGTCCATGAGCTGCAGTGGGAATGAGTGGTTGCGCGCGTGTGCGGTGTGTGTGTGCGTGCATGCGTGCGTGTGCGCGGGCGTGCGCGTGCGCGGGGTGTGAGTGTCGATTCGGCGCGTGGCCCAGCGGACAGGAGCCATCCAGGGGGGCACTTGGTGGCGACGGAACGCCACCCACCGCCGTGTGGATGTCCAGCCCCAGGCCGTTCATTTGCTGGCCGCTCTGGTGGCCCGCGTGCGCGTGCGTGTGGCTGTGCGCCTGCTGCTGCTGCTGCTGCTGCTGCTGCTCCTGCTGCTGGTGTGCGAGCAGCAGCAGGCACCGCCCCGCTCCGCAGCCGACGTCGACAACCAACGGGCGGGCGGGGTCACCAAACACGGCCGCCCAGTCGTCGGGCGGCGCAGCTGGCACCTGCGTGCGGCAGCAGCGGTGGTGCAGGTTGTACGGGCCCCGAGTCAAGGCCTCGAGTAGAAGTCTATTCGGGGGCTCTACGAGAAGAGCCGGCGTGGCCTCGCAAACACCAGCCTACCAGCGGTAGTGCACCAACAGCATAACATGTGACGGCATCCATCACACGCGGGGTGGGGTGGGCGTGGGGCATGGCTGAGGTCGTGGCATTAGTGGTGAGCTGCGGCGGGTCGATGTGCAGACACCCCCAGGAGTCACTCGGCACAGCATACCTGGTGCTCTGGCTTGTACAGGTTGGAGTAGTTGCGATGGTGGATCTCGCCCTTGAGCTGTGCGTGTGCGTGTGCGTACG
The DNA here is from genome assembly GCA_016618255.1 of Chlamydomonas sp. UWO 241. Lineage (NCBI taxonomy): Eukaryota > Viridiplantae > Chlorophyta > Chlorophyceae > Chlamydomonadales > Chlamydomonadaceae > Chlamydomonas > Chlamydomonas priscui. Next base: position 8,080 of record VFSX01000174.1, read on the forward strand.
TGTGCGCGCTCGTGTGGGGGGGCATGCATTACAGGTGGCGTATGCTACTACCGCTTGCGTACCCAGCTAGGAGGTTATGCATGCATGCATGCATGTACGGTGTGCATGCAAGGCACGCCAGGTGTCAACCAGCGGCGGCAGCTATGCCATGCACTATGTGTGCATGCATGCAGAGTGTGTCTTACGTTCCGGTCGTCGTCGCTGAGCTTCAGCACCGCAAATGGAGACGGGGGAACATCTGCAAGGCCACGACGCAGCCAGGTGGTGTGCGCCATGAGGCGAGGCTTTTGCGCTGTGCTTTTTGTACTCGCGCAAACATGACGGTGCTGTGCCACTCGCCCTCGTCCCGCGGCGACAGTGGGCTGCTTTATCATCGTCATACGCGCTTCTAGTCGTCGTCGTCGAAAAGTAGCGGCAGTCATGACTGCACTCATACACCCCCACACAGTTGGGACCAGGGTTGGGACGCAGCACGCACATGCACTCTCCTTTCTCCCCTACAATCTCGACCCAACCCGGTGCCACTGTCCCATCGCATCTTACCAGACTGCTAGACCCCAGCTAGACCCCCTCCTCCCCCAATGAGAAAGTGTGCGACGCCGTCAGCTCCCTGCAGCCAGAAGATGAAGGAGTGCAGCGCAGTGCGCAGCATACGCACAAATACGGCTGACCATGGTATGTGGGCGTAAAAGACTCTCTATTTCGCATTCTGTGGCCCCGTGTGCCATGTGGCGAAATCTAGAAGTCTAGTCGCACACAAGGCGTGCAAGCCGCCGCTCATGGAGCACCCCCTTCCCCACTCTTCCATCTAATAAGGCCACCTGTTAGGGCCGGCGGCCAAGGTCGAGCATCAGCAGGTTTTGCGTGTGATAAGGGAAGGCTGGGCCATCGCACGCGAAGAGGGACTGGACGCGCACTGTGCATGTCGGTGATGACTGAAGGCGCAGGCTGAACACGGCAGCTCACGCAACTGCGCTAGGAGCGTGTAGGCACAAGCTTTACACATCTTGGTGCATGTGCTAAGTGCGCGTGTACTTGCAGCCGGATGCATATCGCACCCAGCGACTGGCTACGAAGAAGGTAAAAAAACGTGTGTTCGTGCTGGGCATGGGAGGCCCAGGAGTACGACGCTATGATCAAACACATGCATGGCGCCCCCAGGAAATTCTGGTGCAAGGTTAAACCAGGGAGCCAGGGAGGGGGGCTGAGGGATGTAGAGGGGTGGACGACCTACTTTGAGGGCCTGGTTGGGGGCGAGCATGCCCATGGGGAGCTGCAGGAGGGAGGGAACCCGTTTTCGGATGCCTCCGAAGGAAATAAGCAGCGGGCACGAGTACTCAACGCTTGGATCACCGAGGACGAGGTGAGCACAGCCCTCCTGGGCATGGCGGCGGGCAAAGCGCCGGGCGTGGACGGCGTACCGGTAGAATTTTATCAAAGGGCATGGACTGGGGAGGGGGAGATAGGGGGTGGGGGAGATGTTGAGGGAAGCGAGCCGCAACACGCGCTGCTTGAACCGATCACACATCTACTCAATCGGGTCTTCCGCGAGGGGTATCCCAAAGCATGGCACATGGGGGCAGTCACGCCGGTGCCGAAGAAAGGCAATCTGGACGAGCGGGACAACTATAGGGGCATCACGGTGGGTGGGGCGCTTGCTAAGCTCTATAGTCTGGTGCTACTCCGCAGACTAGACGACCTTGCTGAGAAGGGCGGCCATAGAGCCGCCGGGCAGGCAGGGTTCCGGAAGGGGCGGGGGACCCCTGACAATGCCTTCATCCTACAGCACATGATTGAGAGGCGCAGCCATGAGCGAAAACCGCTGTATACTGCCTTCATCGACTTCAGAAAGGCATACGACTGCGTGCATCGGCAGCTCATGTGGGAGTGCCTCAAGAGCCTGGGGGTGGGGGGGGCGTTTTTAGCAGCCCTGACATCACTGTACGATGGGGCTGGCATGTGCGTGCGCATAGACGGCACGGTGGGACCAGGCTTCACCACACGCCAGGGGGTCATGCAGGGCGACCCAATGTCGCCGCTTTTGTTTGGGCTGTTTATCGACTCACTAGAAGGGGAGCTTGACGCACAGATGCCAGAGGTCGGGGTCCCCCTAGGGACAGGAGCAAACAGGCGGCTCCTACGGTTACTCTTGTATGCAGATGACCTCGTGCTCATGGCAGAGACGCCGGAGGCGCTCCAGCGCTTGCTAGATGCACTTCACGTTTTTTGCAGGACGCACGCTCTCACTGTCAATGTCCGCAAATCTGAGGGGGTGGTGTTTAACGACCAGTACTGCCCGGTCACGAGCGCCAGGGGAAGGGTGACCCTGAAGTACGCTGGTATGGACCTGCCCATCAATCACGAGTTTAAATATCTGGGCATGCTTTTTGGGAGCCGTCGGGCAATAGGCGCGGGGCTGGAGCAGAGGCAGGGGGCGGGCCAGCGTGCACGCTTCGCCCTAGCGCGCAGATACGATGCCATGGGCCTCCACAACGTGGGAGTAAAGGCGCACCTGTTCAACGCACTGGTGCGACCTGTAATTAACTACGGGTGCGAGATCTGGGGCCCAGGGTTGATGGCGGGGGCGGGCATGGGGGTACAGGGGATCTTCTCGGGGGCAGCCGACAAGTGGGGGGTGGCTGGAGGGGACGGGGGCCCCTCCAAGGCGGCGCGCCGCAAGTGGCGCGCCATGGAAGCCCTGCACTTGCAATCTGTGCGCGAGGCCCTCCGTATTCGCAGGTGTGGGCAACAGCTATCGCTGCTGGCGACGGAGGTGGGCTGGCGACCGCTGTCGACCGACTGGCTGCGGCAGGCGGCGCGCTTCTGGGTGAAAGCGCTACGGCGGCCGGATGGCGATCTGCTGAAGGCGGCAATGCGGGAGAGCTGGGAGCTAGCGGCGGGTGGCGTGCGAGAGAGCTGGGTGGCACAGCTGAGCGAGTGCCTCAGCACAGTGGGGCACACGCTGGTGTGGGGCCAGGAGGCGGGGGGCATCGCCCGCCTGCTAGAGACAGCAGCGGCGGGTTGGCTGGCATCAGAGACCAGCACACCAGAGCTGCCAGAGAACGCCAACCAGCTCAGCGTCGTCCGCTCAGTGCCTGACTCATGGTCACACCGCTTCAAGATGCTTACTTACTTGCGATGGATGGCGGACGACTGTGGCGGCGCACCAATGCTCTGGACGGGGCTGAACAGCGCCGCCCTGATCACGACACTCGCACGCTTTAGAATGGGGCTGCATGAACTGCAGATAGAGAAGGGGCGCCACACGGCGCAGGCAGAGCCACGCAGCCAGAGGCTCTGTCGCCTTTGTGGCATGCGGGAGGATGAGGCACACGTGATTTTTGAGTGTCCAGCGTATACGGAGACACGCGTACAGTTCCACACCCTTTTCCTGAGCGTCCCTGGGGACGATAAAGGCTTGGATGCGAAGATGCGGGCGTTTATGAACCCCAGCCCGGGGCTACTTTACCCTTGTTTTTGGCGTGACATGGCCAACTTTCTGGTCTCGTGCCTTGATATACGTAACACAAGCCTGGAGATGGTAGAGGATCGGGAGAAATAATTGACCTGAAGCGAACGATGTTTTGAATTAGGAGTCAATGAGGCAGCCACGATAGTGGCGGGGACCCAAGCGTGGGTTCCCGAGGAGCTGCGGTGGACTGTGCCGTTTGCAGTGCACCGCAGCTGGCGCACCTGAGAAATGCCCACGCTGGGTCTCACACGTGAAAGCTGCCTCAAAGATGACGACCTCAAAACGGAGTATGCAGAAGGAACATATTTATCCGCTATAACCGGGGGGCAAGCTTGCTCTCTAACCTATTACCAAATCCCACACTGTTGGTCACTACTGACCGCCTTTTCCAGCCCCTTTTTAGGTAGTTAGGCTTAGGGATGTGCCCCTCACCGAGTCCTTCTGTGCATCCCCCCTTCAGCAGGGGGGGGGCCTGCGACACGTCCAATGTCGTGCTCGGTGCAACAACAAGGGGTCAGCTTCTGCTCAGAGCCGGGTTAAGGGTAACAGGTTGATAATCCTGTGAATGCCGGTTGAAATCCCAGTTAGAAAACCCCTTCAAAAACACGTCAGAGGTTGCGGCCCGGCTGGATTTCCTTTTCGGCCACGTCTTGGCCTTTCTCCCCACGGGGGGATGTCTCTTTTGGCGATTGGCGACGAACCTGCCTTGCGTTTCCGTTTCCCAACATGCGCTCACCGACTTCAACAAGCGTTTGCTGCCGCTGCGGTAGGGGACCTAGGGGTGCGGGGTGCGCCCACGCTCTTTACAGAGTTGGGGTTCCCTACCACCAACAGCCAGCCATCTCAGTAAGGTGCTCGGGCCATACGCGCCGAGCACGGTCTTATACGCCTTTAGAGGTGTCCCTGACTGTAACATCCATCATCATCATCACACCGTGGCAGAGAGAGATGACGCGGGGCCTCACCCGCCTCTGCCTCGAGGTTGTTGCTGTCTCTGCTGTCAGTCGATCGATCACCGGAGGCGGTGGGGGCGGTGGTGGTGGTGGTTGTGGCGCTACATCGACGGCCCCGCAAGCGAACTCCGCACCGCCTGTGTGAATCGCACGTCGCGCAGCACGCCACCTCCGTCGTAGAAGCGCTCCAGCGTCATGGCGGTCGCACTGCCAGGCTGCAGCCACGTGGTCGACATGCACAGGCCGCGCGGCTGAGACGCAGCAGCAGCAGCAGCAGCACCGCCGCGACCGCCACCAGCGCTGGCGTCCATGTCCACCATCTGGAATGTGACCAGCACTCCACCAGGCAGCCACAGCGTGCCTCCGTCGTCGCCGTCCGTCGGGCCTTCGCGCCCACTGGGCAGCTCCCACTCCTGCCGGTACTCGCTGCTGCTGTACACCCACACGACGCGCTCGTCGCCTGCGTGCGTGCGCGGGTGCCCAACCGACCAGGGCCGTGTGGGTGGGGGCGAATTGCGAGCGCGAGAATGTTTTGCACTCAGGAGCGCGTGCATGCGGTTGCGCCTGAGGCTCGAGGCGACCCCGCACACACACCTGCAGATCCCCCCGCCCTTCCCCCCCCCTGCACCCCTCCCCCCTCCCTCCCTCGTCCAGCACAGCACAGCACAGCACAGCACACACACACGCATCACTGCCACCCACCTGTTGTTGGGTCTTCCTCTTCGATGCCGACCGCTCCTATCGTGAAGCAGCTCCACTCGCCACACACCTGCTTGGGCGTTGGCCGCGGCAGCTTTGTACATGGAACCGGCTCGAGTAGTGCGCGCGCACTCTCGAGCGTGGCACCCCCGGGAGTGCCGGCCCACACCTCGCGGTGTAGCACCAGGCGCAGCACCTGTTGAGGTGCGGGGCAAGGGTGCTGGGGTGATGTGGGGTGTGTGGGGTGTGTGAGGGGGGGAGGGCGCGCACGTGTGATTGTGTGCGGTGTGTGCACACGGTGACCGAGGCTTGAACACAATCCTGTCCCCCCATTCGCCTCCACACGCACAAACCGCGCCCCCTCTCCCCCCTCGAGTCCATGTGCCCCAGGTGCCCCCCCCCCCCCCCCCCCACACACGCAGGCAGAAACGGCTCTCTCACCGCCAGGTCCACCTCCCCCGTGTCGGTGTGCCCGATCCGCACAGTCGCGACGATGCGTACGCGCAGCTTGGTGCCCCAGTCAATAAGTGTGTGCTCAAGCACGCTCGTCGTCGTAGGAGCGTCTGCCTGCTCACTGCCCTCGCCCTCGCCATCGCTGCCCCAGCTGCCGCCAGCGTCGCCCCCCTCGCCATCGTCCAGTGGCTCTTGCAGCATCTTGAACTCGGGGGGGCCTGCGGGAGCAGGTTGTCACGTGCGCGGGTGTGTTTATGATGATTGATCCACAGTCTGTGTGACCATTTATGACTTAGAAGTATGCATGCACGCACTCACACACACACGCACGCATACACCCACGAAGATCCACCCCGAGAAACCCACCCCCCAACCCACCCAGAGACACCATCACCCACAGACCCTGCAGTCACCTGTCAACCCTGCGCACACGCACAACGCACTTACACACGTGCGCCCGCCTGCCCTGCCCTGCCCTGCTGCGCCGTTGGCGCACGCACCGATGAAGTCTGGCCCCGCTGAGTAGTTCCCCCCGTCAAACACGACCACGCCCTCTGCGTTGTACGCGAGCGCCTCGACATCAACGTTGTCGTCGTCCGCTACCGACCCCTCTAAAGGGATGGGCAGCCGCCTGGAGTGCGGGGGGAGTGGTGGCAGCAGTGCGTCAGTGGTGCCAGTGGGAGGGTGGAGGGTGAACAGCATATCATGTCGGGTTGATGAGACGCACAGAGCGAGTGCCGTCGCGCGCACTCACTGCGCCGCATCCATCGTCGTTGCTCGCCCAATCTTCCGGATGAGGCGGTCCTCGCCGTCCGCGTCTTCCCCCCGGTGCTCCACACTCCGGCTGTACACAAAGTCAATGTACCTGTGGTGGTAACAGCACAGGTGTCAGCTGGTCCCCGGTGGACAGCTGGGTGCGCAGCGTGCGTGCGAGTGTGCGTGCGAGCGTACGCGCGCGTGTGTGCATGGTTGCACAGGTGCCCCCCCTCCCCCCCTCCCACTCCCCCACACTTCTCCCCGCCCTCCCACCCACTTGTTGTTGTCGTCCAGCCACACTGGCTCTGGAAGCCCCTCCCACGGCGTGTACGCGCTGTACTGACCAAACCACTCTCCGTTGAGGTGGTTGCAAAACGTGCTCCAGCTGCGGGCGGGGCAGCAGGCAGCAGATGCGTCAGCAGCCGGTGCGGTACGATGCAGCGTGTTGCGACGCGCGTGGCGCCACCAATCTTGGAGTGTATGACGACATGCACGTGCACGTGTGCGTGCGTGTGACTCACAACGGGTCGGCCGCACGATCCACCTTGCCCTCCTCCAGCAGTGTTGCCGTCAAAGGCCGGCTGATAGTGAGATCCTTCTGCACGGGCGTGTCCCTCGAGCGTGCGGGCGCGGGCTTCCTGCCCCCGCCCTGGCTGCTCTGGCTTGGCTTGAAACCGCCGCCGCCACTGCCCTTGCCGCCGCCACCACCACCACCGCCCTTCTTGTCACCACCGCCACTGCTGCCGCCATCACGAAAGGGGTTGCTGCCCTGCTTGGCCGCGCGAACCACCAGGGCCTGCCTGCCTGCTCGCATGGAGACGGAACGGGTGGTCATGCGTGTCAAAGCATGCACGCTCGCGTGTGCATGGGGGCAGCGACACTCCAGGCACATGGGGAGGGGGGGGGGGCAGCGGCATGGGAGCCTGCCACCTGCATGCATGCATGCCCACGAGTGATTGACACGCATGCAACTGCGAGTTGTGGAGGCCGCAGTCCTTACGCACACCCACCTCCTCCTACACACCCTTGACAGCTGCTACCCAGCTTGAGACACTTCGGGGCTGACATGTTATGGTGGTCAGCGCAACATGGAGGGCCCTGCGGGGATGGTACACAAACTTCACACATCCACATTTTGGCATGCATGCGTTGCATGGGCACTCCAATTGCGCTGACACTGTGTGCGTGTCCATCCCTATCGTATTCCCTCCCATGCGCTGATCAACAGGGGCGGGCGGGAGAACAGGCTCTAGGAGAGGCGTGCTGCTGCCTTCGTCGCGATGTGGTTCTCTCGCGCAGCGTTGATTGTGTACAAGACGACGGGTGGCAAGCGGTGGATCCCGAAGAGCGGCCTGCCGGCGCTGTCGCCCACGCAGGCCAGGAATAGGAAGCGCAACGCGGAGACGACGCTGAAGAACCTGTCGGTGCTCAAGATGGCCGCCACACACGAGCCCACGGAGCCGACGCGGCTGTACAAGCCGCTCAACCACTGGCGGCTCATGTGGATGCGCACACGCATGGAGGCCAGCAGGTCCATGCTGGGCTGGGAGGGCGCGCACAGCAACCGCGCGCTCGAGGCAAAGCTCAAGAGCGTGTCCGTGGCGCTGGCAGAGGTGCAGCAGCAGCAGCAGCAGGCGGCCGCAGCAGCAGCAGGCTCGCAGATGGCGCGGTGAAGGCGGTGCGGCGACATGATCGCATGCATGCACGCATGCGACGCGTGTGCATGCATGCAGCAGTCGTGTGGCGGCCTGCTGACGGCGCACCCAGCCACGGCTGCCTCGTACGGACGGACACACGCACGACCTGGAAGTTCAGCTGTGCCCCAGTTGGTCTGGAAAGGGGGGCACCGGACGAGTCGCGCGGGCGTCACGGATGGATGTACGGACGCGCGCGCACGTGTGCCACTGCCGCAGTGCACCACCAGTGCACGCCGCGAGCGCCCGTGCACGCTGCAACGGCTGCTGCTGGGCTGGCGATTTAGACCACAAGAACGTTAGATCAGGTGTCGGGGATTGAGCGGGCGGCGGGCAATGTATCGTATCTATCTTCGGTTGCCACATAGCTTAGCAGTAGGAGCCTTAGGCTTGGGCCACCATTGTGCCTCCTGTGTAGCACGAAACACGAGCACTCCAGATGAAACGCAACAGGCGGTGGTCTTGTCCTGACCAGTCTTCAAGACTCCTCTCGCATTCCTGCTGGAGCTTTGGAACCGAATGTGTGCCCGCCATCAGTGCGCCAAGGCCGGAGGGGGCATCATGGGGAAGGGGGGCGAGGGGGAGGGCGGGGCGCTGGACAAGTGGAAGGCGAGAGGGGGGAGTGACAAGTGCAAGGCGAGGGAAAGGGGGAGGGGCGAGTTTACTTCTCCACTTCTAGCGGGCCACACCAACGGTTCCAAAGCTCTAGCAGGACCAGGCACTGCTCACCCTTGCTGCACACACACTGTGAGGAGGAACAGTCGGCGGTGGGCAAGAGGGAGACAAGGAGGTTGTTTGGCCGACATGAACGACAGCGACGGCTACACGCACGGCCAGTGCTCATGTTTAGGGTGGGAGTGGGGCAGGTGGAAGGGATGAGGCAGGCGGCGGGTGAAAGGGAGACGAGCGGGTGCGGCCGTGTCGGTCGGTTGCCGACTCTGACAGCGAGCCTAGCAGGCCTTGGTGGGCCGGTGCTCACGTCTTGGTTATAAACCCAGTGCTGTTGCTCACGCATGTGCAACTGCCCCGCCACCCTACTGGTGCATCGCGCAGCACTGACGAGCATGCTTGCCTCCGGTTAACATCGGTTGCCGTCAGGCCTCAGGGATTGTTTAACCCTGTCAAGTTGCGGCCACGTCCCCCTGTACTTTCACACAGCACAGCATCGTATTCCTGGCAGCCACCAGTTGGCTTCTGAGCCTCACACTTGTGTGAGGCTCCATTGGGCCCACAGGCAGCCAAACGTCGCGCATAACACCGCAAACCGTAGGGACCCCCCAACTCAACTCGACAACACGAGTGGCAAGTGGAGAGTGCTCACACGAATCATTGCAACGTAGGGCCCTCGTTGCAGGTTGCTGCAAGCCCAAGTACACAGCGACAGGATTGGCAGCGTTGCAGGATGCCTGCTGACCAGAAGGAGAAGGTGACGCAGAGTAGAGGGACGCCGGAAGGGGGATCCTCTGAGAGTGCGCAATCGGCCAAAAGCGATGACGGAGCGCCCGGGAGCTCCTCTGCCTCAGCGCCAGGATTTACCTGGGGGCGGTTCAACGTGCTGAAACGCCTCTTCTTCTTCGACCTGGAGCGCTTCATGGCCTACGGCTACAAGTGAGGGTTGTGTACTGCATGCATGGACACGCGTGTGGCTCGCATGGCTTGCATGGCTGGTATGCATGCGCCCTTCGCGGGCTCGCCTCTTCCCATGCAATGCCTTGATCAGAGGGATTTTTAGGCACAGTGCTGAGGCATTGGCAGGCAGGACTGGGGCCATGGGGTTTGGGTTGGAGGGGGGGGTCTTGGCGCAGCGGCGGCAGTTGGAGGGACTGTCCTTGTGGGGTCCTCGTGTGGTAGTGGATTGCGCGCCCGCGTTGGCTCTCTTACCTGTGCAGGTGTGTGTGTTTGTGTGTGTGCAGCCGTGTGAACCTGTGTGTGTGCAGCTGTGTTTGCAGCTGTGTGTGTGTGTGTGTGTGCGTGTGTGTGTGTGTGTGTGTGTGGTGAGATTGCCACAGCAGGGGCCTGGGGGGGCCTGTTGTGCCCCACTGCTGTCTCAAATGTGGGCCTTGTGTTTACCAGTGGGTAGAATGTTCCCAGGGGGGGGCATTTTTGGGTCGTAGGTGTAGGCGGTGCACTAGGATGCTACTGTTACTGTTAAGTGCCCTGCTGCTTTCGACGCCCAAGATGCACACACCCTTCCCACACCCAGGCACCGCCTTGAGGCCACCGACGTGTACCCAGAGCCCAGTCTGCGAACCGACCACGTCGACGATGAGTTCAGTCCAACGTGGGAGAGGCACCTCGCGAGCGGCAAGCCAGACTTGAGGATCGCGGTGGTGCAGGTGGGTGTGAGCGTGCTTGCGGGTGTGTGTGTGCATATGAGCGTGTGTGTGTGTGTGTGTGTGTAGATGTGTGTGTGTGAGCGTGCGTGTGTGTTTGTGTGGGTGAGGATGTGGGGGGGGGGGGCATGCGCGATGTGAGCACGCGGTCGTGTTGGGCCCTGGACTTTGTCGCCACACACAGCAAGGTGCGCTCACTATGAGTCAAGCGCATGCGTGCGCGCACCCCCCCCCCTCCGTTCGTGAATCTCCCCCCACCACCCACACCCCACCCTATAAATGCCCCCCCCCCCCCTTCCCCCTCTCCCTAGTAGGGCAGTGGGGGCTTGGCTGCTCCGCCCGACCCCCCCCCCCTCCCGGGGGCATGGGTTTATCAACAGTTGCAGAACTCGAATCCAGCAAGGGGGGGGGGGGGGCACACAGGGATCAGCTCCCCCAAAGCACAGTGCTAATTTCCCCCTGTGCTACTTTTCCCCCCTGTGCATCCTCCTCCCTCCCTTCAGGTGTACTGGCGCAGCCTCGGCTTCACCGGCCTGCTGTACGGCATCAGCCAGGCGTGCAGCCTTGCAGGGCCCATGCTGCTGCAGCGCATCGTCGCAGGGATCTCGTGCCAGCCGCTGAAGGAGGTGCCAGGCTACACGGGGGACTGCCCAGAGCGCAGCTACCTGTACTAGTGAGTGCGCGCGTGTACTGAGGGTGGGCGTGCTGGGAGGGTGGGTGGGTGGGTGCGGCTACTTGGGGGACTGCCCAGAGCGCTACCTTTACTTGTGAGTGTGCATCATTAGGAGAGGGTTTGCGTGCCTGGAGGGTGCGGGGCTGTGTGTGTGCGATTGCGCGCGCCGCCGGCCAGCTGACACACGCTGTTGCTCGTGCCGCTCGTGTTTGCAGCTACTGCATCGGTCTGCTGCTGGCACCCGCCATCCAGGCTGTCACTGAGAACCACAGCAACTACCTGCTCTACCTCATGGTGGGTGCGGGCCGCTGCGTTCCATACGCTTTCTGCCGTCTGCTGCCTTGCCGCCTGCCGCCTGTCGCTTGCTACCCAATGGTGGTTGCTGCACGCGTGCGAGACACACAGCTGCTTATGCTGGGACGCTCCTTTCGGTCTGCCAACGACTGACATGTGCCGCCATGCCATGCCGTGCCCCCCCCCCCCCCCCCCAGGGCACCCGCATCCGCAACGCCCTCATGGCGAACATCTACCGCAAGTGCCTGCGGCTGTCCAACAGGTGTGCTCACTGGCTTGTGCTGGCACGGGGCCAAGTGTTGCCACTGGGGACACCCATCTGGCAGCGAAGCAAACCGGCGCATCACTGACAGGAATCCTGGCGCCGCAGATGATTTCTGTACGGTCAGGCATGTGTGCGTGCATGAGCGTCAATGAGCCTCGCCCCTCCCTTTCGCCCCTCCCTTGCTGCGCAGCTCCATGCAGGCGGAGTCAACCGGCAAGGTCATCACCCACATGTCCAACGACGCACAGAAGCTGCAGGTGTGCGCTAGTTTTCCCGGGGCTCTTTCCCGGAGCTTTCAAACACGGGGTCCGGCTTGTTTGGGCGTAGCTTTCGGTGGAGGAGTGACGCGGAAAGTCTGGGTGGCTGTCGCTGGGGCTGCGGCAGGTGCTATGGCTGTTGTGTTGCTGGGGCTGGGGCTGCGGCTGGGCCCCCGCAAAACAGCAAGACGTAGCACGAGGGTTGTTGCAAGCTCTCCCCCAACTGGATCCCATGCCATGCAGCACAGCGAGCGGCACTCCCAGGGAATCTCAGGGGAGGCGACACCACACCCCCACACCCTGCTCACCCCACCTCGTTACGCCGCACTCACGCACTCACGCAGGACGCCGCGTTTGCCATCCACTCAATCTGGGGCAGCCCCGTGCTCATCATCGTCATCATCATCCTCATGTGGTACCAGGTAGGGTAGCGCCATCAATCATGATGGGCGGTGGTGGCTGTGTGGGTCACAGGGGTGGTGGAGTGGGGTCACGCTCTGCTTTCATGTCCTGGCAGCCATCTGGCAACCACACGGGTTCTGGGTTCTGGTGGCCCGCACTGCTGCGGGCCTTGTCGGTCGTGTGGCTGTGCAGCTTCACCCACTGTTTGCTTATGCTGCCCGCTCTGTCCCCTCTGCCCCCTCCCCCCCCTCCCCCTTCCTCCCCACAGATTGGATGGGCCACGTTTGTGTGCCTGGGCGTCGTGCTGGTCCTCATCCCAATCGTGGCAAAGCTCTCTGCCAAGCAGTTCTCATTCCGCAGGGAGCTCGTACTGGTGGGTGGGTGGGTGGGCAGACAAGCAGCGATGGGTGCGGGGGGGGGCTTGCAGGTGTGTGTGTGTGTGTGTGTGTGCGTGTGTGTGTGTGTGTGTGAGCATCTCAAGTGCAGCATTGGAGGGGGGGGGATTTTGGTGTGTGTGCGGGGCAGGGGACTGAGGTAGGTGGAGATATAAGGGTCCCTGGGGCTGCGCTTGAGAGTGCAGGGCGTATCAGACGGGATGAGAGGGCGTATCAGACAGGAGCGGTGGGGGCACTCCCCCCCCTCCTCTCTCCCCCCTTCTGCAAGCCACTCCCCGCCTCTCATGAGGTGCACACTGGGGTCCCTCCCTGCAACTCACTGCGCCTCATCCGGTGTGTGCGTACGCACTTGTATGTTTGCAGTGGACCGACAAGCGCATTGGACTCATGAGCGAGGTCGTGACCGGCATCCAGATGATCAAGTTTTACGCGTGGGAGTCACCCTTCCGCAAGGAGGTGAGATGGGAGGCATGCCTGGCGGGCTTTCTGTTTGGCTGGCTGGTCGTCCGCATGGCACGGGTGCCTACCCCCCCCCCCCCAATCCACCCACACCCAGGCGGCGCTTGCGGCAGGCACACACGACTCACCGTCACTCGCTGCATCGTGCGTGCCCGTCGACCTTGAACACAGCTCAACCCATTCGTTGGATTGGTAGCCTGACAAGCCTGCCAGATAGAGCTCATCAAGAGCTTTCAAGTGTCCTTTATATGAGGACACACGGTCAGCAGGACGTCAACTTTCAGCGCGGTCAAAGAGAAATCCGGCTGAGGACGAAATCACTACCCCCCCCCCCTGCCCTCCCCCTCTCCCCTCCTGCACACAGGTGATGAAGTTTCGCAATGAGGAGGCCCGCATCCTCAAGGAGCAGGCATTCTGGCTGGGCGTGTTTGTGACTGTTCTGTTCATCGGCCCCGTCATCATGTCACTGCTCTGCTTCATGAGCTACAGCCTCTCTGGCGTGGAGCTCACCCCTGCACAGGCGTACGCCACGCTCGCATACATTTCCCTGCTGCGCTTCCCCATGACGGTCCTGCCCTTCCTCGCGACCATGGTGAGTGCAACATGGGGGGGGGGAGAAGCCACTCAGTCCTGACCACGACTCGTCTCGCCATCTCTGCCATCAGGAGTGTGGCTGGCGTATTCCTGTGTGACACGCAGCTCCTCCTCCCCCCCTTCCCCCCCATGCCTCGCCACCACGCACACACACGCCCTCGTGGCCACCACGCGCAAAGATGTCGCAGCGTCAATCGTCGAAGGGACTAGAGCTGACACTGGCATCCCTGATTTTCTGCCTTCGCCTGACCCCTGCTCTCCCCCCCCCCACCCGCACCCCCCACCCCCCACCCTTCGCAGCTCATGACTGCCGTCGTGAGCTTGACGCGCATCCAGGGCTTCCTGCTGCGCCCTGAGGCGAGCCTGGCGCAGAGCTTGGGCGCGGGCGAGGAGGGGATGGAGCGCGGGGAGGTGAGCAGCCGGGCAGACGACCGACATGCCGACGCAGTTACTGAGTCGCATGACGCACCGCACTGGCGCACGGGTGCTCGCTGTCAGATGTCGGGGGGCCGCCGTGCCATTGGTACTGTGCAAATACAAATAGTGAGCAGGGCTGCCAGCCCCCATCTTCACAACTGATTAAGGGTCGGCAGCAGCAAGTCTACGTCTACACTGCCAAGGCCCCTCCCTGCCTCCTCCTGCCTTTTCCCTCCTTCCCCACCACCCTCACCACGCGTGCCTGCCCCGTGTGTGTGTTACAGATCCGCATCCGCGGCGGCGAGTTCTCCTGGGACGAGTCAGCTGAGAAGCCGAGCCTGACTGGCGTGGAGCTGTCTGCCAAGGCGGGCTCCCTCACGATGGTTGTGGGGAGCGTGGGCAGCGGAAAGTCGTCGCTGATGTCGGCGCTAGTGGGGCACATGAGCAGGTGGGAATCGTGGGGGGAAAACGGGGGGGGGGGGGGGGGGCATGACAAGCGTTTGGGGGGCACACACATCACATGGTACCTTGCACTGTTGGGAGGCATGTGAGGAGGTTCACGTGGGGGGGCACACGAGCAGTGCACTGGTGGGGGACGCAAGAGTACATTAACTGCTGGGGACACGTGAGCAGGTGCGCGGGTAGGGGTGCATGTGATTTGAGGTGGGCCATGCGGCCGGGCGTAGTGGGCTGCTTGCCGTGACGTGTCGCCTTGCTGCTGCCCTCGTGTTGGCGTGTGCACTCGCAGGCAGAGCGGCACGCTCGCGGTGTCTGGCAGCATCGCGTACGCTGCACAGACGAGCTGGATCATGAATGACACGCTGAGAGAGAACGTGCTGCTGGGGGAGGAGGCGGAGGAGTTGAGGTGCGTGGGCGTACGTGCGGTAGCGCGTGTGTGGGGGGGGGAGGCGTCAGCCAGTGGTCGCTCTCTGGCGTTGGTTGCACTCTTCCATGGTCTGCCTGGTGCATCAATTGGGGAAGTTGGTTACGGATGCGCTGAAAGCCGGCGCGTGCGGCTCGACTCGCCCAGCAGCTCTCTGCTGGCGCGTGCGGCTTGTCGCTCAGCGGCTCTCTGCTGCACCCGGGCACAGCTCTCCTCACCCGCCTTTCCCTCTGTATCTACCTCCCCCCCCCCTCCCACCCTCGCCCTCCCCGCAGGTACAACGACGCACTTCGTGTTGCGCAGCTCGGCCCCGACCTCGCCATCCTTCCCAATGGCGACCTCACTGAGATTGGTGACCGGGGCGTGACGCTGTCAGGCGGGCAGAAGCAGCGCGTGTCGATCGCACGCGCGCTGTTCAGCAATGCGGACGTGTATCTGCTGGTGTGTGTGTGGTGTGTCCGTGTGTGTGTTGTGTGTGTGTGTGCGTGCTCTTGTTTGTGCATATGCGTGCGTGTGCGTGTGTACCTGCTGTTTGCGTGCACGTGTGGGCCCTTGGGACATTGCCACCAGATCGACTTTGTGAGTGCCGTTCATGCAGCGTCTGTTGGGTGGTCAGAACCTATGTGTGGGATGCGACGTGTCGCGACAAGCCGGCCCCTCACCGCGTGCCCTGCTGCTGCTGCTAGTTCTCTGTGTGCTGCGTGTGCTTCTGCTGCTGCTGCTGCTGCTGGACCCTCATCCACACTCCTCACGTGCGCTGTGTGTTGTGCCAACTCAATGCCTCACTCCGCCCTCCACCCCCCAACCTTGCTATGGCCACGCAGGACGACCCACTGTCCGCTGTCGACTCCCACGTCGGACGCGCGCTCTTTGAGCAGTGCATCCAAGGGGCACTGCGCGACAAGACCGTACTGCTGGTCACAAACGCGCTACAGGTGCGGGGACTAGACCTGGTGCTGGTGCTGGTGCTGATGGTCTTGATGATGCTGATGGTGATGATGCTCCTGTGTGCCACTGTCCCCACAGAAGAGCAGTGGACAGTGGGTGCTGCATGTGGGGGCAGCAGCTGTAGGTTGCTCGACGGTTGTGCGGTGCCACTACGTGCTTCCCCCCACCCCCATCACATACACACACCCCTCACCTCCCATGTACCCTCTGCACTACCCCCCCCCCTCTTCCCCCCCCCAGTACCTTCCCATGGCGGACAACATCGTGTGGATGGTGGACGGCGGCATCAAGGCGCAGGGCACGTACCGGGAGCTGCAGGAGCACGGGATGGACTTTGCAGAGCTCACACACTTTGAGCAGGACCTGGCAGAGGAAGAGGAGGACAAGAAGGCAAAGGTGGGAGGGGGGGGTGGGAGTTGTGGTTGTGTGAGTGGAGGAGGAGAAGAGAAGGAGGAGAAGAGGGCAAAGGGTGGTAGGAAGGGTGGGAGGGAGTTAGTGTGGTGCCTGTGTGTGAGGAGGAGGAGATGAAGGCCAAGGTGGGAGGGAGGGAGGGGGGGAGGGGGAGTTTGCGTGAGGGTGTGCGTGCTGAGTGTGCATGCTTGTGGGGGGGAGTGTGTGTGTGTGTGCGTGTGTTGGGGGGTGGGGGGTGCAAGTGTGTGTGGGTGTTCTGATTGAGAGTGTGAGTGTGTGCGTGTGCGTGTGTGCGATGATGCGAGCGTTGTGTTGCAGTGGGCAAATTGGTGTGCAGATGTTGCAGCAGGCAAGGGGTGTATACATGTTGGCCGTAATCGTGTTTCCTCCCGTCGGACGAGCGCAGCGAATGCTCTCGCTGTCACTCGGGTGTCATGCTACCTCACTGCTGCCTGTGCACCCCACTGCTGCTGCCCCACTGCTGCTGCTGCTGCTGCTGCTGCTCGTCGACCCCACTGCTGCTGCCCCACTGCTGCTGCTGCTGTTATTGCTGCTGCTGGCCGTGCACTTCACTGCTGCTGCCCCACTGCTGCTGCCCGTGCACCCCCTCTCACCGTCCCTCCCTCCCTCCCTCCACCCCTTGTGCTGCACATTCACAGGACACGCTGCTGAGCAAGATGGCGCCAGGCCCCGCAGCCAAGGGCAGCGATGACGCGAGCAGCACGGCAAGCGACGACGACGCAACCACCACCACGGCGAGCGTGGTGCTCAAGGTGCGTGTGTGTATGCTTGCGGGTGCTTGTGCATGCGTGTGTGTGCATGAGGGTGTGTGTGTTTTGTGTGTATCACACCCACCACTGCGGCTGATCTGGCGCTCAATGTGGTCAAACATGCCAGTATGGTGGAGGGCCTTGGCAGTCTGGTGGGTGACGTCCAATTATCTGCCACATGACGGTTTACAACATGGGCAAGTTTGCGTACGTGCGTGTGTGCGTGTGTGTGTGCCTGCCTGCAAACTTGCCCCCCATGCGCGCCCACACCACTGACGGGGGGCGCTGCGTGTGCTCACCCTGATCCCCTTGTCACACCCAACTCCCTTAACACACCCTTAAGAAACACACAATAAACCCACACATACACACACCCCAACACACACACACACACATGCACACACCCTAACCACACATATCCCACCCAACACCCTTATCCTTGCACACCCACCCCACCCACCCACCCGCGCCCGCCCAGGACGCTCCTGCTGATGACGACAAGCCGCTGCCTGAGAAGTCCCCGCTGTCGTTTGCAACCAGCAGCGTGCCTGGCCACCACCAGCTGGCGGCAGGTGGTGGCCCCAGTGGCAAGAGCCCGCGCACGGGGGCGACTCCGCGCGCAGCCCCTGGCCTGACCACAGGGCAGAAGGAGCTGCTGGATAACACCAACAGAAACCTCACGGGGACGGAGATTCGGGAGGACGGTGCGTGTGCGGGCGTGGGGGGTTGGGGTGGGTGGGTGGGTGTGCACGTGTGCGCATGTGTGGCTGTGTGTGCATGGTTGCATCAATGCCCCGCCACCGCACGCGCCATCTCTGTGGAGAATTTGCGCGCGTGTGTGTGTGTGTGTGTGTGGTTCCTTGGATGCGCCTGCAATTTTGTTTACTGTTACATTACACACAGGAACGATCACACATACTCCCCCGCCCACCACCACCACCACCCGCAATAATCGGGGGTGTGAAGCACGCGACGGGTTTTGCAGCGCAGGCCAATTTCCTGAGCTGTGCACATACCTCCATGTGACTCTCGATTAACCGAGGCGCGTTCTCGTCGCCGAGCTCTGGACCCAGCAATGCGGCGCTGCTGGTGACGAGGATCTCCGTGCCGCTGACGAGCGGGGTAAAATACGACTGGCCCGGCTCCTACTAGACTGCCCCTCGGTGGAACACTTCAGGAGCGGCTTGCCCGGCGCTGCCATGGCTTGGCGAGTAGCCGCGGCGCTGCCGCGGCCCGTGCTGGGAGACGGCCCTTATCCTCCCCCCATGCAGGACGCCATGCGGCACCGATCTCGACGAGTTGATCGACGAGCGGAGGAGCTGGCGCCCGTCAATGCATGCTGGACATTGGTCAAGATGGCTGCCCGTGGAGGCGGGCTACCATCACGGCTTCAGCGGTGGCGACCGCCGAGGCAACACAGAGTAAATCCGCTTCACCAATCGCAGCGTTCGTCACCGCGCTCATCCTCGGGGTCGCTCGTCTGCCGGTGACTGGCGTTGGAAGGTCTTCAGGCAGCCTCCATGACAACTCTGTCGTCCATGCACCCCTGGAGGGTGGGACCAGGCCATGCATGAGGCATGGGGCGCCGGCTGAGCCCCATGCAAACGAGAGCTGGACAGCCATGCACTGCCAGGCGGGGACCGTTCCAGTCAGCGCCAGTCGGCTCTGCCGGCTTGACTGGCCACAAGGCCACTACTGTGACCTTGAGGAAGGTCCTCTCCTATATGCTCCTTGCCAGACATGTCTCTCAGAGACCGCTGTTTGGGGTAGTCTAGCCGGCGGGAGCGGTAGTCTATCGGCCGGGAGCCGGCGGTACTCTAGTACTTAAGTGTGCTGGAGTATCGGCGGGTGTCTCTAGTAGAAGAGTAGCCTGCTCAGCTGGAAACCCCGTGTTACTGTTACTGTCTCTAAACGCATGGCAGGCTGTGCTCCGAGTGGGTGCCCTCTCCCCCCATGCACACACCAGTGTTTTCGTTAGCCAACCTGCAACCCGACGAAGTGCACTTTCGGGTTGAGATTGGCCGATTCGGGTTGGCGCGTCGGGTTGAGATTGCGCGAAGGCCGACCAAAAAGTGTGGAAATTTGCATTTTCACACTGTTTCCACCAAAATTTGCCTCCGTCATGTTGAGATTGGCGAAACGAGCGAGAGGCCCGGGTGGAGCCATCATTTTTACTAGACCACTGGCACACACGCAACCATTCACATTCACACCCACCCGTTCGTTCCTCCATGTAGGCAACGTGAGCATGTCGGTGCTGACTGGCTACTTCAAGGAGGGAGGAACTTGGCACACGTGGCTGCTGCTGGGATTCCTCTACGTTGGGGAGCAGGTGAGCAAGCAGTTTGTGTACGTGCATGTGTGGGAGGGGGGGGGGGGTGCACGTGCGTGCGTGCGTACATGTGTGGGGTGCTGTCTGCGTGCCTGTGGGGTGTGTGAGTGGAGGGCGCGGCATGCTGGACAATGGTGCGCCGCACAGGCACCCAGATGGCCGCGCCTGCTACACTTGTGCACGCAGCCAGCGCTCCCGCTGCCGCACGAGTCGCTTGTGCACATGGTGCTCTCCAGTACAGCGAGCTGCTCTCTCTCAGCCCCTTCAAGGCTTGATGATGCGCCTCCTCTTCACCCCCACCCCCACCCACCGCGCACCCCCCACCCACGCGCCCCTTAACCCTGCTCTGCGTCCCCTCACGCAGTTTGTGCGCGCTTTCACAGACGTGTGGGTCGGCTACTGGTTCTCAGACCGCTATGGTTTCGGCATCTCACCAGGTAAGCAGCGTCGCCACGGCACCGTTCCCTATGAGGTAGCCAGACAGTTTAAATCATGTGTCGGACATAGTTATGCCGACGCGAGCCGTGTTCACCATTAGAGGCGTCACTCAGACTGTACCACCAATCATCATCACTAGCTAGGGTTTTGCGTTTATGGCTTAAGGGTTTAGGATCGTCTCTCCAGTCACGCAACCCAGCCCCCCCTTCTCCCCCCGACAAACGAGCCTTCCTTCCGACGCTGCCCCCTAGAGCAACCCTCAGGGTTGTTGCCGCTTTTGGAAAGGGCGTTGGTGATTGAGGATATCAGGAGCCCCGCATCCTCGCTCTTGATTGTCCCGTCCTTACACTGCTAAGCATATGCGTGTCAAAGCGTCGGGATTCCACACCTTTGTCTAACAATGAGCATTTGAAGAAGAAGTTTTCCGACCCCCCTCCCCCCTCCCCTCCTCCCTCCTCTTCCCTCCTTCCGCCAGGTGGCTTCTACATTGGCATCTACGCCATCTTCGGCCTCACTTTCGCCCTCCTCACCTTCTGGCGCTCGCTCGAGTTCCGCTACATGTGCGTGCGCGCCGCGGTCGGAATCCACAACCTGCTGCTGGACAAGATTCTGGTGCTGCCAAAGGTGTGTGTGGGGTGGGTGGGTGGGTGGGAGCAATAGGGTCGCCCACTGTTTGGTCTTGCTGCTACCTAGAGGCTCTCTCTTCAGGTAGCAGGCTGCCCGTGCAGCGCGCTCGTCCGCTCGCTCCTCCCGTCACTCGTGACTGGCGGTGCACAGCCACTCCTGTGATGGCCGTGGTCTGTTGTTTCTTCCAACACTTGCCACACGCAACCCGGCCCTGAGTTTGTGCCCTGGAGCTGACCACAACCACAACCATCCCTCGCGTTGCCCACACCCATCCGGCCAGGCCAGGAGAACCCCAGGTTCTGGCACGAGATGGCTGACTTCCTTGTCGCCTGTTTTGAGACACGCACCGCGTGCACAGCAATCATGATGGCAGATGGCATGCTAGGGGTCCTATTTTGACAGCTGCCGGCCTCTTTCCTAGGGTCTTATACGCCATCAATGACATCTGTCGGACTGTAAAATCAACCGCCACCCACACGCACGCAGACCTTCTTCGACACCAACCCCACCGGACGCATCCTCAACCGCTTCAGCAGAGACACCGACATCATGGACGTCACGCTGTGCATGTCGCTGTCACAGGTGGGTGGGTGGGTGTGCGCGGGGGGGGGGGGGCTGGTGCCGGTGGGGGCTGCACCCTATCTCCTAAACCCTCAACCCTTAACCTACAACCCTAATCCCTTAACCAAGGGGGCTGGCGGTTATTAGCATGTGGGGTGTGGGCATGTTGCATGGGTTGCAGAGGGGTAGGTGCGTGTGTGTTTGTTGGGAGAAGTGCTCCGCCTTCACGGCCCTCCTTGTGGGTGGGGGTTGCGTGCTGCCTTGTCGCTCGCACCCAGCCAGCTCGCGCCCAGCCATCGCGATTGCACTCGTATCGTGGTGCGTGGCGTTGCACGCTCACGCACTGCAACCTTGCAGCCATCCCCAACTTCAAACCACGCACTCACTGTGCGGCATTGCCGCTGACCCCTCCCCTCCTCCCCCGTCTCACCCCTCCCTCACCTTCCCTCGCCTCACCTTCACTCACCTCACCTCTCCCCTTACCTCACCTCTTCCCTCACCTTACCTCTCACCTCACCTTCCCTTACACACACACACACACACACACACACACACCCCGGCAGTTCTCCAACTGCATCGCCATCCTGATCGCCAACCTCATCGTCATCTCTGTGGCAACAAAGTGGCTGGGAGTGGCGCTGCCGCCGCTGATGGCTGTGTACGTCGTCATCCAGAGGTGGGGTGGGGGCGTGGGGTAGTGGCGGTGGGGGTGCCTCAAAACACGTGAGACACGCTGTCTCCGCTGCATTTCATCCACAATGCTGGCCCCCTTCTCCCACACATGCAGCGCATGGCATGCACACACTTCAGGTACCTTCACCCTGCTGTGCGTGAGCTGTGAGCGACAGCGCATCGAGTCGCTCACGCGCTCGCCCACCTTTACCCCAAGCCCTTCTCCTCCGACCCCCCCCCCCACACACACACATACACCCCGTCTACCCTCTTCCCCCACACACCTGCAGGTACATCCCTGCTGCGCGTGAGCTGCAGCGCATCAATTCGGTCACGCGCTCGCCCATCTCTACTTCGAGCCCTTCTCCTCCGACCCCCCCCCCCCCCCCCCCACACACACACACACCGTCTTTCCTCTTCCCCCACACACACCTGCAGGTACTACATCCCTGCTGCGCGTGAACTCCAGCGCATTGAGTCTGTCACGCGCTCGCCGATCTACTCAAAGTTTGGCGAGGCCCTCAACGGAGTGCCGACGATCCGCGCGTACCGCAAGGAGGCGCACTTCACGGCCGTGTCTGACTCGCTCATGGAGATCAACGCGCATGTGAGTGAGGGCAGGGGTGGCTGTGTGGCTGTGGCTGTCGGGGGGACGTGCATGTGGGTGTGCATGTCTGCGTGTACGCGTGCGTGTATGCTTACGGCCAGGCACTGTGCGCGTGTGCATGTGCGTGTGCATGTGCGTGTGCGTGGCGCCCACCCCCTCCCCCTCACGCCATGCTGGCGTGGCCAAGGCAGTGTTTGGCGAGTGGGCAGTAGCCGTGTGCATGTGTGAGGCATATTATAACGCGCTCGCTGTTAACTCACCGACACTGCACGTGTGTGCGCGTGTGCAGGCGTACGCGACCCTCAAGCTGACTGCCAGCTGGCTTGCGATGCGCCTCGACTTCCTCAGCATCCTCATCATTACAGGGACTGGTGTGTGCTTGCGTGTTTGTGTGTGTGTGTGTGTGTGCGTGTGTGTGTATGTGTTTGTTTTTGTGTGAGCGTTGCATAGAGGCCATCCCATGTGCGGTCGCACGCGCACACGCCTGGTGCCAACATATGCTCTGCTGTCACCTTCCCTCTGCTCCCCACTCTAACCTAAGTACCTGCGTGCGCTCACACACATGCGCACGCAGGTGCCCTTGCCATCCAAGGCAACATCAGCCCCAGCATGGCCGGCCTCGCACTGCTCTACGCACTCGACCTCACCCGCTACCTCAAGCAAGGTGGGCGCTATTTGTCGTTGCGCACACGCACATGCTGCCTGCCCTGGCCACGCCAGCACGTCGCACTCGACCTTGTAACACACAACAGTCTCACACGAGTCACACGTCGGCATACACAAACCCTGTACTGAGGGCCACACAACGCGTGCGAGCCATGCCACGTGGCTTGTCTGACGACGATGCGCACGCGCCTTGCGTCCACAACTTGTGTCCACACCTTTCAGGCACCAACATGGCCAGCCAGAGTGAGAGCAACCTGACGAGTGTGGAGCGCATCATGCAGTACTTCCCGCTCGAGGTGCGCCACCCCCCACCCTGCGCCGCAAGCCCTAAACCCTTCGCTTCCATTGCGCATGCACCCCCACCCCCCCTCTCCGGTCCCCGACACCTGCGCCTGCTGTGATGCACACACTTACACAAACCCGCCCGCTTCTATTGCGCGTGCAGACCCCCCCTGCTGCTCCCTCTGGTCCCTGACACACGCGCCTGCTGTGATGCCTGCCTGACTGCCCCCCCCCCCCCACCTCTCGTGTTTCCGTTGCGCATGCAAACCCCGCCCCTCTGGTACTCCCTACGGTCCCCGACACACACGCCTGCTGTGACGTCTGCCTCCCCCCCTCCTCCGCCCTCACCCTGCAGCCCGAGGCTGCCTCAGACACTTCCCCAGAGGTGGCCAAGACGCTGCCGCCCAACTGGCCGGCGCAGGTGGGTGGCATGGGGGGCGCGCTGCACTCACTGCGCTGCATCTCACACGCGCAGCGCTTGCCGGGCGCCGCGCGCATTGCGGGTTGCACAGTGCCGCCAGCCGGCCGCCGGTTGTCCAACCCAAGGCGTCTCATTGCTCGTGTCTTGTGCCCGCTGCGCTGTGCAGGGCGCCATTGAGATCCAGGAGCTGTGCATGCGCTACCGCCCAGGGATGCCCCTCGTGCTCAAGGGCGTCTCGTTCTCAATCACAGCCGGAGAAAAGGTGTGCACGTGCGCTTGGGAAATCACAGGCTCCTTGGCTAGGCGTGCTCACTAGCTAGCGTGTAGTGGGGGGAGATGGGGGCGCGTCGCGTTTTGGGCGCCGCACGCTGCCCCGACCCGCGTGAGGCACGAAGACTGTCACCGGCACAGCACGGCATTCCCGGACGAGAATCATGATGCAGCATTCCCGCCACTCATGCCCCCCCCCCTCTCGTTTCCACTCATGCCCCCCTCCCTCCCCCAGCGCACACACACCCTGCCCCCTGTGTAGGTCAGCCTCGTCGGCCCCACTGGATCCGGCAAGTCGTCCATCCTGCTCGCGCTCTTCAGGCACATCTCTCCCTGCTCACCCCGCGCACCCACGCCACGCACCCACACACACATAGGTCGGCCTAGTCGGCCGCACCGGCTGCAGCAAGTCGTCCGTCCTGCTCGCGCTCCTCCGGCAGACCTCTCCCTGCTCACCCCAACGCCACACCCACACACACGTAGGTCGGCCTCGTCGGCCGCACAGGATCCGGCAAGTCGTCCATCCTGCTGGCGCTCTTCCGGATGGTTGAGCCTGCGAGCGGGCGCGTGCTCATTGACGGCGTTGACTGCGCGACGCTCGGTGTGCACCACCTGCGCTCCAAGATGTCAATCATCCCACAGGTGTGGGGCAAACGCCTGTGGGTGTGCGTGCGTGCGTGCGTGTCCACTGCGTACCGCCCTACGGCGACTCGCGCACGCATCTGTGACCATTTATGGGGACGATCGTGCCAGCTTACTTTTTTTTTCTGCTGCTTCTACTGCTGCCGCCGCGCACGCAGGATCCGTTCATGTACAAGGGCACCGTGCGCCGCAACCTGGACCCTCTGGAGGAGCACGGTGATGAGGCGCTGTGGGAGGTGCTTGAGGCGGTGGGGCTCAAGGTGCCGATCACTGCGCTGGACACCAAGCTGGACCACATGGTGGTTGACAACGGGAACAACTTCTCACTGGTCGGTTATTATGGGTAGGGAGGGAGGGGGGAGGGGGGAGGGGGGGACAGAGAGAGGTGGCTGCACAGGGGTAGTCCAATGGGTGGCCACACGCTCGGAAGCACAGGGTGTTGCAAGTCGAAAGACGTGCGGCGCTGAACCAGCGCGCACACGCGTGCACGCCCCTCTCACTCTTTGACCCCTGTCTGGGCCTCCTCCATCGCAGGGCCAGCGCCAGCTGTTCTGCATGGCGCGCGCGATGCTGCGCAAGTCCCGCATCCTCATGATGGTGGGTGTCCGGAGCCTCACATCGCGTGGGGGTGCTGGGGTGCGGCAGCTGGGGGGGGGGGGGGCGCACAGTGCACGCATGTGGACGCGGCGTGTAGCTCAAGGCAAGGCAAAGCAGTTCCCCCCTTCCCCTACCCTGCCTGGCAGCGGCGCATGTGTCGCCGTTGGTGCTCATGTGTCCATTGAGGCTAAGCATTTATGTGTAGTAGGAGCCCCATGTGCGATCTATGGAGGGCGCCTAACTGGCTCTGCTGCCCCCCCTCCCCTCCCCTCTCCTCAGGACGAGGCCACCGCCAGCATCGACCTAGAGAGCGATGAGGCCATCCAGCGTGCGATGCGCTTCATGTTTGCAGAGTGCACCATGCTCACGATCGCCCACCGCCTCAACACCATCATGGACTCAGACCAGGTGCGGGGGGGAATGGTGCAGTCTCTTTCGGGCGGGTTGCCCACGGTGCCCAGCGTTGTGCACGCGGATGTGGGGGCATCAATCAAGGTGCTCCTGCTTGCAACTTGCGCCGGGCCTGGGGATCAGCATGCGTCGCTTGGCCGCACGGCCATAGGCCTTTGCCTGACCCCTCCCTCTACCTGCCCCCTCACCATCTCCCTCTCCCCTCCCCTCCTCCCTGTCGTGCACTGCCCAGGTGGTGGTCCTTGAGTCTGGGCTTGTCGTCGAGCACGGCGAGCCCCACGCGCTGCTGCAGGACCACACGGGCGCGTTTGGGTCGTTCGTTGACCAGACGGGACGCTCGAGCAGCCGCCACCTGCGAAGCCTGGCCTCGTCCGCGTCCATGCGCCGTGCGGGCAGCCGCGGCAAGTCGGTGAGTTCATGTGCACGCAAAAGGTTCCGGTGGAGGAGAGAAGAAGGGGGAGGAGGAGAGAAGAAGGGGGAGGGGGGTCTCGAGATGCAGGGATGTGGAGTCTGCGGCTGCACGTGCAACAGAAGGCGCAACAGCAGGCTCCAGGCCTTGTGCGCACGCCGTCGTTATTCTGGTTCTCGTCTCTAGGGTCGCACCTCTCCTTCAGTACGACACCCTGAACATGGCGGTCTGCTGACACCTCGAATTCTGTGTATGTGCGCAGGTGCTGGGCACAGGCACCTTCTCGCCCGCGAGCAGCCTGCGCGGCAACTCGGGCGTCCAGTCCAGTGTGCCATCCAGCGACCCGTCGTCTGCGTCGAGGCGCCACACGATGTCCCGCTCGTTCATCGCCGCGCAACTCATTCCGGAGGAGAGCGGAGAGTTGACAGAGGCAGACGACACGCTCGAGGCAGCAGACGCGGCACGGGCGGCTGCACGCGGGGGGGAAGGCGCAGCAGGGGGTAGCAGCAGCAGCACCGCCAGCGGTGAGGAGCGTGGTGCTGCCGACAGTGCGGCAGCGGGCAAGGTCAGCGAGGTGGTGGTGGAGGCCGCTGCTCCAGAGCACGGGGTGCCGGTGGATGACGAGGTTCTGCCTCTGCCACCACCGCCTGCCTGCCCGTGAGCAGGAGCGCGGGCCAGCAGGAGGGGGGAGCAAGCCAAGCCTCGAGTCGCGTTGTGGACAGCTGGTGGCTCTGTGAAAGAGTAGTTGAGGGGTCTAGGGGGGCAGGGGTTTCGATGTGTTTGTGGGTATGTTTGAGGGGGTTGAGATGGCACACCACCAACCTGGAGCCGGGGGGCTGCTGCGATGACATGAACATGCAAACACGTGTGACTGACCTGCACCGTCCTTGTTGCGTTGCGACAGTCAGTAGATGACTCATGCGCCCGCCCAATTGGTCGTGGCACTGTAAATACCACTGCAATCACTGAACACCGCAATCACTGCAAGTGCAACCAGTCCAGTGGCTGCACTTATTTTGAGTGGTCGACGGCGAGCGGGTGGCTGCACCTTATTGCTAGTTGCACCCCTCTGAGGTGTGTTTGAAGGGGAGGTGGCGCTTCACGCGCAAGGTGGCAGGTGCAGTGTGGGCGCTGGGTAGAGCGCTGCGGCGGGTGTGCCACCAGCCCTGCTTCTGGTGGTTTGGGGGACGGTCTCTGGTCCCTTATGGTTTATACCTTGGGCTTTCTTCCACCCATTGGAGGGGCTTCGGTGAGGTGCCTGTGGCCTGTGCTTGGCGCCCACTATCTAGTGTGGGTGGCTGTGGGCTACTTTTGTAGCTTGACCTTTTGGTGGGTCTTGTGCCTGATAGTCCCGCTGGAGCTTTGGAACTGATTTTGTAACACCACTCTCTCTTTTTGAGTGATTTATCTGTCCATCCCAAAACTCAAACTTACCCAAACCCCAAACCCTCACTTTTAGTCAGGACCTGGTGTGTTCAAACAATCCAGCATCGCCCTACGTCCATCCCGATGGACGATTCGTCGATGTTCAATCTCGGCGTGAAGCACGGTGGCTCCACCATTTCGCTGGAGCTGCCTGAGAGCGCGAGTGTGAGCGATCTTATGGCGCAGGTGGAGGCGCAGACGAACGTGTTCGTGCGGCACCAGAAGCTCATCTACCGTGGCCGCACTCTTGAGCCCGGACAAAAGTTGCGGGACTGCAAGGTGGCCGTGGGGGCAGAGACAGCCGCTGTGCGTGCATGCACGCATGGCGCGACAATGCATGCAGTTGACCCATGCGTGTGCACCTGCCCAGGTGACCACCGGCGCCAAGATCATGCTGCTGGTGGCGCAGGGCGGTGCCGGGAGTGCACCGACAAAGGTACTTGGTTGCCGGGAGAGCGTGCGTGATCGCCATGCGCGCGTGTGCGTCCGACAAACGCGCGCAGAACCCCCGTCCCCCACCCACCCCGCCCCCTGGTGCGTGTGCATGTGCACGCACGTGTGGTTGCCGTTGCCCACCCCACCAGGGCCAGCAGGTCGCAGCAGACGCCAAGAAACAGAAGCAGGAGGAGGCTTCTGCGCGCGTGCACGCCGCGTTTGCAGCGGTGCGGGCAGGCGTGCCGCTCCCGCCGTCGTCGTCGCACCAGCACCACGCTGCACCGCTCGCATCTGTCCCCGTGAGCTGGGGCGAACGGCGGGGCGTGTGGCAGAAAACGGGCGTGATTGGGCTGCGTGGCATGGGGTTGGCGCAGCTGCCAGACGACGTGTTCACTGGGGGGCAGGGAGGGGGCGGTGGCAGTACTGGGAGTGGAGGGAGCGGTGCTCAGGAGGCGGGCAGAGGGGCAGGAGGCAGCTCAGAGGCGGAGGCGGGTACTGAGCCGGGCGTGTCGACAGGCACGGCCCCTGGCGCCGCCCCATCAACAGAGCCCTCTGCCTCGGCTGGCCCGCTGTCGCTCGCACGTGCAGCCGACCTGTCGCACAACACCCTCACGCGGCTACCTGCCTCCGTGTCGAACCTGTCGAGCCTCGTGAGCCTGCGGCTGGGGCGCAACGCACTCGTGGATGACGGCATGCCGTGGGGCGCGGTCGGCGGCCTGCGTGCGCTCCAGGTGCTGGAGATGGACGACAACCAGCTCACGCAGGCGCGTGTGTACGTGCACGCGAGGGTGTGCGTGTAGGTGTGTGCGTGCGCACGTCTGGCCGACACTGACCCGCCGTGTACTGAAGGAGTGCTGGGCAGCAAGGCAGGGTGGTGGTGGTGGGGGGGCGGGGGGCGGAGCGGGCGCAACGAGTCCACACACGTCCCCCGCCCCACAGTGTCCGCTGCCCTCCCTCCCTCGCTCCTGCCCTCCCCTCTCCCAACCGTATGCGTGCCTGCCAACAGTGTATACAAAAACGCATCATCATCATCATCATCCCCCTCCTTTCCCTCCCTCAACCCAGGTGCCCGGCAGCACACTGTCCTGCCTCACGAGCCTCCGCCGCCTCAGCGTGTGCGGCAACCGCCTGGGGTCGCTGCCAGACGGGGGCGTGCTCGGGTGCCTCGTGCACTTGGAGGTGCTCCGACTGGATGGCAACAGGCTCGAGGTGCTGCCGGACGCATTCGGTGAGAGGGGGCGCCGACGGTGTGTGTGTGTTGTTGGGGTGAGATAAAGGGGTGTGGGTGTGCGTGCGCTTGCGTGTGTGGGCTTGCGTGTGTGTGCTTGTGTGTGTGTGTGTGCGTGCGTGTGTGTGTGTGCTTGCGTGTGTGTGTGTGCTTGCGTGTGTGTACGCTGCCTGCGCCGTGTGCCGGGGCTGCCGCGCGCGAGGCAGGGGACAAGGGGAGGAGGGGGGGTCGGCATCAGCAACCACCGCCGCCCATCTTCACCGATCACCACACATCACGCCACACACCATCATGGTCGTAGGATGCTTGAGCAAGCCCCTTCCAATAAACCCCTGCCCGAGCCACCTCCTGCCCCAATCCATGCTCAACCCCCTGCCCCAACCCTGGTGCTGATGCACTGCGTGAGTGGTGGACACGGTCCAACTCATGGTCGACTTCACAGTCAAACGGACACCCGTCATGCTCAGCACGCATCCTCCTCTGCTGTGCTGCTGCGTATCACAACTGGGGCCTGGCGTCGCACACTGACCAATCACACGTCTTCTACATTACTCCTGCTGCTGCTGCTTCTGCTGCCACTGCCGCTGCTGCTGCTGCTGCGTCTGCTGCTGCTGCTGCAATGCTCTTGCTGCTGCTGCTGCATTCATGGTTTGCGCCTTACACTCGCCTCTGCCCTCCCCAGGCGGCTGCTCCTCCCTGGTGGAGCTGTCTGCCGCACACAACCAGCTGGCGTGCGTGCCAGAGACGCTCGGTCGGCTGGCCAGCCTGCAGTGCCTGCGCCTGGGCACCAACCGTATCGCGACCCTGCCAGCGGACGTGCTGCAGGGGTGCACGTCGCTGTGGGCGCTACAGGTGGGCGACTGCAGCGGATGGGGTGGATGGGGGGGGGGCGGTGGCAGATGTGGCAGGTGGTGGGCGTGGCTGCCAGAGTGGCATGGTCGTGCGTGCGTGCAGCCGTAAGCACGGCGTGCGCGGCTGGACCTCCCCCCTTCCCCTCCCCCCACCCTGCTGCCTCCCACGATGTGCACGCAGCTCGACAACAACCCCATCACGCTCGAGGTGCTGCGTGCGACGCCCGGGTTTGGCGCGTATGACGAGCGACGGAAAGCAAAGTGCGACAAGCAGCTTGACGGAGGCGCCATGATGAACATCAGCAAAGGTGTGTGTGAGCGCGTGCATGTGTGTGTGTGCGTGTTTGTGTGTTGTGTGGGGGGGTCACCTGGCACCTCCGCGTTCCAGGGGCACCCCTGCCTGGCACCTCCGCTTTCACACGTCTGTGCTTAATGCACCACCATCGCCATCATCGTCCACTCCCTGCCACGCCCACCGTAGCTTTCTACGAGGGCGCAGACCAGGAACTGTGGCAGCACTGGAATCCTGGGGAGCAGCGGCCGCGGCGGTGACGTGCGTGTGTGTGCCAGCACGTGTGTAGGCGCATGTGGTTGCGCGTGTGTTGGTGCGTGTGTGTGGCAACACGTTGCGACATGTAGATCAACAGGGCAGTGGTAATGCATGCACCTTACACGCCTTACACCTTAAGAGATCTTACTCAGGGTATGCTGCTAGTGTAAAAAAAAACAGAATTGGACTTGGGTCTAGGCGGTGGTACCAGGACTAGAGGTAGTCTTTGCTGGAAAGCCGATGTAACTGTCGTCGTCGTCGTTTGCATTACACAACGGGAGCGCCTAGACTCTGAGTAAAAACACAAGACCCCCAAGCTACAGCCAGCGAGGCGATCACACACAGCCCCCCAGCACAGTCCCCCGTCGTGACGAACCGCAAAGAAATACTACCCACACGGTTCTGAGAGCCAGGTGCGGGAATGCGAGCCCATGTCCACACTCGACAATCACTGAGGCGGCACGCCCCTAACTCGTTCCCACCTCAACTCCTCCGCCACCCCCGGGGCCCCACACGGCCCGGGGTGCCTCACCACCATCCCTCTCCCTCCCCCTGACAAAAGTAGCATTGCCCCCCGCTAGAGGGTTGCATTGCGTAAGCGGATCCTGCGAAGGGGCAAAACGAGAGCCAGAAAAAGCCAGGGACCCTCAAGCCAAAACACCCCGGTCCGCAAGGAAACCCCGGGGAGTACACACATATAGTTAGGCTCCCCCCCACACAAAAGCACTGGACATGGTTGGATACTCGCATAGCCCGCCAATGTTGACAAGCCACATACGGCTTGGAAAGTCAGAAACAGGCCAGCAGCGAAAGCTGGGGCCTCAATAGTCAGTCAGGGTTTCATCTCGCAGGCGCGGGCACAAGCAGGCCGTCAACAAACAGGCGGGCCCGGCGGAACTGGGCCTTCTGCCCAGCTGCGCGGGCCGCCTCGTACGCCGGCCACAGCGCCTTGTGCTGCGCCCGCTCGCGGTCGCTTAGCGCCTCGAAGATGGAGGAGCCCGAGCCCTTCAGGCCACAGCGGGAGCGGACCACCGCGTCAGCCACGTCGGCCGAGCCGACCGTGAAGAGGATGCGAGCAGCTCCGCCGGTGCCGTCGGGGCGCGCGCCGAGGAAGTTGGCGTCCACCACCTGGTCAAGGGAGCTCGGCCCGAGGCCATCAGCCCACTTGCCCGGCAGGGACTGGAGAACACTGTGCACCACGGCCATGGCCGAGCCGGCACTGGCCACGGCGGTGACGTGCAGGATGAAGGTGCGCCGGTCGCGCTGGGAGGCCGCCAGGGACAGCCAGCGGCACTGCCTGGGCGGCGCGGCCAGCGGCGCGGCCGGCGGTGAGTCCCTCTCCTTGGGGGCAGGTGAGGCAGCCGCGGCGTAGGAGCGCTTGGCTCTCCCACCCGCGGCGCCCCGTTGCATGGTGGCAGGCTGCATGGCCTGCATGTTGAAGTCGAGCCTGAGCTGCTGCACAGCCTGCATAATGCTCAGGTACCCGGCCTCCAGGCGCATCATCGCCGCGTCCGCCGCGCGGCGCTCCGCGGCGATGGTGCCGTCGGTGGTGATGTGGGCAGCAGGAGGGAGCGTCGCCGCCTCCACCTGCGTGCCCCTGGCCACGCTCGTCGCCAGCGGGGCCGGCTCCGGCGTGGTCTGCGTGGAGGCGTTTGTGTAGCGCAGGTGGACCCTGTCCACCTGCGTGCTTGCGTCAACAAGCGAGGGGGGCGTGGTGTCTGAGCGTGATGATGGTGACTCGCATGCGAGGACCTGGATCTTGCGTGCGGGACCACTGCTGCCGCTGTCTGAGGGGCCCGGTGAGGCGATTTTCTGCATGGCGGCTAGGGACAGGTGCCCCGTGCCCTGAGTCTGCCTGGGGGCGGTGTCTGTGGGTGGGCATGTGGCGGCTGGGACGAGCGCAAGCTCCCCCCCGCCAAATGTTGTCCAGCCGTCAGGCTGCTGGTGCTGCTTGTTCGTGTTCTGCTTGCGCTCGCGCTTGTTGCTCCGTCCTGAGCGAAGGTCCTGTTCTTCTTGTTCTGAGTAACTGAGATAGTCCTCTGGCCTACGGCCAGAAGTCCCGTGGCGGATCCCTCTGCGCTGTAACTGTAACTGCTGCTAGTGTGGGGTGGGGATTCACGTAGTGTGAATCTGCAACATAGTGTGACTCTCTCTCTACCATCCACTTCGTGCGTGGTCCACATCAAACAATCAATACAGTCAGTGGCACCCATGTGGCATGCCGCCCCCACGGCGTCAGTCTCTGGCAGATGGCAGACCTCACTTTCGTCTACCCAACAGCCGCGTCAGCGCTGCAGCCGAGGCCATTCCTCGCCAGCTTCTGCGCTGTATGACAGCATTCTGCCCATACGCACCGCAGCTGACGCACGACCTGTGCGATGCTACTCGGGTGTGTCAGATGAGAGCGTTGGGGCGTCTGGGCCACCTGACGGCGACTCCTCCCCAACCTCTACGTCGTACGGCTCCCAAACCACGCGCACGCTGGATAGGCTCATCGTGGTGCCGAGGGCGAAGCGAGCTGCAACGCGAACACCTGTGGCACCTCCAGTCCTGCACTCGTCTGCGTACCTGCAGCAGGGGAGCGACGCAGAGGCGCGTGCGGGGGGGGGAGATGGTGGGGTACGTGCACCATGCATAATGCGGGCTTCGATGGGCACACAGCGCAGCAGAGTGGCTTTGCATGGCGCCATGCGCCGCGCCATGCGAGTGTGGCGTGCTCATGCAAGCGTCCACCCCAATGCGCGCACCACCCGCGTTCCTGGCCCAGCCGCGCCATCCGTGCTTCCTGCGCAGGACACTCCGCTGGCATCGCCACTGAAGAGAGTGGCGCAGACGGAGGAGTTGGACACAGGCGGCAATGCGCTAGAGCGGGCGCTCAAGAGGTGAGATGGTGGACGTGCGTCCGCGTGTGTCTCATTGGGTGGGTTGTGTAATGGATGGGTGGGTGGTGGTGGGGTGTGTGGGGTGGGACGTTGGCGCGCGCGCGCGTGCGTGTGTGTGTGTGTGCGTGTGTACCATAGCAATCAATGTGTACCGTAGCGATCAATACTTCACGGCCAAGTTCACGGCAGGGTGCCGTGAACTTGGCCGTGGAGAGGGGTCTGGGTTTAGGGGACGCCAATAACTCCCGAGTGGGGAGAGAAAAGTGTGAAGTGTGGGACTCGCACCGCGCCTCCAACCCGCACCCTCCCCCTATAGCCTTATCTCGTGGACAAAACTCCAGCGCCGTCCCCCCCTCGCGGGGGTAGAGGCCAGGGGCTGCCCGAGGGAGGTGGATCTCATGATCGTCGGCTCGCTGCTCACCAGTCCCCAAACTGTCGGCGTGGATGGCGCCGCGGCAGCGGCGATCAACCTCGCGCCCTCCAGGGGGTACGCCCCCGGGGAAGAGGAAGCATGTCAGCACGAGCTGCATGGACATGGCTGGTTGTAGACACGGGACATGCATGCAAGGGCTCAGTGCACGCGTGGGGCTTCCAAGGCTGTGGCACTGCCTGTCCAAGAGCAGCAGCAGATGCAGGCACCGCAGCTCCTGGCGGAGCTGCGTGTGCGCGCTGAGGCGCGTTTTTTTGTTTTGCCGTCGACTTAGTGCAGTGAAGAGCTGTTTGGTGTCGGGGCTGCCGTGAATTCTGGGTCTTTAGAAAGCTGGAAACGGCCATTTTGGCTGCCATGAACTACATTGAACGTGAACTATATTGATCGCTACGATATGTATGTGTGTGTGTGTGTGTGTGTGTGCATGTGTGCGTGTGCGTGCAAGCACGTGCGCACATGCCTCTTTGCGTGGCAGCCCCGCTCCCAACACTTCATGCTTGTGCATGTTGTTGTCTCAGTGTTGACCGCAGCCTCGACGAGCTTGAGGACAACCCTCTTCCCGGACAGCGCGAGTTGTACAACCTCAGCCGCGGCCCCGTGGGTACGGCGACCGGGCAAGGGCTGAAGGTGGCGGCAGACGTGGCAGTCAAGGTGGGTGGCAGGCTTGGGAGGTGGCGGCCCAGAAGCTGCTGGGACAAGCTGATGCAAGTTGCAGCTGATGACGGGCGGTGCACAATGACGATGGTACAATCTGTTTGACACCACTGATGATGTGCCCTAGCTACGATAGATAGGAGAAAGGCGAAAGGAGTAGAACATAACTGTGTTGGCGTCAACACACGTGCGCATGTTTTGCGCTGCTCTCTGCTGACGCTCAAGTGCCCCCTCCCGCCCCCCTGTCGGTGTGTGCGCGTACGTGCACAGGCAACTGTGGCTGCCGCCAAGGCGGTCGCCCCACACGCCAAGTGGGCACTTGCAGAAGGCACCAAGGCGGCGGCGGGGCTCGTCAAGTACGCCATCCTGCAGGCGGCCAAGTCATCCGACGAGGACGCTAAGCGGAATCGGGCCAAGGAGGCGGGCAAGGGGAAGCCGCCAAAGTAGAAGGGAGTGGTACGGCACGCAGTGCGGCACGCAGAGTGCGTGCGGCTAGTAGTGATTTTGTTGTGGTGTTGTGAGAGTAGGCACGAAGTAAAACGGTAGTGGTTGTTGTGTTGTGTGCACGTGCTCCAAAAAGCTCACGAAGGCGTGGGATTACCCCATTTCATGTGGGTGAGCGTTGCATCAGACGGCCCGGCGCAGGTAAAAGGGGGGGGGCTTGCAACGCCAAGTTATGACTGGTAACGCCGGTTCTTGTTTATAGTTGTGCTTTTCTTGACGCTGATGCTCCAAACCTCAAGGGCATGCATGGATGGCCACCAGTTCCTGGAGGGGTGGCGTGGTGGGGCCTGTCCAGTACTGGTCTGAGACTGCTGCGCGTACACGCTGCGGCGCGCCATGGCAGCACACGCACGCTGCATCCCAGATCGATACAGCCACATCTCCATTCACCAGCCCTCTACGCAGGGCGCCTGCGTAGAGGGAGCGGGCCACATCATCAGGTGTCATCACTGAGCACACGGAGCATACGGAGCTGCTTATGAACCTGAACCTGAACCGGTGAACAGGGTTCAGGGTTTATGAACCCCAAAACCCCAGACATACTCTCCGATCTCAAAAGCACCAGCGCCGCATCCCCCCCGCTTGGTCGACCCCTGACGCGCGTGTTGAGCTTGTCATCTTCGTCGGCGCTACAAATCGTGACGCACTCGAGCCCCGAGGACGTGAGTGCGGGCCGAATGATGCATGATCAGAATGCACGCGGGCTGAATGCATCGGCGCACCACCCGCATGGCGACCGCACCAGATCACCAGATGCCTGGCTGCGGCCTCTGCAGCCATGCCATGCAGAGCCTGCAGCCATGCCATCCATGCCATGCCATGCATCGTATGTGCAATGCACCCGCCTGCCATGCGCCACCGCGCATACTCGCATGCACTCGTGGCTCACTGCTGCACGCCCCCTCCGCCTGCTTGCACGCAGCCACGCGTCGCACTCGATGCCCCCACTCTCCCGCCGTGAGGTGAAGAAACTGGTGCGCCAGCTGGGTGATGACGCTCACCCTAGCCAGCAAAGGCACAACGCACTGACGACGATCTCGTCGCTGTGCTACCCGGGCAATGGGGATCCCGACACACGTGCCGCCGTAGCTGCTGCGGGTGCCATCCCTCCACTCATCCGGTTTCTGGGGCCACGTTACCCAGCTGCGGTGCAGTGCAGAGCTGCATGGGCACTTGCGGGCCTCGCGCGTTATGCTGCTGCTATCATCGCTGCTGCCGGTGCCATCCCTCCACTGGTGCAGCTGCTGGGGGCTGTCTCTCCAGCTGTGCAGGAACAAGCAGCAGGAGCACTGATGGGTCTGGCTTGCAATGATGACAACGAGGTCATCATCGCTGCAGCCGGTGCCATCCCCCCACTGGTGCAGCTGTTGGGGTCTGGCTGTCCAGCTGTGCAGGAAACTGCAGCAAGAGCTCTGATGGATCTCGCTTCGAGTGATGGCAGCCAGGTCAGCATCGCTGCTGCCGGTGCCATCCCTCCACTGGTGCAGCTGCTGGGGGTTGACTCTCCAGCTGGTGTGCAGCAGATGGCAGCATCAGCGCTGTACAACCTCGCTCGGAATGCTGACAATGCGCTCACTATCGCTGCTGCGGGTGCCGTCCCTCCACTGGTGCAGCTGCTGGGGGGTGACTCTCCAGCTGGTGTGCATCACTCCACAGCAGCAGCACTGGTGCGACTCGCATTTCACGGCGAAAATGCTGTCGCCATCACTGGTGCTGGTGCTGTCCCTTCACTTGTGCGTTTGTTGGGGCTGGGATCCCTGGCCATCGTGCAGGAATACGCAGCAGGAGCACTACTAAACCTATCTCTGAACGCTGAAAATGCTGTCGCCATCGCTGCTGCTGGTGCCATCCCTCTACTGGTGCAGCTGCTGGGGGCTGTCTCTCCAGCTGTGCAGGAGAACACAGCAGGAGCGCTGATGGAACTCGCTCTTTGTGATGACAACAAGGTCAGCATTGCTGCTGCCGGTGCCATCCCTCCACTGGTGCAGCTGCTGGGGGCTGGCTGTTCAGATCGGATGCAGTACAACGCAGCATCAGCACTTTGGTTCCTCGCTCTGCATGCTGAGAATGCTGTCACCATCGCTGCTGCCGGTGCCATCCTTCTGCTGGTGCAGCTGTTGGGGGCTGGCTCTCCAGCTGAGGTGCAGTGCAGGGCAGCGGGAGCGCTGGCAAACCTATCTCCGAACGCTGACAACGCAGTGACCATCGTTGCTTCTGGTGCCATCCCTCCGCTGGTACGGCTGCTGGGGGCTGGCTATCCAGCTGGTGTGCATTTCATCGTAGCAGCAGCAGCGCTGGCAGACCTCGCTCTAAACGCCGACAATGCAGTCACCATTGTTGCTGCCGGTGCCGTCCCTCCGCTGGTGCAGCTGCTGGGGTCTGGCTCTCCAGCTGATGTGCAGCAGGCGGCAGCAGCAGTCCTGAGGGCTCTTGGCGGCAGCACTGCTGACACCCGTGCCGCCATTGATGCCGCCGAGGCCAGTGCCAACGTGCTGCAGGAGATGAGGGCGTTGGGGCTCGACTGAGCAGCCAATGCCAAGTGGGAGACCTCCAAGCACCTGCAAAGCTTGCCGTTGCTGTGCAACAACATTTATATTGGCCCCCACACACGCATACGCACGCACACACGCTGCCAGTACGCTGTCGCGTGGAGAGGGATTGGAGACCGGTCTACGGTGTACAGCGTGGGGCCCGTACCTGTCACCTCCCGCAACTGGAACCTCCTGCAACGATACGGGGGTCACGGGCCATCCCTCGAAAAGTGCCCCGTAACACCCCGTAATCCGAGAAGGTGTAAAACAGTGTGAATGTGCGCCCCACACCGTTGACTGGCCCTGAAGAGCGTTGACTCGGGGCTACGGGAGGGGTTACGGGAGTATTACGGGAAGGGCTCCATGTATTAATAATATTAATTCGG
The DNA here is from genome assembly GCA_016618255.1 of Chlamydomonas sp. UWO 241. NCBI lineage: Eukaryota > Viridiplantae > Chlorophyta > Chlorophyceae > Chlamydomonadales > Chlamydomonadaceae > Chlamydomonas > Chlamydomonas priscui. The sequence goes on from VFSX01000174.1 coordinate 46,019, forward strand.
AGTTAATATTGACACGGGGTTACGGGCCACGCGGTGTGGGGTTACAGGCCCCACGCTGATGATGATGAGAGTTTTACAATCCACTTCTGGCGGTCACACGTACGGTTCCAAAGCTCCAGTGGGACTTAGAGAATCAAGGCTCAAGGCCCACAAAACGTCAAGCTACAAGTAGACCACGGTAACGCCATCCACACTTGGTGGCGGGCGCCAAGCAAGCAGCACCACTGTGCAGGCTGCACACCCAGCCCCTCAAATGGCCAGAGGGCGGACCCAAGGTATAAAACCATGAAGGGACCAAATAGCCCTCCCCCAGACCACCGGAAGCGAGGCTAGTAGCACACCTGCCGCAGCACTCTACTCAGCGACCACACCGCACCCGCACCCGCCACCGCACGCATGTGGCGCCACCACCCCTTCAAAAACACCCCCAGAGGGAATGCCATCTAGCAAGCAGGTGCAGGCACCCGCTCGCCGTCAACGACGAGGCGCGCGCGGTGGAACTGCGCCCGCTTCCCCGCAGCCTTGGCGGCGAGGAAAGCGGGCCACAGCGCCCGGTGCTGCGCCTCCTCGCGGTCACTGAGGACGTCGAAGACAGCAGCCGACGGGTCCACGTCGCGCAGGTTGCGGCGGGAGCGCACGACGGTGTCGGCCACAGCGTCAGACGCCACGGTAAAGAGCACACGTAGCACGCCGCCCCGGCGCGGCTCCACACCAATGCCCCCGACGGCAGGCTTGGCGTTGAGGAACGACGCGGACACGACCCCGCCACCAGCCGGCCTATCCCGGCCAGAGACGTCGTGCACAAAGCGCACGAGATTCATAGCCAGGCAGACGGGCAGGCTGACGCCGTCCGCGGCGGCTGCAGCAACCCGCACAGCCGCCGCCGCCACCGCCGTCTCCTCGGAACCATAGCAGTCACTGAACAGCCGCCTCACATGCCGCGTGGACCCCAAGTAGGAGGCGTCGCGCAGTGCGCCGCGCACGATCCCGTCGCGCGCCATCTGGCCTTCAGAGCCACGGCTCGCTATGAGCCTGGTGGCGGCTGCCACAGGGATGGACAGCACGTGGCTGCTGCACAGCGACATTTCGCCCACACGCGCGGGCAGCCCCCCCCGGCGGGAGGGGGCGCGCGCAGATGCGGCACGCGCGGCGCCCGCCGCGGCAGGCCGCTCCGCCGCCGGCGCGCCCGCTGCCGACGCCACAGGGGCGGCAGCAGCAGCGGGCCGGGCAGGCTGAGCAGCCTTGGCAGCAGGCGCCGCGCGGGGCGCACTGTGGGCCGCATGCGGCACTGCATGCGGCACTGCATGCGGCATCTGCATGGGCGCCCCGGGGACGCGGCTCACCAGGAGGTGCACCAGGTCCACGAGGGACGCAATCTGTTGCGTCTGCGCCTGGACCACAGCGAGCACCACCGCGAGGGCGTCGCTGCTGTGGCCGGCGTCGGCAATCTGTGTCGCGCCCACATGCGTCGGCGCATTCTGTGGCTGAGCGCGCACGCTCGCCTCCCTGTCCACCAGCCCGCCTACCAGGCCTCTGAGGTCAGCCTGCCCCGCCAGGATGGCGCGGAGGGGGTCTGTGGTGTCGGCCGAGGCCGAAATGTGGTTGCTGGCGCCTCCATGCATGTGTTGCGCAGCCTCCGCGTATGTGGCCGCCCCCAGCGCCCCAGGGAGCGCCGGAAGGTGGTTCTGTGTCTCACCGACGCACGCGCGGTGGCGTGGCGGGGAGTCTGAGCCGGGGGAACCGCTGCTCACCGAGTCTGTGACGGTGGCCGCGCGGGCGACTAGCGCGCCGGCGACCTCGCTGTGTTTGCGCGGCTTAGAGCGCGTCATGGTCGTGGTGACATGAAAGGTAGCGCACGGTAGTACAACATGGCCAGACACCGACATATGCCCCCCCCCCTCTTCTGTCCCTCACACCGCCCCCTGAGGCGCCTTGTGCTCCGGCGGCGCCTGCACCACACCCATGAACACGGGTGTGTTGCTGGACATGTGCATGATGGAGAAGATGAACGGGCGGTCGAAGATGAGCTTCACGGGCGGCTGCTCGGCCATGGGCATGCCGCGCGTCTGGAGGAGAAGGAGACGGGGGGGGGGGGGAGGCAGGCAGGCAGACAGCAGTCGTTATGAAGGCAAGGGCAAGGGGGGGGGGGGGGGTCTAGGGTGCGACGGCGCGTGCGTGCATGCAGCAATTTGAGTGCACACACACACGCAGCCATGCACCCCTTTCCCCTCCCAACCACGTCCACTTACACACCATCATCACCGCCGTCGCGGCGGCAGAGGCCGTGCCCGCCTCGTCCACCTCAACCACTGTTTGTGCGGCACGCTGCTCACAGCCACACAGCCACACACCCATGCCCCACACACCGCACACGAGACAAGCTCAACACCACAAACCAGACACCACCGGCACACCCGCCCCAACTCAAACACCCGCCCACCATCATGACCGCCGTGGCAGCAGCAGCGACCGTGCCTGCCTCGTCCACCTCACACGACAGCCTTGTGTAACACGCTGCTGACAAACAGGCCCACACCCACACCCACGCCTCATCCCACCCAACACACACACCCCAGGCACCCTCACCCCCCAAGCAAGCTCACCATCATGACCGCCGTAGCGGCAGCAGCGACCGTGCCTGCCTCGTCCACCTCCACGACAGCCTTGTGCAGCACGCTGCTGATAAACAGACCGGGGGACACGCGCGAGAAGTCGGCGCCCGCGTCAAATGCGTCGGTGATGCCCAGCGACTGAAGTGTGTGTGTGTGTGTGTATGTGTGTGCGCGCACACGCGTGTGAGTTTGTGCATGTGTGTGTGTGTGTGTGTGTATGCACACACTTCATGAGTTTTTGTTTTCTGAGCGATTTGACTGAAATTACAGCCGAAAGGAAAACACCGGTGTGTGGGTGTGTGTGGTGAGAGATGCAAGATTGAGGGTGCAAGGGGGTTAAAAAGGGTGCAGGGTTCACCATGTGCAAGGGGTTTTGAGGGTGACAAAGACGCCAAAACGCGTCGGCAATGCCCAGCGACTGAAAGTAGGGGTGAAGGGTTCTGGGCACAAGGGGTTTCAGAAGTGTGGCAAGGGCGCCAAACGCGTCGGTGGGGTGGGGCAAGGTGTCGGTGTACAAGTGCAGCCGGCCGTACGTAGTACTTTGGACAATGCATTGGATTCGGGTTTGGGTTAATTTGTTTATTTGGATTCGTTTGGATTGCGACTGCAAGCCCCATCGCATTGCATTTTTTTTATTAGGCCGACTTCAAAAAATCAAGCCCACCGCACCGTCAGCACTGGGCGCAGCTCGTCAGACGACTTTCATCGGATTTATTTGGATTGGGTTTTTGGTTGATTTCGAATTTTGCCGACTGCCGACACCTTAACCATTGGATTTGGAGTTGGTTTCGGTTATGTTAGCAAATGATTCGTTTTGACTACAGACCGCACCCCCGCGCCTTGGGCCTTTCCCGCTGCCACACCGACGCAGGGGAACTTGGTTGGATGATTACAAATGCGATGCACGTGCGGGTAACGGGGCGTGGGCCCCAGGGAGTAAGCTTAAGTTAGGGAGCATCGATTTTGGGGGGTTGAGTTAGACTGACGGTGGACCCCCCCCCCCCTCCTTCGGACCGCACCTGCAGCACCGGGCGCAGCTCGTCGGACGACTCTCATCGGATTTATATTTGGATTCGGCTTTCTGGGTTCTGGGTTCTGGCTTGAGGTTTTGGGGCTGGGGCCGGGTCTGGGTCTGGGGTCGGGCGGGGTCTTGGTTCTTGGGTTCTTGGGTTCTTGGGTCTTGGGTTGGGTCTCGGCTGCTACTTACTCAGGGTTTTAACAAGGGCCGGAGGCCCTTGGGCACTGAACTAGTCGGATTTGGATGTGGACTCTGTTTTGGTTGCAAATGGTTCGTTTTGATTGCCGACTGCAGACCGCACCTGTAGCACCGGGCGCAGCTCGTCGGACGACTCTGAGCGGAACTTGGGAAGCTCGACGATGGTGACGTCGGGAGACGTGGACTGTGTGCGTGCGTGCAGGGTTTCTTGGGTTGACAAGGTGCTATGTTGGGGTTAAGGGTTTCGAGCCGTAGTTCAGGGTTTAGGGATCGTGGGCATGTCGACGATCGTGAAATCGGGAGACGTCGACTGCGGGGTTTTGGGTTTGGGGTTTTGGGGGCCTAGGGTTAAAAGACTTGAACAGCTAGATGATATCAACGATCGCGAATTAAACAGCAGTCGTGTGTGTGTGTGTGTAGGTGTAGGTGTGTGTTTGTGCGTGTGTGTGAGGGGAAGAGAGGAGGGACATGTGGCGCAGTTTTCGGTGCTGCGTGTGAGGCGGAGCGTGTAAGCGCTTGTACTACCTTGCTGTGTATGCATGCATACATGAGGGCTGCCCGCATGCGCGCGCGGGCACGCATGCACGCGCACACTCGCACGCGCATGCACACACACACACACACACACACGCGCGCGCGCGCGCGAGCGCACGCACAGACACACACACACACACATGCACGCACACACGAGCACGCACGCATGCGCACATCCACACAAACACACACACACACACACGCACGCACGCACACACGGACACACACCCACACTCACATCCACACACACACACACACATCCACACATCCACGCACACGCACCTCGGCCTTGTGCGTGTCCGCGTGGCCGACAGCCAGCTCCGCCAGCGCAGCCGCGACCTACAAAAATGTGTGTATGTGTTGTGTGTGTGTGTGTGCATGCGTGTGCTTATATGCGTGTGTGTGTGTGTTTGGGGCTCGATTAACGGAGGCGCGTTCTCGTCGCCGAGCCCTGGACCCAGCAATGCGGCGCTGCTGGTGACGAGGATCTCCGTGCCGCTGACGAGCGGGGTAAAATACGACTGGCCCGGCTCCTGCTAGACTGCCCCTCGGTGGAATACTTCAGGAGCGGCTTGCCCGGCGCTGCCATGGCTTGGCAAGTAGCCGCGGCGCTGCCGCGGCCCGTGCTGGCAAACGGCCCTTATCCTCCCCCCATGCAGGACGCCATGCGGCACCAATCTCGACGAGTTGATCGACGAGCGGAGGAGCTGGCGCTCGTCAATGCATGCTGGACATTGGTCAAGATGGCTGCCCGTGGAGGCGGGCTACCATCACGGCTTCAGCGGTGGCGACCGCCGAGGCAACACAGAGTAAATCCGCTTCACCAATCGCAGCGTTCGTCACCGCGCTCATCCTCGGGGTCGCTCGTCTGCCGGTGGCTGGCGTTGGAAGGTCTTCAGGCAGCCTCCATGACAACTCTGTCGTCCATGCACCCCTGGAGGGTGGGACCTGGCCATGCATGAGGCATGGGGCGCCGGCTGAGCCCCATGCAAACGAGAGCTGGACAGCCATGCACTGCCAGGCGGGGACCGTTCCAGTCAGCGCCAGTCGGCTCTGCCGGCTTGACTGGCCACAAGGCCACTACTGTGACCCTTGAGGAAGGTCCTCTCCTATATGCTCCTTGCCAGACATGTCTCTCAGAGACCGCTGTTTGGGGTAGCCTAGCCGGCGGGAGCGGTAGTCTATCGGCCGGGAGCCGGCGGTACTCTAGTACTTAAGTGTGCTGGAGTATCGGCGGGTGTCTCTAGTAGAAGAGTAGCCTGCTCAGCTGGAAACCCCGTGTTACTGTTACTGTGTGTGTGTTTGTGTGTGTGTGTGTCAGAGAGAGAGAGAGAGAGAGAGAGAGAGAGAGAGAGAGATTGAGATTGTCATCATGTGTATTCACAAGTGCGCGTGTGTGCACATCCCCTACCTTGTTGCAAACACGTGAGTGCGTGCATGTGAGACGGGCAGAGAGAGAGGAAGAGAGAGAGGGAAAGGGAGAGGAGAGAGAGAGGGAGAGAGAGGGGGGAGAGAGAGAGGCGGAAACAGAAAGACAGAGAGAGACACTTCTCAGAAAGCCAGAGAGAGACACTTCTCGTGTGCATTCGTGAGTGCGTACACATGTGTGTTCACATGCCCCGCCCCCCTCACACATACCGTGTCGACACGCCATACGAGGTAACACGCACAAGAAAACATGTGTGCGTGTGTGTATGAGAAAGAGAAGGAGAGAGACAAGTGGGAGGGGGAGAAAGAGAGAGAGGGGGAGGGGGGAGAGAGACATACAGAGAGACAGACAGCGAGAGAAAGAGCAAGAGAAAGAGCGAGATCATGCTCGTGTGCATTTGTGTATACGCACACGTGTGTGTCATGGCCCCCCCCTCTCCTCACACACACTGTGTCGACCAACACGCCCTCAGCAGGCAGCACGCACATCGGAGCATGTTTGCATGGGTGCATGAGAGAGACAGGGGGCGAGAGGCAGACAGGAGGAGAGAGAGAGAGGACGAGAAAGAGAGAGAGAGAGAGAGAGAGGAAGAGAAAGAAAGAGAGAGAGAGCGCGCTTGTATGCGTGCGTGCGTCATCCCCACCTTGTCGATCGACACGCCCTCAGCATGCAGCACGCACATCGGAGCATGCTTGCGTGGGTGTATGAGAGAGAGACGGGGGGGAGAGGCAGACAGACGGAGAGAGAGAGGAAGAGAAAGAGAGAGAGAGAGAGAGAGCTTGTATGCGTGCATGCGTAATCCCCACCTTGTCGACCGACACGCCCTCAGCAGGCAGCACGCACATTGCGGCAAACTCGGACGGGGCAGCACCGCCCGACCTGCAGTGTGTGCACGTGTTTCACAGGCTCGTCATCGTCATGGATTTCACAGCCGTGTGTGGCGCACCCAACAGGCAGCGTATTCGAGCTTTCTCGGCGCATATCGCAGCGCGTGCGCGTGCTTCACTGGTGTAATGTGTACGCGTTCAAAGGACCCCGGGACGTGAGTCGAGGCCTACAGTAGAAGCGTAGGGTTGGATATTACAGTTTGTGTGACGCCACTAGGAGGAGGCGGGGCTAATTAGTAAGAGGAGTTGATTATAAAACTTGAGTGCGCACGAGCTTCCCACAGCCAGATGGAGGGGCCGCCTGGGCCGGGATGGATGCCCCATACCATGGCCAACTCAAGTCTGAAGGGGGGGGGGGCGCACACACGCTGTGTGGCGGCTGTGGGATGCTCTGGCATCCTCAAGTTAGATAATTAGCCCCCCTTAATAACATGCCACCCCTCCTCTTAGTGGGCTAGGTCAATCGTGCCCGCCCTGCAGTGTGCACGTGGTTCACAGGGCTCGGATGTACGCATCCGGAGGACCTTAGGGCGTGAGTCAAGGCCTAGACTGTAACAAATCCAGGGGAGCTCTGCTCGACAACACGCAGACACACGTGCACAGGTTTTAACAGGGTCGACAACAGGGTGCACCGTAGTCTCGCTTTGCCTTCCCCAGGGTCCACTACAGGCCAGCTGTATTTGGAATTCAAGGCCTTTGCGAGGCGTTTTTGACTTAATTTCGTCTTTGCACTGCCTTCGCGGCTTTTCCCGGGGCCTGTAGAGCGTTGATCCGGGTCCGAATCCCGCAGGCAATCCCGCGGGGCGTGTTTGGACTTAGTTTCACGTTAACGGAGTCTTCGCGGGGTGTTTCCGGACTTAATTAGGCGGGAAGGCAAAGCGAGACTACGGTTCGTGCACGGCAGCCACCTGTTGGAAGCGCCCGGGCGCTGTACGCTGAGCACGCCGCCTGTTTTAGGTGCGACACACACGGTGGCAGACTGTCACACACATCATTGTACCCCCGGGTGTGCATTAAGGCCTAGCTAGACTTCACGCCTACCGGGGCTCTAGTAGCTACCATCACGCAGCGTGCGAAGGTTCCACAGGGTCCACACACCCACACCCACACGCACACGTGCACACACACACACACACACACACACACACACAGTCATACCAACACAGTCATACACACACACCGTCATACACACACACCGTCACACACCCACACACACAGTACCCTCTGCTCCAACACCCACACCCACTTGTGTGGCAGGAGCACTGGCCATAGAGGCCAGGTGCTGAGATGACACACACATGCACAAACACACACACATGCACACACACACACACATATGTGCACGCACACAGGCACGCATGCACCGCATCCTCTGGTCCAACACCCACACCCACTTGTGTGGCAGGAGCACTGGCCGTAGAGGCCGGGTGCTGAGATGACACACACATGCACAAACACACACACACACACACACATGCACGCACGCAGGCACGCATGCACTGCACCCTCTGTTTCCACACCCACTTGTAGGGGAGCAGCACTGCATCGTAGAGGCCGGGTGCTGAGATGACATAAACAAACACACACACACACACACACATGCACGCACGCAGGCACGCATGCACTCACTGCTCCAACACCCACACCCACTTGTATGGCAGGAGGACGGCGTCGTACAGCCCTGGCGCTGAGATGACACACATGCACAAAGACACACACAGGCACACACACACACACACACAAACACACACATGTACACGCACGCAGGCACACGCACACTGCAGCCTCTGTTCCCACACCCACTTGTAGGGGAGCAGCACTGCATCGTAGAGGCCGGGTGCTGAGATGACGCGCGCGCGAGAACGGCCATCGAACTGCAGTGTGTGGTTTGGTGCTCTTGTAGTCGAGACATACTAGGGAAAGGGGTAGTACTACCCAGGCGCTTAGAGCCCTGGCGCTGAGATGGCGCGCGCGCAAGAGAGCTGCCATCAAACTGCAGTGTGTGATTTGGTGTTCTTGGAGTCGAGACATACTAGGGAAAGGGGCAGTAGAGCCCTGGCGCTGAGATGGCGCGCGCGAGAGAGAGCGGCCATCAAACTGCGGTTTAAGGTTTAATGCTGTTAAAGTCAAAAGTTTTGGCGTCGCACAATGGCTCTCCTTTTTGCTCTAGGAATACACGTTGGCAGGCAGCCGGCTGGTGGCTACCGCCCCTCACAAGTGATTGTGAGGGCCAGAACTGGACTTGGGTCTAGGCGTTGGTACCAGGACTAGAGGAAGTCTTTGCTGGAAAGTCGATGTAACTGTAACTGTCAAGTCAAAAGGCTCTGTAGACCAACTGGGTGTCTGTTGGTTGGGGACGGGTGGGGCATGCTGCTGGGGGGGTCGGGCGTGAGTAGGGAAGAGGGGGGGGGGGGCGGGCAGAAGAGGCTGTGCGCAGAGGTTGCGCACACGCGCGCCACAGTCAAACTGTGCGTTGGTGTTGGTGTTGGTGTCGGTTTTGGTGTTGGTGGGGGGGGTGAGGCATGCTGGGGGTCTGGCGTGTTGACGCAGGGGAGGGAGCAGCAGACGTGGTGGTAGACGGACGGGCGCTGAGATGACACACGCACGCAAGCGGCACTTTAACAGTGAGGTTGTGTTGGTGGTGGTGGCGGGAGCGGAGTGGGGGGGAGGCATGCTGCTGGGGAGTCGAGCGCGCAGGGAAGAGGGAGGAGGGCGTTGTGGAGGCAGGGCATGAGAAGGCAAGGGGGGGGGGAGGAGATGACGCGCGCGCACGCACGAGCGGCCATCAAGCTGCGGCGTGAGGCTGGTGTGTGGTGTGGGGTTCTTGGAGTCACGACATAACAGGAGAAGCGAAAGTAGAGGCCGGGCGCCGAGGTGACGCGCGCACGCGAGCGGCCATCAGACTGCGTGGGGCGTGATTGTTGTTGTGAGTGTGTGGGTGGGTGGGTGCGGGGGGGGAGGGAGGAGTGTTGGTTGCGTATGAGTTCAGGCAGCCTGGTAGCCCGACAAACACACACACACACACACACGCACACGCACACGCACACACACATGCACACGCGCACACGCATACGCACACACACACACACACACACTACACACCTTGTGGCGCATCATCGAAACCGTGCGGTCGCCACTGGGAGTGTGGAACACCTTGGGCTGCGCACGTGTGTGTGTGCGTGTGTGTGTGTGTGTTTGTGTGTGTGTGTGTGTTGAGTGTTGAGTGTGTGCATGTGTGTGCGTGTGTGTATATGTGTATGTGTTGTGTGTTGCGTGTTGTGTGTCGCTTGTTGTGTGTACGTTTGTTGCATGCCGTGTGTTGTGTGTTGTGTGTGGTTGTTAGTAGTGCCAGGCTTGGGGCTAGCCAAGTGGCGGCACTACGACTTGAAGATGTCTCAATGGTCGAGCCGACGTTGCTGTTACTTATGTCCGTCTGACTGTATGTTGCCAGGTCAAAGCTTTGAGGTAGTCGGGTCAGGTGTCGGGTGCTCTGGTCTCGTGTGGATGCTCTACCACAGCCCCATCGTCTGATCCGCTTAAGTGAAGAGGGTCATAACGCCTGAGGCGGTCAGGGGTGCGCCCCAGGCGGTGGTGGGCGCCTAAGGCGGTCGGGGCGGCGCCTAAGGCGGTCGGAGCGCCTGGGGCGCCGCCTGATCCGCGCAAACAAAGGCGCCGCCCGAGGCGCCGCCTCACGCGTTGGGGATGTGGTAGGTGTGTGACCAACCTAGTGTTTCAATTAGCCAACCCACAACCCGAACAAGGTGCGCCTTCGGGTTGAGATTACCCGATTCGAGCTGGCGAGTCGGGTTGAGACTGCGTGAATTTCGACCCGAAAGTGTGAAAATCGTCATGTCACACTTTTCCCGCCAAAAATTGCCTCCGTCGGGTTTAGATTGGCGGAATGAGCGTGAGGCCCGGGTTGCGCCGTCATTTTCCCAAGATCCGTAGCGGAACCACTGGACCCACCTTGGTGTTGTCCGCATCAAACGGAGTGACCCACAGGCCCTTGAAGTACAGAGCGTTTACGAGAGCAGTGTCGAAGTCAGTGCCGGGCGGGACAAGCTCGGCGATCTCGCCCTGAAAGAGAGAGTGAGAGTTTGTGAGTGTGCGTGTGTGGGTGTGTGTGGGAGGGGGGGGGCGATTTCACAGTCCGTCGAGCCTTTGAGTGCGTATGTGCATGTGTGCATGTGTGTGTGTGTGTGTGTGTGTGTGTGCATGTGCTTGGAGGGGGGGCACACACACACACACACACACACACACCTTGGTGGCACTGTTGACCCACTCGTTGATCGGCTTCTCGTCCGCCACCTGCTGGCTGCTCGCACCAAACAGCTTGCCAACTGAGGCACTGAACTCAGAGTTGACCGGCGACTGCGTGTTTGGATAAGGGTGTGGGTTTTCAGGGGTTAGGGTTTCGGGTTAAGGGTTTGCAGGCAGGGTTATGGTTTCAGGGTTGGGGTGTGTAAGGTTAATCAATGATTTATCCACGGGGGGGGGGCAGAAAAAACAGAAAATACAGGCATGCTGAATATCAATCTCCTTCATATGTAGGTTCCAAATTAAGCAATTCTTTTGAATTCGGACACCTGGAGGCCGAGATACGGGGGCTCAAAGTGGAGGGGGGGGGGTAGGGGGGAGGGCGCAGAAACAAATAAATATGGGGGGTCCAGAACTTTCTTTCCAGGGGCCGTTTTTGATGGGAAGACCACCATTGGAACTGCCTTGATGAGAGGAGCACGAAGCCACTCTCAGAAGTGACCCTGGGGTAATAGGGTGGGGGTCCCCACCTCAATGCCCTACCCCCCCGCGTGCTCCCTGCGATGCACGAAGTGCCACATAGGGGTTTGAGCAACTTTCATGGATTGAGATGGGACCGACGCCATCTGAATCTCCTTGGAGAGAACAGCCAAACACCTCAGGTGAGTCAACCGTGTATCTGCCTGGAAAGTGTGAACTGAAGGGTCCACACTCCTTGGTGCCCTGCGTCTAAGCCATGGTATGGCTAGATTTTGGGGGTGATTTGGGCCATCTGCCGGCGAGTTAGACACTGCGATGGACAGCCCTTACTGTAAGGGAGCCATGCGCCTTGGTCCTGGCTCCATGCATGGTGTATTCAGCGAGTGTGGCGGGGGTGCGGGGGTCAGACCCCCCCCAAAATATGTACCATGCCAGTTACAGTTACAGTTACATCGGCTTTCCAGCAAAGACTACCTCTAGTCCTAGTACCACCGCCTAGACCCAAGTCCAGTTCTGGCCCTAACAATTACTTGTGAGGGGCGGTAGCCACCAGCCGGCTGCCTGCCAACGTGTAGTCCCAGAGCAAAAAGGAGAGCTATTGTGCGACGCCTCCAAAATAGGTCCTAACTGCTTCTAGGGGATAGGGGGTCAAGTGGCGCTTGCCAATCTACTTGACCGCCGTGGTGGAGGGGCCGGCGCCTGAGGGGCAGCCGGACCGTACACCACGGCTCTCCACCCGACCCTATCCTGAGCACGCTCAAACGCCGTGTCCGAAAAAGTCTTCCAATCAGAACGAGTGCCACTAGTTTCGCCTAGCTGCTGAATCAGTAGCTTAAGAAAATAGTGTCGGGAGGAGGCTGGAGGCCGGCCTTGCTGCCGAGCCACATCCATTGTGCAGTCAAAAGTCGTACGAGGAAGACGAGAAGCCGGCATGCGCATCACATGGCCTAGCCACTGCATTGATCGCTTTGCCACAAGGCTCTCAATTGGCTCAGTGTCGCACGCCTGCCGAATATAAGTTAATCTGTGCCGGTCGACCAGGCGCACACCCAGAATGCGACGAAGGCAGTTAGAGTGGGCAACCTCCAATCGAGTCAGTTGTGTTTTAGTAGGGGCCCATGTTTCGCAGCCGTACAGAAAGTGGGGCAGCACGAAAGTGTTGTAAACCCGCATCTTAGACTGCACTTGCATCTTCTTGCTGGCCCAAATCTTATCAAAAGACGCAAACACGCCCAGCGCGCGACCGACACGCACACCGATCTCCTTTTCCACACCACCACTCTGGGTTATCCAACTCCCTAGATACTTAAATGCAGAGACGGTCTTCACTTCACCACCAGTCAGCGCAAACGTGGGCAGATCCGCGTCAAAATCTGCTGGCAAAATCATCACTTCTGTCTTGGCGGCGTTGATTTGCATGCCAAAGCTAGAGGACACTTTGTCAAGGATTTTCAGCATAAGCGCCAACTGAGCTGGGTCATGCGAGAACAAACATAAATCGTCGGCATACATCAGCATTACTATGCGCTCAACCGACGACGACAACACAGAGCCGCCGGCTCGGGTCACGACTGACACGCCAGCCCCCTCTGGCATCATGTCTAGCGCCTTTTTCACTATGTGGTCAATAAAAACATTGAACAACACAGGAGCAATGACGCACCCCTGTCGCACACCAGACGACACGGGGAATTCGTGCCCGATTTTCCCAGCCAGCCGCACGGCAGCTGCGGTGTTGGTGTGAAGATCCTCCAACAGATCAATAGTGTGCGGATGAACACTATATAATCTAAGGACTCTCCACAGTGCCGCACGGTTTATGCAATCGTAAGCTTTAGAATAGTCGACAAATGCCACAGCCATGCATTGTTTGTACTCGGCATGTGCCGCGCTCAGCGAGCGCAGAGTAAAAATTGCATCAACAGTGCCTCTGCTTTTTCTGAAACCACACTGAGCCTCATGCAACTGACCATCAACCTGCGTGGAGACGCGGTGCAGAAGTATGGCAGCGTACACTTTCCCGGCAATAGAGAGAAGGCTTATACCGCGGTAGTTACCAGGGGAGTCACGCGGACCCTTCCCCTTATATACCGTACATATTGCTACATATTGCCTTCCCGGGGGATCCACACTGTAATTGTTAAATATTACTGCAGCGATCGAGATCGCGAGAGTCGTTTTGGTCGTTTTAGTCGTTTTGACTCCAAAATCGCAATTTCCGACGATTTAGATTCATTACTAAGCTTCGCCGGGGGGGGGGGGATGATACTTATTCGGAAAGGCAAACCACACAGACGGTATTAGAGGTCGATTTTAAAGTCTGTTGGACGCCTTAAATGATGTACTAGACGTGTGCTTGCGCCCTGACTCAGTGTGGGGCATGCTGATAACACCCAGATAACACCCGCACTAGTCCTCTAGTCACACAGTGCAGTGTAGTCAGTGTTCAGTTTACAGCTTACAGTACGCATCGTTGGGGCATGGGATCAGGGGAACTGCCTCACTAGTGGGCTGCCAACAAGTATGTTGGCATGCTCACGCGTCCCGACTGCCCCTGCTAGACCTGTACTGTACTGTAATTAAACTGTTCACGGCTGGCTAGGCGTTGCGCCCGATTTTGGAGCATCCCGAGATTGACGTCATTGGGTGTCGCACACAGGCAATCTCCGCGCGCCTTGGCGCCCGAGCACGTATGCCGAATTGTCCAGTTAGTTAGTTATTTTTCTGTCCTCGAGTGGACTGTTCAGTTCAGAGTTGGGCTCTCAAAACACCCGCAGCCTGTGCTCCTGACACCAGACCAGACCAGACACACCGCCTAGCCCCAGGCCCAGCGTCCAGCGCTCAGGCTCAATGCCCATTCTCTCCCCTGCCCTCCCATTCTCCCCTCCCCCCTCCCCCCTCCCTCCCCCCTTCCCTATTCGTGTTCCCAGCTCCCAGGCGCAGGTCCAGGCGCAGCGCCAAGCGTCACAGCGCCTAGACCCAGGTCCACGTCCCAGTCCCTGCGGCGCCCAGCAGCATTTTCCTACCTTTGTGAAGATGCCATTCGCGATGAGCATCAGCACGCCGCCGTCGGTCGCCTCGCCGCCGCCCAGCGCGTCAATGTGCTTTGAGATCTCCGCGTTGAGTGTGGCCTCGGTCAGAGATTCCGACCCGGCGGTCAGCAGGCCAAGCAGCTGCGTGTGCGTTGACGTGCCAGGGCCTGGCAGTGGGTGCGTGGGGTGGGTGGGTGGGCGGGTGTTTGTGTGCGTGTGTGCTGGCAGGGCCCCCCAGCACACAGCACCACCACAATGTCCCTAGGAGGCAGTTGTGCGTTCGACATTTTGTGTGTGTGTGCATGTGCGTGTGCGTGTGCGTGTGCGTGTGCGTGTGCGTATGCATGTGCGTGTGCGTGTGCGTTAATGTACATGCGCGTGTGTGTGTGCGTGTGTTGTGCGTGTGCGCGTGTGTTGTTTTTGTGTGTGCCATGCGCCATGTGCCATGTGCCATGCAGCTTCCCATCCCCATGAAGACACTCACCTGCCCCGTTTAGCGCCAGCGCGAGAGCGTAGTACACGCTGAGGGGAGACTGTGCAACAGGGGTGGAAATGGCTGGTGAGTAGGGAGAAACTGGTGGGAAGGCGCCTTTGTTGAGAAGGCGTACCTGGAACACCCCAGCCGCGTCCTTGCTCAAGCCCGCGAGGCTGGCACGCAGCAGCGCGTACGACAGACCCGTGATCGCAGCTGGAATGGCGGGGAGGCATGCAGCCATCGTGTCAGGGTTTTTTCAGTTTCGGAGATCTGAACACAGGAGAAAGAGGGGACAGCGGTGGCAGAGCGGTGGACACCCACGGAGCCCACTACGGGAGAGTTTATGCGCGATCTGGATGCAGGGAGGATTCAGCAAAATTGTGTGCAAAAATCCCACACACATCAGCAGTGAAAAGCAGCAAAGCGGGCACAAACTGCTGCTGATGTGTGTGTTGACACACATGTGCGGCAGGAGGGGAGGAGGGGGGGAGGGGGAAACAGCGGGTGCCCACCTGGCACTGCTGGCGTGCTGGGCTTGTCCGCTGCAACACGCTCCGGTGTGGTGCTCTTGGCGGCGGCAGGCTCGATGGGTGGACCAGAGGCTGGCGGTGAGACCTGTGTGTCTCGGTCGACGGCCTGGGGGTGGGGGGTGAGGGTCCGCATGACACCGGCGCGCATGCATGGGAAGCGCGGCAGCGTGCATGCACGCATGGGACGCACCTTGCTTCCCTCCTCGTTGGTCGTCGTGCCCTTTGTGCCGCCACTGCCACCGCGGCGGAAGATTGATTTGAAGAGCTTCCCGATGGGCATGTTTGCTGCGGGTGCGCGCTGGCCGTGCGCGCTGGCTGGCTGGGTGGGATGCACCGGTCGCGGTGTGCTGTAGCGGGTGACGGGCGTGGTGGTGGACAAGTGAGCAGATGCAGTGGGCCGCCCTATGGCTGGTAGTTGGTGTCACGACTGTTTGGGCATGTCCCAGGCTCAGTAAGAGTAGTGGGAAAGGTGGCACCAACACAGGTCCCTAGACAATGCCATGCGTACTCTCTGCCTCCTCGCGCACCCGAAAACTCTGCTCGCCGTGCCTTCTGCTACGTGGACGCGTCGCGAGCTGTCGGATCACAGTGCTGTTAACACAGGTGCAAAACCGATTGGGGTTCACACTTGAGTGGGTCCTCACACTTGCATGCATGCAGGCCTTGCATGCCCAAGCAAATCATCCCCATCTACACCCCTTAGATCCTTCCCTTTGGGCTTTGAGGAGGAGGGGTGGCCAGCATGGCTGCGTACGAGCAGCCACGGGCAAACGCGGCAGCCGTTGGACCTCGCCTGGCAGGGCGCCTGACAGCGGAGCTGATCCTGCGCAGCCGGCAGTACATGAGCTGCATTAATCTCTACGAGCTCGATCTGCGTGGTAACAAGATCGCAGCGATAGAGAACCTGGGCGTGACTCAGGTTTGTGCATGCATGCAAGGCGACATGGGGTCGGCAACCAAGGGGGCGACGCATGGGCAAGCCACGCGTGCGCGTGGGTACCGTGTCGAATGCTCCATGCATGCATGCGCAGAACCAGTTCGACAGCATCGACCTGAGCGACAACGCAATCGTGAAGCTTGAAGGCTTCCCCCGCCTGCTCCGGTTGAAGCAGCTGCTGCTGAACAACAACCGACTGACCAGGATCGGCAAGAAGCTGGAAGGTGCGATGGCAACGGGGCGGCACGCGTCGCGGGGACCCAGGCAAACAGCACATCGTGACGCGCATGGCTCTTTCTCGCGCGTGCGCAGACACGGTGCCAGGCATCGAGACGCTCATCCTGACGAACAACAAGCTCAGCAGCCTGTCGGTGCGTGGCGCAGCGCAGCGCGGGGTCGCATGGTGGGGGGTGCCCATGCATGGCGGTCACTGATCACACGCCGCCGGCCTGCGTGAGCGCGCAGGACCTGGAGCCGCTGTCCAGCCTGTCCAAACTGACGATGCTGAGCCTGATGGGCAACCCGGTCGCCACCAAGCCCAACTACAGGCGAGTGGACGAATGGAACAGAACAGAGCTGTTTGCATGGGGCGTGTGCAGTCGATCCTAGAGGCACGCCGCGACGCTCAGCAGCAACGCAACGATCGGTGCACGCGCAGGCTGTACGTGATCAGCAGGTGCAAGGCGCTCAAGGTGCTGGACTTCAAGAAGGTCAAGGCACAGGTGAGTTTGCATCCGCAGCACCACGAGCAGTGGCAGCGCAATCAAGGGGCGTGCATGCATTTGCCAGACGGAGCAACCTAGACACATCCAGTAAGGGACACGTTCACATCCGCTCCCGGTCGCCCCATGCATGCACGCATGGTGGCCATGCGCGTGGGCCATGCATGCACGCATGGGAGTCTCTCCGACCTGGCTACCAGCACGCACGCCACCAATTGTTGCCCGCACTGGTTGTGACTGCAGGACCGAAAGGATGCGGAGGCTAAGTTCCCCACGGACGAGGCCGCCGCGGAGGAGGCAACCAAGACGTTTGAGCCGGAGGTGCGGCCTTGCTGTGCCAGTGTTATGCATTATGTGTGCGCGTGCACGTGTGTGTGCTGTGTGCCGCGTCATCTCGTTCGTGCCCGAGACGTTCTCGTGTGCTTGGTCCTGCAGGAGGACCTGGCGGCTGCGAAGGAGGCGGCGGGCGTGGCAGACGCAGACGCAGAGGACGCTGCGATGGCTGATGGCGATGACGGGAAACCCAAGGCGCCAACGCAGGCTCAGCTGGTGGCTGTCAAGGCCGCGATCGCCAACGCGACGACACTGGAGGAGATCAGCAGGCTGGAGAACGCGCTCACGACCGGGCAGCTGCCAAGCGAGTTTACAGACGGACAAGACAGCGGGACAAAGCCGGACAGCATGGAGGTCGGGTGAGCGGCCGCCGATGCCGTCCCGGTGCCGGCGCTGGTGCAGCTGCTTGGGCGGCGCGTCCCAGCTGGCGTGCAGATGCACGTGGCCGGGGCGCTTGGGAACCTCGCTCGCAGTTGGAGCTTGTGATCGGCACCAACTCGCCGGCACCACCTTGCCATCAGCACCAGCTGCGCCATTGCAACTGCGCCTCTGCTCGGCGCACCTGGCACGCTGCGTGGCGGCGGAGGACAGCGAGCGCCGGCGAGTGAGCACTGTGCAGCACACCCGTGGCGGTGCCGCGAGGCCCGCAGCTCGCGACTCGCTGAAGCCGGGTGCACCATGCTCGCTGCGTGGCGTGCTGGTTGCACAACACGGCCGGGTTTGGGCCGGCGGCAGCGAGCCACGCACCATGCTGCCACGTTACCAGCCGTGCTGTGGGGGCAATGCTGTTCCGGGTAGGAGCGCAGGGGGCAGCACCGCAGGGGTGGCTCGGCGTGTGTTCAGCGTGAGCCAATCGAGACCCCCCCCCACACACACACACATCACTCAACACAACAACTTAGACAGGGTTTACAGCCGAGGGTTCAAAGAATCACGTCTTGTAAAAACAAACGCGCGAACACACACCCTGCTCATGAAATGAAACAGTGGGCAGTGGGGTTCTCGATTGGGGGCTTGTATATGCAATTATGTGTGGGGGGAGGGCGACAATGGTCGTGCAATTCAATTCTTCTGTAAGTTTCCTGCGAGAACCGCAGCTTTGGATCACGATAAGGGCAGTGTACAACTGGACAATAACTGAATAACGCATGATAACTAGTTTCGCGCCGGCTCATGCAGCTTGGGCATCCGTCGACGACATAAAAGACAGATGCTGTGCCAAAATGGTGTGTGGTCCTCCCCTTTTTGGCAGCAACAGCTGCGGCTGCAATGAGGGGGGCATTGGGTTTGTGTGTTGGGTAACATTATACAATTGGGTTTGCTCATTTATGTGCAGTTAAATGTGCAGTGGGTAGCAGGGGTTGCTTGCTCATCATCAGGGCAGGCGTGTGCCGCTGGTGGGGGAGAGTTGGCGCGCAAGGCTGCTCGGGCCCTTGGCTGTCGGCAGGCTAAGCTGCACCAGAGCACCAGCCACGCTGATGAGGACGAGCTCCTCGTCAGCGGGCACCATAACAGCGGGCAGTGCCTCAGCCGTGGCTCGTGCCACGGGGCTGCCGCTGCGCGAGCGCCCATCAAGGGGCGGCGGCAGCAGCCGCGCGACCTTGGAAGCGGGCTCAGCGTGTGCGAAGGGCGCGGCACCACCAGCTGTGCTCCCCGCTGCTGCTACTGCTGCGTGGACGCCCAGCTCCGAGCGGCTGCGCTTGAGGCCGGAGACAACGGGTGCATTGCCCTCAGTCCCCTGCTGCTGCTGCCCTGCCTGCCAGCCCTGTCGCCCCCGCTGCAGCGTGGCCTGGCACCGCGCCTGCTGCTCCGGCTTGTAGCGCAGCTTGCACGGCCCAGCCACGCACGTGGGGTCCAGGAAGTTTGGCGCCGCTGGTGGCACAGCAGGGAAGGGTGGCCCTGGCGCTGCGGGTGCGGGCGCGGGTGCCTCGCGCTCGCCGGCGGGAGTAGCAGGGGCGTCAGCCAGCGGCGCAGCAGCACTGCCGAGCGGCTCTCTGACTCTGTGCGCAGCAACGCTGCCGGCCGCCGCCCTCCTCGCTGCGTACAGTAGCAGCACGCGCGTGTGCTCCTCAGCTTCCTCACGTGAGTAGTACGGCTGCGGCGGCCGCGGCGGGCTCGTCATGACACCACTGCCGCTGTGCTCGGTGCGCGTGGAGCGGTGGGCGACGGCGACAACGAGGGAGGAGCGCGACGCGTTTGCACTGCCACCTGTGCCGCCGCCCGCACCCCCACCGCCGGGCGACAGCACCAGCGCGCCCAGGCTCGTGCTGCTGCCGCTCGGCTCCAGGCGCAGGTGCGGCAGCTGGCGCTTGAACGACGCCAGGCCCACGGGCGGCAGCGGCGCACCAACACCAGACGCCGTCGTGATGCAGCGCGATACGACCATGGGATGCAGGGCTGCCACCGTCAGCTGCGGCTGCGGCGTGCCGCCAACGGGCCTGCCGCCTGCCCCCGTGGCCACTACGAATGCGCGGCGCGGCTCATCTTTGAGCTCGGGGTGCAGCAATGCTGTGCCGATGGAGTCGGCCGTGCCCGTCGCAGATGCCGCTGTCGTCACAACACCGCGCTCCCACCTGCTGCACCCCGGGGCGCCAACGGCGGCGCACTTGCTGGCCGACGAGTTGCCTGTGCAAACAGGCGTCGCGCACGCCTGCGTTGTGGCGGCTGGCACCCGGGAGTCGGCAGACCGGGGGCCGCTGCTGTTGCTATGGCTGCTGCTGCTGTTGCTGCTGCACGCGACGCCACCGCCGCCGCCGGCAGCGCATGGGGATGCTACGTCTGCGCCGCCGAGGCAGCGGAAGTGCGAGTCGGGCACGTCGAAACTGGAGAGTGCCGGCATGAGGGAGGGGTCCACCAGCTCCCCCCTGATCGCGCTGTAGAGCTTTCGCGCGATGTGGAGCGTGCGCGCCGACGCCACCATGTTTCGGAAGTGGATCAGCTCAATGTAAACCTGGGGAGGGGGAGGGTGCGGGGAGGGGGGGGGATCAAAGCTTGCTCTCTTTAGAGAACTCGACACATCTGTGCACACGCCTACTTCAAAAGCATTTGCTGCCGCTGCGGTAGTGAACCGAGGAGGGCGCACACACGCTCTTTGAAGAGTGGGGGTCCCCCACCACCAGCAGCCAGTCATCTCAGACAAGTGTCCGGGTTCAACGCGCCGAGCACGGTCTTATTCGCCTTTAGCCACCAGGCCGCGCGTGGGTCGCGACAGTGGTTGTTACAGGTTCGCCACTGTATCGTGAGGTGTCCCTGACTCTGTCACAACCATCACCATCATCATACCATGAGGAGGGAGCGGTAGTCGGACGCGGAGGTGGACGCGTGTGGCGACGCTTTCAGCACCCGCAGCCTGTCCATGTAGCCGAGCCTGCGGTGAGGGAGGGGGGGAGTGTGTGTGTGTGGGGGGGGGGCGTCGGGGAAGACAGCCGCTTGCGGGCAGAGGCGTGCATCAGTGCTGCTGCT
The DNA here is from genome assembly GCA_016618255.1 of Chlamydomonas sp. UWO 241. Taxonomy (NCBI): domain Eukaryota; kingdom Viridiplantae; phylum Chlorophyta; class Chlorophyceae; order Chlamydomonadales; family Chlamydomonadaceae; genus Chlamydomonas; species Chlamydomonas priscui. Next base: position 66,925 of record VFSX01000174.1, read on the forward strand.
GCTGCTGCTGCTGCTGCCTGCTGCCTGCTGCTTGTTGCTTGATGCTTGATGTTTGTTACTTGATGCTGCTGCTGCTGCTGCTGCTGCTGCTGGATCTTCTCAACAGCCGCCGCAACACCCCACCCCCCAACTCACCAGCGCTGCGCCACCGCCTTCCTGGTCTTGGTGGTGAGCCAGGCGGGAATCCTCTGCCAGAACAGCCGGCTACCGGCGCTGTGCACAGCGCAAACAAGTGCCTCTTCTCTCGGGTGCCAGATCTCCCTTTCCAAAGGGCAACCGGGCGTCGCACAATCTTCATGCACCATCGCGGCTAAGGAATTCTGTTTAGAATCCACGGCGCAGCGAGGTGAAGAATGAATGAATGGTACGAGGGAACCCCTGAGGCAACCCCTACTGTCCTACCGCGCTGCGCCTGAAGCGCAAACCTAACATTGGCAACGAGCGCTCACTGTGCGTCCCTGCGAATTTCATTTGCATGGAGGGTGGGGAGGGTGAGTGGGATGGATGTGCAGGTGGATGTTGCAACTACAGAGGACCCCTGCACATACACCTGCAGGGGACAACCACCCCATCCCCGCCTGCTATTTTTCAGGTGGCAGTAACAGGGAGGGGGGGGGCGTGCGTGCAAGAGTCGACCAAAGAGTGGGTTGTGCAGGATGATGGTCGTTCCCACCATTCGAGACCACGCGTGGCGCCACCAATCGGATGCTGGGGGCAAGCAATCAAGCTGAGCAGCAGGCAGCCGCAGGGTGTAGCATCAGCAACGATCTGTGCAATCGGCATCGGCCTGTAGCTTCGCCTCCCACACCCACACCCTCCAACACCCACACCACACCCCACCCCTGACCCACCCCTGACCCACACCATCCAACTGCTTCTGAACAGCTAATTTGTGCAGGCGGCAGGACACGAAAATGAGTTCCAGCGGGACACAAAAAAGCAGGCACGAGACACACCAAAAAGGTCAAGCTACAAAAGTAGCCCACGGTAGCGCCACCCACCCACAGGCTACACTGGGAGGAGGTGTGGTGTGGCGTACACACGCGCCCTGCATGCAACATGTACGGCATTACACATACATACGCTGGGCATGCACCGCCTGCACTACTACTCGACCTGCGCCAGCAGCCCCGCTATGCCGATGCAGCCCAGCACGGCCGCAGCATGCAGCGCCGCCAGTGGCCACGCTCCCGCCTGCGCCCCACTCGCAGCGTGCAGGGCCGATCCGGCCGCAGCGCACGCGAGCAGAAGGTTGCGTGCCGCCTCCTGCATTGTATGGTGACAAGGGAAGGCAGGGGAGTGAGAGGTTTGGTAAGGTGATGATAATGGATATTACAGTCTGTGCGACACCAGTAATGATGCCTAAGACTTGTGTCGGCTCTAGCGCCTGACACCTTAAACTCAGTTGGGTATCTCTGTAGGGCTAGCGTGCACTGCACTGAGTGTTGCGTACACACCGACGGCTCACCTGCGCCCCGACGACCATGACCGGGTGCGCCGCACTCGGGCTGATCGCATCGAGCCCCAGCGCCACCGCCTTGCTCGTCTGCCGCTGCCGCAGGTCCACCCACGCCAGGATGAACAACGACGCTGCCGCGACCACGAATGCTACACAGGCCGCGGGCTCCACGCCCGCCAGCCCCGGCACTGCCCGAGCTGCGATGACCGTCGCGCACACGTAGTGCGCGGCGACGGCCACGCCCAGGGAACGAAGCACGCTTTTGCGCATGGGGTTGATTGCTTCCGCTGCGAGGCGTACGCGCGGCTGCGGGTGGCCTGCCAGGAAGGCTGCACAGTATGCGAGCAGCAGGCACACGGCCGGCAGCCAGGTGCCTCCGGATAGCAGCGCAAGTAGGGTGGCGGCGCCGAGGGGGGAGGAGGCAGCTGCGCCGCTTGCAGAGGCCAGCCCTGTGCTTGCGACGCACGCTGCCGCTGCGGCCGCCACCGCCACGCCTGCCGCGACGCCAGCGCTGGCTGACAGCAAGGACGCACCCAGTGGCAGCTGCCCGCTCGCAGCAGCGACGCCCGCCCCTTGGCTGCACGCGCGACCTGCCCCCAACGGCTCGTTCTCCTCGGCGCGCTGCTCGTACGCCGCCGCCTGCGCCGCCTGCCACGCCTCTTGGCTGCTGCCGCTGCTGCTGCTCGTGCTGGCGGCGCCGTCGGGCCCATGCACGTGCATGTGTGTCGCACGTTGTCTCCCACGTACTGCGCTCGTGCAGGCCCGTGCGTGGCGTGGCAGCTGGACATACAAGTGAGAGTGCATATCACCCTCACCCAAGAGTGCAGCTTTAAAAATAAAACCTTGATGTGGGTGTCTCATGTGGGTGTGGCCGTCACACCTCCAGCGCCATGGGCCCACCCGAGTAGAATTCTAGATACACAACTGCTTACCACTACTACTAGTCCTCCGGTGCACGCCAACCTCGAGCTTGTTCGCATCGCTACATCCCCCCCTATCCCCCCTATTGGATGATTTCGTCCTCCATGTCTTCCCTAGCCTCCGCCGGCCCTCTGCCCCTGCTGATGGACACACTGTGGTGAGTGTTTCCGCATGCGCGCCCGCAGCAGGGCATGGGTGGGGGGACCGAGCTCTAGCACAGGATGCCACGCACGCCGCTGATGAGCTTATGCCTCCTCTCCTCTCCTCTCGCCTGTGCAGGCGCCTGCCCTTAGACCTGCTGCTCTCACGCCCCATTGATGCTACTGCCGCCGCCGCATTTGCCGTGGTGAGTGCGCTGGCGCTGTGCACTGCTGTTGATGTGCTGACTAGGCATGCATGCTCGGCTGGCATGAGCCCACCCCAATCTGGGTGGATTGTCAAAATGCATCATTGTTTGTGTGTGTGAGCGTGCGTCCATGAGTGTGTGTGTGTGCACCCTGGTGCGCATGAACCCCGACTTTGTATGTGTGGGGGGGTGGGGTGGGGAGACGGGGGGAGAGCGCCGCGTGTGTGCGTGTGTGTGTGTGTGTGTCTGTGTGTGTGCGCGCGCTATCGCACGCTGCTGACCGTCGCTGCTCCCCCCCCCTCCCCCCACACACTGTGGACACTACAGACGAAGACGGTCGTGCGCGGCGTCGCCGGCGGCCTCGGCCTTGGCCTTGGCGGCCTTCGGTGGCTGACTGGGCAGGCTGGAGAGCAGCAGGAGGGGGAGTGCAGCAGCGAGAGCGTGTGCGAGTTCAGCACGCGCAAAGGGAAGCGCGTGCTGCGGTCGAGGAGCCTGCGGCAGGCGGGCAGCGCACCGATTGGTCGCAGGCAGAGGCGCCAGGCCGTGCTCGACTTCAGCCTCGCGGGCCCCTCCACCACCCCAGGCTCGTCAGCACACACGCCCTGCCTCCACGAGCTCCTCTCTCTGAGTCTTCCGGCAGCGCGCAAGTTCTCGTGCTGCGAACCGGAGACCCGCCTGCCAATTGACATGGGCCTACAGAGCTCTATGCTGTGAGGGCTGCCTCCTCTCCCTCTCCTCCCCGGCGCTGCTTCTGTTTCCTTCCCAGCCACCCCTTGACAGACCAAACTGACAAATAAGTCAGAGCAACTGTCAACCGAACTGACAGGTAGTCATACCCAACGCAGTGATGCCGACCACAGGATCACGACGCACCACACGCCAACACATACAAGCGGCCTCACAGTGGTGGTCGTGGCCTGTCCACCCCTCTCTTACGCCCTATCACAAATTGTCTCAAGGGCCACGAGTCCTCTGACTGACATCTAGAACCCCCTCTGATGCCTGTTGTCACACTGAGCTGTCACACCAAGCTTACATAAACACGCCTTTCCTGTGCCCATTTGATCTAGGAACACACCCCTACTTTATATTTGCCCGACAATCACATGTTCCCCCACAGTCAAATGTACGCCACCCCGCCGCAAAGCCACACAGCAGCTGCTGCGCGCGGGTCTCTTTTGTAAAACTTCTCACTATGTAGTCCACGCCTTGTCGCACAATAGCTCTCCTTTTTGCTCTGGGACTACACGTTGGCAGGCAGCCGGATGGTGGCTACCGCCCCTCACAAGTAATTATTAGGGCCAGAACTGGACTTGGGTCTAGGCGGTGGTATTAGGACTAGAGGTAGTCTTTGCTGGAAAGCCGATGTAACTGTAACTGTCCGCGCCTGGCATCACTGCACCGACAAAAATTCCGCCTTGTCAAAGTTGATGTAGCCACCGGACTCGCGGTTTTGCGCGACACACTCTGTGTCCCCATCGGAGCACACCTCGCAGTCCTTGCACGCGAGGCGGCAGCTGCCCACGCCGTCAGGCTTACCCACCTGCGGGCGGTGAGAGGGGGGGGGAGGGGCGAGCACCCGTTGGAAGGGTGGCTACTACCGTACCGGGACTGCATGGTCGTGCGTGCGAGCGTGTCGTGGAGGAGAGGGAGGGGATGGAGGGATGGAGGGAGGCAGAGGGATGGAGGGAGGCAGAGGGAGAGGGAGAGGGGGAGAGGAGAGGGAGAGAGGGCGCGTGCTGCGCCTCACCGACCCACCCACACCCACACACGCACCATGTACATGGGGTTATTGTCGCACTCGCCCGCTGCCGCCCACACGTCGCACTGCTCGTGATGGTTTGTGCACACTCCTGGGTCACGGTTCTCTTCATACACTTGCTGCGGGTTTGACTGCTTCTCGTAGTTCTCCGCTGCAGTGGTGGTGGCGATGGGTGTGTGTTGGTGTGCGCGGGCGTGCGAGTGGTGGAGAGGCTTTTTACAGAGTTGGGGTTCCCTACCACCAACAGTCAGCCATGTCAGTAAGGTGCTCGGGCCGTATGCGCCCGCACGGTCTTTTATGCCATGAGAGGTGTCCCTGACTGTAACATCCATCATCACCGGTAGGGCTGGGGGTGGCGCAGCGCATGCATATGGTGCTCGTGCACCCCGCGCCTAGTGCAGCAAGCAAGGACCTCCCAGCATCCACCCACACACACACGCGCACGCACACGCACGCACACGCACACGCACACGCACACGCACACGCACACGCACACGCACACGCACACGCACACGCACACGCACACGCACACACACGTGCACGCAGGCACGTACGTTGGAACGGCTCTCCGTGGATCCACATCACTGCGTTCCACTTGACGCCCTTGACGACCGGGCACCTGTGGCAGGACAGGACAGGGGAAGTTACCCTGAGGTTTAGTGTAGGGTTTTAGGGTTTGAGGATTTAGGGTTTTAGGGTTTTTAGGCGCCGCGTTTAGGGTTTAGGGTTTAGGGTTTTGCCCATGCACACGGACACGCATCGACCCCCTCCCTCCCCCGCGCGCCCGCGCCCGCGCATGCGCACCCGGTATGCGTCGACATCACGTCCTCGTTGATGTAGTCTGGGAGGCGGTCGTAGAACCTGGAGTGTCACAACACGCAAGTGTGCAGGTCAGTGGTTCCGTTAAGGATCGTGGAAAAATGATGGTTCACCCCGGGCCTCACGCTCATTTCGCCAATCTCAACCCGACGGAGGCAAATTCTGGCGGAAAAGTGTGCAAATGCCGAATTTCACATTTTTTCGGGTCAGAACTCGCGCAATTTCAACCCGACGTGCCAGCCCGAATCGGCCAATCTCAACCCGAAAGCGCACTTTGGCGGGTTGCGGGTTGGCTAACGGAAATACTGGTGCAGGTACCACATGCATGCAATTCGTGGCGTCAGCGGCGGTTATGTCTAGGACGGTCTTGGAGTATCACTGGGTTTTCTCTAGTAGAAGAAAAGCCTGCTGGGGCATGCTTCTTGTTACTTGTCAGCGTAAGGCCACTGAGCCAGCGACGTGCTTTGGGCATCGGGGCAAAGGGGCATGTGGGCATGCGGGCAAAGGAGCATGTGTGCATAGGGACATGCAGACATGTGGGCCCCTAGGCCCCCATGTGCTGGAGTGCGGGCGAGTGTCGCGCTTGAGCCTCTCCCGGGCGCTGCAGGTGGGTGCGGGCAGCCTCACTCCTGCAGACCAGGGTCAGGTGGGGCAGGTTTGTGCACCAACGTGGTGGGTCTGGCCGGATCTAGCTGCTATGCTAGGGTTTGGGGTTTGCTGTCGGGAAGACCCAGGGGCAGCCACAGTAGTGTGGGGCAGTGTGTGGCCGCCCACCCCTGAGAGAGTTGTGGTGCAAGATGTGCAAGACCGTGCATGGTAACTCTAGCAAAACAGTTGTATGTGCTCGTTCCTGACAGGGTCCATGGATGCTGCATGGATGCACTCACCTTCACCATTTATTCTATTTGGGGCTACTGGGTAGCCATTTGCAGCCGTTTGAGTAAGTGATTTCCAAGTTGCTTGATGGTCTACCGATCCCATCAGATAGACCTCGTCAAGAGCTTCAAAATGACATATATTTGACGATCAACGGTCAACGCTTAGGCAGCAGTCAAGGCGGTCAACAAGACGCTGTAACAGTAACAGTAACAGTAACAGTGACATTGGCTTCCCAGCAAAGACTACCTTCTATGAGGTAGTACCTAGTACCCATACTCAAGTCCAGTTCTGACCCTAGCAATTAACTTGTGAGGGGCGGGGCGGCCTGCCAATGTGTAGTCCTAGAGCATGCGGGCAGGAAGGCGCATATCAGAACGGTGTATGATGGATATTACAGTCAGGGACCCGCTGTGTGTCGCGCCTGGTATGAGCGGTCAAAGATGCTCAAGCCGGGAAAAAACAATTGCTGAAATCCTTCCTAGGGCTCATTGGTTTCCGGGTGGGTGGCGCGTGCCTGGCTCCGCCTTCCACAGGCCTTGGGTTAGGGGTTTGATAATGATGGATGTTACTGGGATGTTACAGTCAGGGACACCTCACAAATAGAGTGCCACCCTTGTAAGATCCGCTTGCGCAGGCGTATCCCTCGCTCCCCCGTCGTCTGGGCTGGCAGTCCCGCGCCAGCGGGGGTGCCTACTGCTGCTGTCAACAAGCAAGAGCGCAAACGCAAATGCGATTTCACACTTTTTCACCAGCACAAGGATAGACACCACGCGGCCAGAGCGTCTGAATACATGCCCGTAACCGCAGCTTTACTCAAGGCGTATAAGACCGTGCTGGGCGCGTATGGCCCGAGCACCTTCATGAGATGGCTGGCTGTTGGTGGTAGGGAATCCCAACTCTGACAAGAGCGTGGGCGCGCCCCCAGGTCCCCTACCGCAGCGGCAGCAAACGCTTGTGTGTGAACATGCTTCAATGATCATGGCAGTTCCGACACCCACATGAGCGCGTTGCCTGGCTTGGGCTCGTAAGCGACGTGGCCCTTGGGCGCATTCTGAGGACCCTGCCCTGCTTGGGCTCGCCCATTTCATGTCAAGTATCGAGGGAGTCACAGCACAACCGCCCTTGTGTGTGTATATGCTTCAACGATCATGGCAGTACCGACACCCACATGAGCGCGTCGCCTGGCTTGGGCTTGTAAGCGACGTGGCCCTTGGCGCACGCTGAAAAGTTGCCCTGCTTGGGCTCGCCCATCTCTGAGTGAAGCCAGCCCTTGGTCTCTGGGAACGCTGTCTCGCCGCCCTCCTCGGGGGCTGCGCGGGTGCAGGGGAGAGGAGGGGGGCTGTGGGGGGGAGAGGGAGCGTGATCAGGGCAGGGGAGAGGGGGAACGCGGTCTCGCTGCGCTCTTCGAGGGCTGCGCGGCTGCAGCGGGGGGGGGGGGGGCGTTGGTGCAGGCGCGGGTGCAGCCAGCCCTTGGTCTCTGGGAGCGCAGTCTCGCCACCCTCCTCGGGGGCTGCGCGGGTGCAGGGAGGGGGCGTTGGTGCAGGCGCGGGCGTGGTCAGGGCAGGGGGGAGGGGGAACGCTGTCTCGTCGAGCTCTTCAGGGGCTGCGCGGGTGCAGCGGGGGGGGGGGGGCGTTGGGTGCAGGCGCGGGTGCAGCCAGCCCTTGGTCTCTGGGAACGCGGTCGCGTCCGCCACCTCTTTCTCGAGGGCTGCGCGGATGCAGGGAGAGGGGGGATTGCGTGTGTGTGTGGTGTGGGGGGGAGGTATGCCGGTCTCCGCCGCGCTCTTCGGGGAGCTGCGCGGGCGTAGGGGGGGGGGCAGGGCGTGGGGGAGGGGGGCGTGGTCAGGGCAGGGGAGGGGAACGCGGTCTCGCCGCGCTCTTCCGGGGCTGCGCTGGCGCAGAGCGCGGAGGGGGGCGTGGTCAGGGCAGGGGGAGGGGGAACGCTGTCTCGCCGAGCTCTTCGGGGCTGCGGGGGCATAGGGGGGGGCGTGGGGGGGAGGGGGCGGCGTTGGTGCAGGTGCGGGCGTGGTCAGGGCTGGGGAAAGGGGAACGCGGCCTGCCGCGCTCTTCGGGGGCTGCGCGGGCGCAGGGGGGGGGGGGCAGGGCGTGGTGGAGGCGGGAGGGGCGTGGGCAGGGCAGGGGAGAGGGGGAACGCGGTCGCGTCGCCCTCTTCGGGGGCTGCGCGGGCGCAGGGAGGGGGGGGGGGCTTGGTGCAAGCGCGGGCGTGAGCAGGGCTGGGGAAAGGGGGACGCGGCCTCGCCGCGCTCTTCGGGGGCTGCGCGGGCGCAGGGGGGGGGGGGGGGGGGGGGGGGGGGGGCTTGGTGCAGGCGCGGGCGTGATCAGGGCAGGGGGGAGGGGGAATGCGGGCCTCGCCGCCCTTGTCGGGGGTTGTGATGGCGCAGCGGGAGGGGGGGAGGGCGTGGGGGAAGGGGGGGGGGATGCGGCCTCGCCGCTCTCTTCAGGGGCTGCACGGGCGCAGGTCGTGGTGGTGGTAGGGTAGGGTGGGTGGGGGGCGTCAGTGCAGGCGCGGGCGGGGCCAGGGCAGGGGGGAGTGAGAACGCGGTCTTGCCACGCTCTTCGGGGGCTGCGCTGGCGCAGGGGAGGGGGGGCGTTGGTGCAGGGGGGTGGGCGTGGGGCGTTGGTGCAGGCACGGGCGTGGTCAAGGCAGGGGAGAGGGGGAACGCGGTCTCGCCGCCCTCTTCGAGGGCTACGCTGGCGCAGGTGGTGGTGGTGGTAGTGTGTATGTGGGGGGGGGGGGGCAGGGCGTCGGGGGAGGGTGTGGGGGCGTTGGTGCAGGCGCGGCGTGGTCAGGGCAGGGGGAGGGGGGAATGCGGTTCTCGCCGTCCTCTTCGGGGGCTGCGCTGGCGCAGGGGGGGGGGGGGAGGGGCAGGACGTGGGGGAGGGCGTGGGGCGTTGGTGCAGGCGCGGGCGTGGTCAGGCAGGGGAGAGGATGAATGCGGCCTCGCCGCTCTCTTTCGAGGGCTGCGCGGCGCCGTAGGGGGGGGGGGCGTCGGGGGAGGGCGTGGGGGAGAGCGTGGGGAGGGCGGGCGGGGCGGGCACCGGGGGGCGGGGGTGCTGCGGTGGCTGATACGTCGTGTGAGCCTCAGAGATATGCGTGTGTGTGTGCATGTGTGTGTGTGCGTGTGCGCGTGTGCGTGTGTCACGCACTGTGTGCACCTGACCCCCCCCCCCCCCCCCCGGTGTGTGTGTGCCACACCCCATGCACGCTGTTGCGTAGCTAGCTATCTGGGTGGTGAAGGGTGGATCTGGGGGCCTAGTGCCCTGTCTAGACCCAGTGCGTGCATGCATGTGGGTTTACTCACCCCTACCAGGGAGTCAGCCAGTTTCAGCCTGAGTAAAACTCAGTTAAGGTGTCGGGCGCTAGCACCGACATAGGTCTTACACATCATTGCTGGTGCCGCACAGACTGTAATATCCATCAACAGATGGGGACCACGGATTGATCAGGTAGACGAGCACAGTCATGGGTGAGGGTCCGGGTCTGGGGTCGTCCTGGGGCTGAGGTGTCGAGTCTGGGTCTGCTGTCTGGGTCGCATCTGATGATGAATTTTACGGTCTATGTGACACCAGCAATGCTGCATGAGACCTGTGTCGGCGCCAGCGCCTCACTCCTCAACTCAGTTCCAGGCTGAACTGACTGGCTACCTGATAGAGGTAAGGGTTAATCCCCACATCTTGGTTGGGTCTCGGCTATGCTCTCTCAGGTGCAGTCATTTTGTTTTGGGCTCCTAGGAGCCATTGGGAGCCATTTGGCTTCTGACGATCCAATCAGATAGAGCTCAACCAAGCAAGCTGCTTGATGGTCTTGATGATCCCATCAGAAAGATCTCGTCAAGAGCTTTAAAATTACGTATATTTGATGGTCAACGGTCAACGCTAAGGCAGCGATGAAGGCGGTCAACGGGACGTTGGTCCGCGCGCCGGCTCCTAGAAAATAACTAAAAGAAACAGAAACAAAATCACTGCTCGAGGCCTAACCAAGGCCCAACACGTGCCGTAGGCCCTCGGGCACTGCACTTGGCGGTGGGGAATCAGCCGACGATGATGAAAAAATGTGTTTCAGACCGCCGCGACCTCACCAATCAGGTGGGTGATGATGAGCACGGGCATAACTCACCCGATGTGAGGTGCGCGGTGCACACACACACACACACACACCAGGGGTTTCCTTTGGGGCTGTCAGGCTGTCGGTTTTCCTGGAGAGGGCCTCCCGGATTCTCCGGATCTCTGGGAATCTCCCGGGGTTTTCTCCAGGTTTTGACCCTTTTTCCGGACTACGCCCCCGGACCCTCGCTTTTCCGGCTTTTCCGAACCCCCCTTTCGCTCCTCATCGGCAGGCCGCCCTTCGGCGGTCTCCTCATCGGAATCCGATCAGCAAGGAGAACCCTGACACACACAACACGCGCACACCAGGGGTTTCCTTTGGGTGAGTCATCCTTTCGTTTTCCCCGAAGAGGCTTTCCCAGTTTCGTCGGGATTTCGGGCTGCAGTCCAAAGAATCGCTTCGGAAAGTGCGAAAATCGTCAACTTCACACCTTTTCTCGGAAAAATCGCCTCCGCACGTCGGTCTTCCCGAACGTGCCCTCCCCCAAACCATCGGGAACGCGCCCTTTGGACACGCTTTTTTCGTTTCCCGATCGGGAAGGAAACCCCTGGCGCACACACCCCTACACACAAACACACACACGCACACACGCGGGTCTAATGCGCCATCAATGGCGTTCGACGGACTGTAAAATCGACCACACACTTACACACACACACGCACACGCACGCACCAATGAGGTAGATGAGCACAGACATGACTCGCCCAAGGCCGTCCATGTGCGCGCCGTACTTATTCGAGACACCGTAGCGCAACACCTGTGAGGGGACAGGGTCTCACAGTTACAATACAGAACAGTGCAGTACAGGGTTTCACAATACAATACAGTACTGTTCAGGGTTTCACAGCAACAGCAACAGCCTCCTCCCTCCTCCCCCTCCCCCCTCCCCTCCCCCTCCAGCTCCTCCCCCCATCCCTTCCCTCCCTCCCTCCCTCCCTCTCCTTCTCGCTCCCTCTCACCCCCGATCTCCTCCCCCCCCCCCTCTCCCTTATCACGCCCCACCTGGATATCCTCCTGGTACGAGATTGGCAGATGCGTCCATGCGCTCATACGTTGCTCGACCGCAGTGATGACTGAGTCGTGGTGGCGCCGCAAAAACATGCCGGCACTCGTGCGCACGCTATCAACTACGCCCGTGTGGTTGGGGCCCTCAACCATCGAGCGCTTCATCTGCATGCGTGTGTGTGTGCGTGTGTGTGTGTGTGTGTGTGTGTGTGTGTGCGTGTGTGTGTGTGTGTGTGTGTGTGTGTGTGTGTGTGTGTGTGTGTGTGTGTGTGTGTGTGTGAGTGAGTGTGTGAGATGATGGTGTCAGAAATCAACTGTGAGCGTATGCACGACGCTGTCGACGTGTGTGGGGTGTGTGGGGGGGGGGGCTCGACCAGTGGTTCCGCAAAGGCTCTTGGGAACGTGATGGCTCAACCCGGGCTTCAAGGCTCACTTCCTCGATCTCACCGCCGGAGGCGCTTTTTTGCGAAAAGTGTGTGAAATGACAACTTTCACACCTCTCGGGTCGAAAGTCACGCAATTTCAACCCGCGGCGCCAGCCCAAATCGGCCAATCTCAACCCGGTGTTGCAGGTTTTTGGGTTGCGGGTTGGAACACGGAAGCACTGGGCTCAATCATGGAGCGCTTCATCTATGTGTGCGTGTGTGATGAAAAGGCCGAGCGCGACGCATTTTTGTGATTTTTTTTTTTTGCTTCATAAGATCGACCCCAATCGCTCCAAAGTGGCCCTGCGGCAGGTTTTCCGCGTCACAAGACCGCAATCATGCCGAACATTTTCTGCATCACTGGTGTGTGTGTGTGTGTGTGCGTGTGTGTGTGCAGGAGTGTTGGGGGGGGGGGGCGATACCTGTGTGTGTGTGTGTGAGGTGGTGTGAGTGTGTCAGGTGGGGGGCGTGCACACACACACACACACACACACACGTACACACGCTTGTCCTCGTCCCATTGGTCCCGGCTTCACCTGGGGCCCCGCCAGCTTCAGAATGTGCCTGATCTCCAGTTTGGAGAGGAAGCCATGGTATATGAACGCGCGCGGCGCCCATGAGAGTACTTGTACCCATGGCTTTTCTCCGGCCGAGTCAACGCCCCCCTGCTCTGTCGGCCGGCGCTTTTGTCCCTGGGAGCCCCCACCAGGCTCGCTGTTCTGCTTGGTCTGTGAGGGGGTAGGGTGGTTTGCGGTGGTCGAGTTCGTGGGGACGGGAGTGCGCAGGTGGTGACAGCAGGGAGTGTGCTGGTGCCATGCACATGCGAGCGCTGCTCTGCGGCGTGCGCACAAGCCCAGCCGCGCCCCACATTCTCGTCGTCGGGGTGGTATGTCTCTCCCTGCCAGCCGATGAGTCGAGGCTCCGGCGCGACCTCCGGCGTGACCAGGCCTGCGGCTGATTGGGTTGGAGGATGGGTCGCATGCAGCTAGTGTCAAGTGCCATGCAGCTGGCCCATGCAAGCGCCATGCAGAGGACCCACTACAAACACACCACCACTACTGGGTACCTGCGTGCCTTAATTTAAGTAACCCACGCGTTCTACCCGTGGAGACAGACACTACCTGAGGAGAGGCGCAGCGCGCAGTGGAAGACGAATGTCAGCAGCACAAGGCGGGGCGCCATCCTTGGGCGGCAAGAGCCACTGCTGCCTCTACGCCGCACGGGAACGCGCATTCGGATTTCCGCTGAGCACATTCAGAATGCATGAGTTCGTTTTTTTCCGTTACTCCAGTGTGTGGACTGGTAGTTGCTGCAACGTTAGCTCGTGCACGCGCTGCGCACACAGTGCACACGACGACGACGCAGGGTGCACTAATCCCCCGGATATAATACTCATCCTGGTCTGGCGCATCGTGGTCAGGCGCTCGCGCACAATCAGACGAAACAGACTTTCGACCTCTAGACATCTCCCCTTTCACCCCTCCGGCCCTCTGTCCCAGGCAGTGTTGAGGGTGAACCAACAGCACGTGGAGCACTCCATTCGTGTGCGGGGTGAGTGAAAAGGGGCTGGCAAAACTAGTGGTATGCAGCGGGAGAGGGTTCTCCTGCGCTCCTGCTGCCGCCTTTTGCGCCCCGTCCACACGTGCTACATTAGTCGCATGGAGCTCCGGTGGATGGGGTGGAGGGGCGGGGTGGCGGCATGGCGGAGGCATCGGCCACCGTCCATGTCCGTGTGTGCCTGGGTTAGTTGTTCCCACGGCGTCGGTACTAGCCTGCGCTGGCGCAGCGTGCCAACCGTGCGGACTGAAGGCTGGCTCTGCGACCATGGTGCGCGGTTGAGTTGGGACGGCAGCGCAGACCTGGATCCGTAAGAAATCTCGCCCCACTCACTCGCAGGCGCGGACTTGGAGCTACACTGGAGGAGCCGGTGCTGGGGCCCTCGCCCGGGGTAGGCGGTCCTCCGTCGCCCCAGACGGCGCAACCTTGGGTGTTCACGCCTCCGGGACCTGCGGGCGTCTGGGCGCACCTGCACTCGTCGCCGCTCAAGGGCTTTGTTAATGCGGGCCACCCTCCCAACGACATGGTGAGCAGCGCATGGGCAACCCCCCACATCGCATGTTGTGATGCTGGCCCTGGGCAGGGGAGGGGGGAAAGCGGCCACCTGCCTCCCCTGGACGCGCCCCCGCCATGCACACCCCTCCCCTCCACACGCACACACACACACACGCACACACACCCCTTGCCACCGCCCACCCATGCAGGACGCACCCAGAAGCGTGCTGGACCCGGCCACTGCTAGCTGTCCTGGCGCAGGTGGGCCACGTGTGTGCACAACAGCTGCCTGTCGCACCTGCGTGCACGCATTGGCCGTCGGCACACCACGCAGCACCCACTCACTCACCCAGCCACCCCTGCCTGGACCATGTGTGCGCAGTGGGCATAGGCATGCATAGCGAGAGCGTCGGCAGCGGCAGCGGCCACCGCCGGCTGGGGGGGTTTGCTGACGCCAGCGAGTCGACGTCTATGCAAATGATGCACACGGCCACGGGCACGCACGGCGGACTCCCTCACGGAGGCGGCGGCAGTGGCGGCAATGGCGACGGCGGCGCGTTGGGGGAGGAGGCCGCCGAGCTGGAGCACCACCTCGATATTGCGCGCCACCTGCCTGCGTCGCCCAATGACCCTGCCGCTCCCCCGTGCCGCACGCTGCTCGTGCGCAACGTGGCGCCCGACGCGAATGACGGGGAGCTCGCATCGATCTTCAAGTCGTTTGGCTCGGTGCGCTTGCTGAGCAAGGCCGCGCCCGCTGCCGGCAGGGGCGACCTGGTCGTGTCGTACTACGACCTCCGCGCCGCGGTCGTCGCGCGCTCCACGCTCGACGGCACGTCCCTGTGCGGCCTGCACCTCGACATCCACTTCTCGCAGCCGCGCTCGTCTGGCGCGAGCGACGCGTACTCGCTCTCTCAGGCGCAAGGCACCATTGTGGTATACAACCTTGACCCGGAGACCACGAACGAGCAGCTAGAATTCATGTACTCTCAGTATGGCGACGTCAAGGAGGTCGTGCAGAGCGTGGAGCGGCCGAGCCAGAAGTTTGTCGTCTACTACGACGTGCGCCACGCGGCAGCCGCGCTGCAGGCAATGCACCGGGCAGAGGCGCTCGGCTCGCTGCCGCCGCACATCACGCCGCAGCAGGCGGCGTCGATGGCCTACATCTCTGGCTCGTCGCCGTCGCTCGTGCAGCTCGCAGCGCTGCAGCTGCAGCACAGCACAGGACCGACGCCCAGCGCCCCAGGCGGCGAGTGGGGCGGCGACGCGAGTGCGAGCGCCATGCAGGCGGCGCAGGCGGCCGCGGCAGCGGGCGCGCAGGCGCAGCTGGGGGCGCACGCGGCGCTGCGCTCAGAGATGCACGGCGGTGGCGGCAGCGGCAGCAGCGGCGCTGCGCAGGCGGGTGGCCCCCCACGCCAGGGTGGCCGCTTCCCTGGTGACGGCATCGCCATGCCCCCTGCGTCCATGTTTGGTCGGCTGGGCGGCGCGGGCGGGTCTGCGCCCGGGCTCGCTGGTCCGCCCTCGGGGCTGTACCACGGCGCGTCGCCGCTGTCCGAGATGCAGCTGCGCGCGAGCGACTCGGCGTCGAGCATCGGAGGGCCGGGCGTGCACGCGCGGGGCGGTCTGAGCGGCGCGGGGGGCGCGCAGCGCGGGCACGCGTACGCTCCTCCGCACGCGTACGGCGTGGGCGCCCCCCACGCGCCACCTGGCGCGCACGGCATGGGCGGCAGCATGGGCGGTGGCGGCGGCGGGGCGCAAGGCGCCAAGGGATCGCATGGCCCTGGCCCTGGCAACATTGCTACGCTTATGGCGCACGGCCATCAAGTCGCGCACGCTGGGCACGCGCATGGCCACGGCAGCGACACGTCCTCTGGCCCGTCTGCGTCTGCGTCCGAGGCGTCCGCGCAGCAGCTCGCGTTCATGTCGCAGATCTCGCTCGCAGAGGCGACGCACATGCTGCAGTCGCTTGGGCTGACAGCGCCAGACGTTGGCGGTGTGGATGTGTACGGCGGCGGCGGCGGTGCAGGGATGCCGTGGGGCGGCGGTGGCCACGGTGGTGGCGGCTACGGCGGGCCTGTTGGCGGTCCTGGGTCGTCTGCATCGCCAGCCGACGTCATGGCCGCGCTGCATGAGATGCAGGCGCGGCAGCAGCAGGGGCTGGCCGCAAGCGCGCAGGCGCAGGCGCAGCTCGCGCACCTTGCGAGCATGGCGGCCGGTGGGCATGGGCATGGCGGCCCAGGTGGGCATCCGTACGGCGTGGCTCCCCACAGCGCGCAAGCGCAGCGCGCGCTCGCTGCCGCGCAGCTGCTGCAGCTCGCGCAGATGGGCATGGGCACGGGTGGCATGCAGGGCGGGTACGGGGGCATGCAGGGCGGTGGTGGCGGTGGGCTGTCCGCGGCTGCGATGCAGCTGCTGCTACAGGCGGGGCTGACTGGCATGCACGGTGGCGGGGGCCACGGAGGCAGCCACGGCGGGGGATACGGCATGGGCGGCGGGCGCGGCGACATGATGGGCGGGGGCGGGTCTGCGCGCGGCGGTGGCGGCGGCCGGCTGTCGCGCCGCCCGGCCGACCCTGCTGCCGAGGCAGAGCGCAAGCAGCAGCAGGAAAAGCTGTACGCGCTGTCCCCCGAGCGCATCTACAGCGGGCAGGACAAGCGCACGACGCTTATGATAAAAAACATCCCGAACAAGTACACGCAGAAGATGCTGCTGTCCACGGTCGACGAGCACTTCCACGGCACGTACGACTTCTTTTACCTGCCGATCGACTTCAAGAACAAGTGCAATGTGGGGTACGCGTTCATCAACATGACGCAGGTGCGCTGACGAGGCGTGGGGTTGAGGAGGTTGACTGGGTTAAGGGGGGGGGGGGGGCTGGGCTGGGCCAGTGCTTCCTCAATTGATTCAGATGAATTCATACTTACCGCCCGGCCACCATTGAACATCCTGAGTTGCCTCGTTTGGCATCTTGTTTTGCCATTTTTGCAAAAAAACGAAAATTGCAAATTTCACACTTTTCGGCCGAAGTTGTTGCGATTTCGGCGGTGAGCTGTGCATCGGGAAACTAATTATTACGGCCTGTTGACCGCTGTTGGCGGAAGACCGCCTAGTTGAGGAAGCATTGGGCTGGCTGGGCTGGGCGTGCGCGTGAGGGGAGTGCGTGTGGGTGGTGGGCTCAGCGTGTGGGGTGCTGTTACCAAACGCACGCACGCGTTCGCCGCCTCCTCCCCCTCACTGACGCTCCCTTCTGCCCCCTTCCCCGCGTGCGCACGCGCAGCCCATCCACATCATCCCGCTGGTCGAGCGGCTCAACCACAAGAAGTGGGAGCGGTTCAACAGCGAGAAGATTTGCAACATCAGCTACGCGCGCATCCAGGGGCGCGCCGCGCTCATCTCGCACTTCCAGAACTCGTCGCTCATGCACGAGGACAAGCGCTGCCGCCCCATCCTGTTTGTGCTCGAGGGGGCTGAGGCGACGGGCGAGCAGGAGCAGTTCCCTCAGGCAGCTGCGTCCGCCAGCGGCAGCGTTGGTGGCGGCATGGGGTCGCGCGTGGTGTCGTCAGGTGCGATGAGCAGCGGCGGTGCGGTGCCCGGTGGGCCTGACAACACGTAGGCGCACACCCTGCGGTCGAGGCACACGCAGCGGTGCTCCCACCACGATGGTTCGCCGGTGGGGCGCCCGCCCGGTCTTTGAGAGAGCGTCAGAGGCAGGCTGAGAGAGAGAGACAAGCGAGAGCTACCGATTGAGAGAGAGGGCGCCGCCCCGCGCGCGCGCGCCCGCGGTTTTCCGTGTACTTGTTTGCTGGTTGTCGCTCCCCCCCCCCCCCTCGTCTGGCGGCCTGCGCCGCGAGTTGTGCGTGCTGCAGAAAGGAGGTTGTCGTCTTTTTGTTTGTGTAGGTCGTAGAATATTGCTCGCTCGCTCACTTGCTCGGTGAAGCTTTTTGATTTGGATAGCCGCCGTGTCGGAGTCAGTCCAACACCCCCACTTTTTGAAGCCAAGTTATGTGTTCTTGTGTAAGGGGGCTGTGGTCGTGTGACGAGGTTGTTGTCCCTCGACTGTTCGCATTGCCGCCAGTTGATATGGGGTGTGCCGGACCTGCTATGTGTCAATCGGGTCTTCCGCGAGGGGCATCCCAAAGCATGGCACATAAGGGCAGTCACGCCGGTGCCGAAGAAAGGCAATCTGGTCGAGCGGGACAACTACAAGGGCATCACGGTGGGTGGGGCGCTTGCTAAGCTCTATAGTCTGGTACTACTCCGCAGACTAGACGACCTTGCTGAGAAGGGCGGCTATAGAGTCGTCGGGCAGGCAGGGGTCCGGAAAGGGCGGGGGACCCCTGACAATGCTTTCATCCTACAGCACATGATTGAGAGGCGCAGCCACGAGCGAAAACCGCTGTGTGCTGCCTACATCGACTTTAGAAAGGCATACGACTGCATCGGCAGCTCATGTGGGAGTGCCTCAAGAGCCTGGGGGTGGGGGGGGCGTTTTTAGCAGCCCTGACATCAATGTACGATGGGGCTGGCATGTGCGGGCGCATAGACGGCACGGTGGGACCAGGCTTCACCACACGCCAGGGGGTCATGCAGGGCGACCCAATGTCGCCGCTTTTGTTTGGGCTGTTTATCAACTCACTAGAAGGGGAGCTTGAAGCACAGATGCCAGAGGTCGGGGTCCCCCTAGGGACAGGAGCAAACAGGCGGCTCCTACGGTTTCTCTTGTACGCAGATGACCTCGTGCTCATGGCAGAGACGCCGGAGGCGCTCCAGCGCTTGCTAGATGCACTTCACGTTTTTTGCAGGACGCACGCTCTCACTGTCAATGTCCGCAAATCTGAGGGGGTGGTGTTTAACGACCAGTACTGCCCGGTCACGAGCGCCAGGGGAAGGGTGACCCTGAAGTACGCTGGTATGGACCTGCCCATGAATCACGAGTTTAAATATCTGGGCATGCTTTTTGGGAGCCGTTGGGCAATGGGCGCGGGGCTGGAGCAGAGGCAGGGGGCGGGCCAGCGTGCACGCTTCGCCCGAGCGCGCAGATACGATGCCATGGGCCTCCACAGTAACAGTAACACGGGGTTTCCAGCTAAGCAGGCTACTCTTCTACTAGAGACACCCGCCGATACTCCAGCACACTTAAGTACTAGAGTACCGCCGGCTCCCGGCCGATAGACTACCGCTCCCGCCGGCTAGACTACCCCAAACAGCGGTCTCTGAGAGACATGTCTGGCAAGGAGCATATAGGAGAGGACCTTCCTCAGGGTCACAGTAGTGGCCTTGTGGCCAGTCAAGCCGGCAGAGCCGACTGGCGCTGACTGGAACGGTCCCCGCCTGGCAGTGCATGGCTGTCCAGCTCTCGTTTGCATGGGGCTCAGCCGGCGCCCCATGCCTCATGCATGGCCAGGTCCCACCCTCCAGGGGTGCATGGACGACAGAGTTGTCATGGAGGCTGCCTGAAGACCTTCCAACGCCAGTCACCGGCAGACGAGCGACCCCGAGGATGAGCGCGGTGACGAACGCTGCGATTGGTGAAGCGGATTTACTCTGTGTTGCCTCGGCGGTCGCCACCGCTGAAGCCGTGATGGTAGCCCGCCTCCACGGGCAGCCATCTTGACCAATGTCCAGCATGCATTGACGGGCGCCAGCTCCTCCGCTCGTCGATCAACTCGTCGAGATCGGTGCCGCATGGCGTCCTGCATGGGGGGAGGATAAGGGCCGTCTCCCAGCACGGGCCGCGGCAGCGCCGCGGCTACTCGCCACGCCATGGCAGCACCGGGCAAGCCGCTCCTGAAGTGTTCCACCGAGGGGCAGTCTAGCAGGAGCCGGGCCAGTCGTATTTTACCCCGCTCGTCAGCGGCACGGAGATCCTCGTCACCAGCAGCGCCGCATTGCTGTGTCCAGGGCTCGGCGACGGGCCTCCACAACGTGGGAGTAAAGGCGCACCTGTTCAACGCACTGGTGCGACCTGTAATTAACTACGGGTGCGAGATCTGGGGCCCAGGGTTGATGGCGGGGGCGGGCATGGGGGTACAGGGGATCTTCTCGGGGGCAGCCGACAAGTGGGGGTTGGCTGGAGGGGACGGGGGCCCCTCCAAGGCGGCGCGCCGCAAGTGGCGCGCCATGGAAGCCCTGCACTTGCAATCTGTGCGCGAGGCCCTCCGTATTCGCAGGTGTGGGCAACAGCTATCGCTGCTGGCGACGGAGGTGGGCTGGCGACCGCTGTCGACCGACTGGCTGCGGCAGGCGGCGCGCTTCTGGGCGAAAGCGCTACGGCGGCCGGATGGCGATCTGCTGAGGGCGGCAATGCGGGAGAGCTGGGAGCTAGCGGCGGGTGGCGTGCGAGAGAGCTGGGTGGCACAGCTGAGCGAGTGCCTCAGCACAGTGGGGCACACGCTGGTGTGGGGCCAGGAGGCGGGGGCATCACCCGCCTGCTAGAGACAGCAGCGGCGGGTTGGCTGGCGTCAGAGACCAGCACACCAGTGCTGCCAGAGGATGCCAACCAGCTCAGCGTCGTCCGCTCAGTGCCTGACTCATGGTCACACCGCTTCAAGATGCTTACTTACTTGCGGTGGATGGCGGACGACTGTGGCGGCGCACCAATGCTCTGGACGGGGCTGAACAGCGCCGCCCAGATCACGACACTCGCACGCTTTAGAATGGGGCTGCATGAACTGCAGATAGAGAAGGGGCGCCACACGGCGCAGGCAGAGCCACGCAGCCAGAGGCTCTGTCGCCTTTGTGGCATGCGGGAGGATGAGGCACACGTGATTTTTGAGTGTCCAGCGTATACGGAGACACGCGTACAGTTCCACACCCTTTTCCTGAGCGTCCCTGGGGACGATAAAGGCTTGGATGCGAAGATGCGGGCGTTTATGAACCCCAGCCCGGGGCTACTTTACCCTTGTTTTTGGCGTGACATGACCAACTTTCTGGTATCGTGCCTTGATATACATAACACAAGCCTGGACTTGGTAGAGGATCGGAAGGAAGAATTGACTTGAAGCGAACGATGTTTTGAACTAGGAGTCAATGAGGCAGCCACGATAGTGGCGGGGACCCAAGCGTGGGTTCCCGAGGAGCTGCGGTGGACTGTGCCGTTTGCACCGCAGCTGGCGCACCTGAGAAATGCCCACGCTGGGTCTCACACGTGAAAGCTGCCTCAAAGATGACGACCTCAAAACGGAGTATGCAGAAGGAACATATTTATCCGCTATAACCGGGGGGCAAGCTTGCTCTCTAACTTATTACCAAATCCCACACTGTTGGTCGCTACTGACCGCCTTTTCCAGCCCCTTTCTAGGTATTTAGGCTTAGGGATGTGCCCCTCACCGAGTCCTTCTGTGCCTCCCCCCTTCAGCAGGGGGGGGGCCTGCGACACGTGCTCGGTGCAACAACAAGGGGTCAGCTTCTGCTCAGAGCCGGGTTAAGGGTAACATGATGAGTTTTTACAATCCACTCTCTGGCGGGCACGCGTTCGGTTCCAAAGCTCCAGCAGGACTTAGAGGAAGCAGTCCTGAAGACCTGCCAACAGAAAAAAGGGGGGATGCCCCACGGAAGCGCCACCCACACGCGGTGGCGGGCACCAACCAAGCAGCACCACAGTGCAGGCTCCACACTCAACCCCTCCAGGAAACGGATGGCGGGCCCAAGGTATAAAACCATGAAGGGACCAAAAAGCCCACCCTCAACCCACCGGAAGCGGGGCCGTTGTGCACACCCGCCGCAGCACTCTGCTCAGCTACCACATCACAACCCGCCAGCGCACGCATGTGGCGCCACCTCCCCTCAAAAGAAACCATCCTCTCAGGGATCTAGGACGTCTTGTTCAGAGTGAGCCCGCCGTCCACTACTCCAACAAAGGGGTGGGTCGGGCCCACCACACCCGCCCACCCGCGCGGCAACCCGCCGCCCTCAGCAAAGGACGCCAGCGCGTCCCACAGATCCATCGTCGCCAGCTCCCCCGCCCGCTCAACCGCCACCGAGCGAGCAGGGGGCTGCACACCATCACGCGGGCACGTAATGCACCACAAGTGGCGGCGGCCTCGCTCCATGGCGTCCACCACGAGCGCTGCCACCACCGCCGACACACCAGCACGCAACCCAGCGGGAGGCTGCAGCAGCCACACCTGGCAGCACGTGATGACCGGCGTAGGAGCAGGGAGGGCAGCAGCAGCCGCCACCACCACCGCCTCCGCCACCGGGCACCCCCAGAAGCTGTGCGCACGCCACGCCGTCGCCGGCGGCCCGTCCTCATCACGGCACCGCCACCCGCAGGGGCACTCGGGCATGCCTAGTGCAGCCTGCTTGTGAAAACCACTCACCCACAGCCGCCAGATGGGCTCCTTGCGAGCGTTGAGGAGCGGCATCCGCCACAGTGTCGGCAGCTCCAGCTGGAGGAGGGGGTTAGCCCAGAGCGGCGCCTCCGCCCCCCACAGCTCAGCTGTTTGCACGCGCCCCGTGATGCGCGCCACCGGCCCCAGGGCCTGCACCCCATCGAGCATGCGCCTCATCGGCCCAGCCAAGAGCGCCGCCCTCACAGCCGGGTCCACGCACTCACCAATAAGGCCGTCCGGGAGGGCGCCGGCCCTGGGCGCGAGGCCAGCCATAAGCACAAAGAGGCTCGGGTGGGCCTCCGGGCACAGGCGGTGCACCGCCTCCACCATGAGCGGCTGCCATGCCGGCTGGGCCGGGGGCGCGGGCTGCTGTTCCGGCTGTGTCCCGCCGCCGCCACCGCCGCCACTGCCGCCAGCCCCGCCGCCACCGCCGGCCCGTGGGGCCGGCAGCAGGAGATGGGGGGCGCCTGCCGCCCACGCCCCAAACAGGCACGCGAGGTGGACGGCCCACTGCCCGTGCACGATCTCCCGCCACGCCGGCGCCCCAAAACCACCATGCGCCGGTCGCCCCAGGAGCATCGCAGCAGGCGCACCAGGCACCGAAGAGGCCCACCGCGGCAGCTCTGCCGGCGGGTCCGGCCCCACGCTCCTGTCCACCAGAGTAGCCGTCCACCGGGAGAGCACCCTCTCGGCCTCCGGAGTCATGCCACAGTGCACCGCCCGGAACAGGATGCGGGAGACCCCGTACGTCGCCGCCGCGTGCCCCCTGCCAAACGCCGACATGGGGAAGCGCGCGAGCTTGGTATACGCGGCCGCAAGCCTCTCACGGCACACCCCGGTGACGCCCTCCGGGGGCGGCAAGCCGGCAGAGACGGGCACCCCCAGCGACACGCCCGCGTCCAGCACGCGCAGCCCAGCAACCTCGGCACCCGCCAGCAGGCCCTCCCCCGCCGACCCCAGGGGCAGGATGCCGCACTTGCCGAGGTTGAGGACAAGGCCCGTCGCTCGGCCAAACACCGCCATCGTCTCCACCAGTGCAGCGACGTCAGCCGGCGCACACGACCGGAGGAGGGGCATGCAGTCGTCAGCGTACTGGGGGCAGGTCACTCGGCAGCCAGGCACGACCTCGACCCCCACTGCCGGGCATGTGCGCAGGAAGCATGCGAGCGCATGCCCCAGGAACAGGAAGAGGGCTGGCGCGGCGGGGCAGCCCTGGCGCACGCCCGCCGCATACTTGCGCGGCGCAGAGATGAACCCGTTGACCTCGGCCGACGCGTACGTGTGCGTGAGGATGGTGCGGGTCCACGCCAGCACGCCGTCGCCGACGCCCACCGCCTCCATGACCGCAATGAGGAAGACACGGTCGATGGTGTCGTATGCCTTGCGGAAGTCCAGGAGCGCCAGCGCTGCACCCGTCGGCCCCACGCCATCCGCCGCGTTGGCAGCCAGCAGGCCAGGCAGCATCTGCGTGAGGCAGATATTGTCCGAGATGCGGCGGCCAGCGAGGAAAGCGGTCTGTTCCGGCCCCACCACCGCAGAGAGCAGGGGCGTCCACCGCGTCGCCAGCACCTTGGCGAGGATGCGGTAGTCGGAGCCCAGCATGGTGAGTGGGCGGTAGTTTGCCGCATCCGCAGCGTTCTTGGCCTTGTAGATTGAGGCAACGACGCCGTCGAGAAAACCAGGCGGCGTCCCACCCGTAGCTCCCACCGCGGTGAAGACCGCCGCCAGAAGCTCAAAGGCTGGCTCGCCCAGCTTCCGCCACACATCCACTGGGATGCCATTCGGGCCCGGGGCGGTGCCAGGCTTGGAGTGGGTGGCCGCCGCCCGTGCCTCGACGGGTGTGACAACAAGCGCGCCGGCTGCATCCGCCACCGCCTGCGGCACGCGCGGCGAGTGCGCACGCACCGCCCCCAGCACAGCCTCCCGATCAGCGGGGGATGGCGGTGGCGGCCGCGAGACCGCCGCCACGGCGTCAGCCATGATGTCAGCCATTCCCCTGCCATCAGTGACGAGGATGCCACGCGCATCTCTGAGGGCGGCGACGCGCCGTGCCGCCGCTGGCTTGCGGAAGGCTGCCGCCATGCCCCCGGAAACGCGCTCTCCCGGCCGCACACAGGCGGGCGGGGCTGGAGCGTACCGCCGCACCGCCGCGTCCAGGCGCCGCTGCAGCGCATAGAGCCCGGCGAGCTCCGCAAGCCCATCGCGCCCCGCCTCAACGGCCGCGCGCGCTCGCTGCAGGTCTGCACGCAGCCGGGTCACCTCCACCGACACAGCATCTCGCCGCCGACCCAGGTCGCAGTCGAGACGGCAGGCCTCGCGAGCCAGACGCGGCTTGAAAGCCTGCCACCACCGCATGAGCTCCGTGTGGCCATGGGTGGGCGCCCCCGCTGCCTCCCGACCAAACCATGCCCTGAACCCATCGGCCAAGTCACGATCAGCCCAGAAATGGGCACGCACACGCGGCCGCCCCGGCCCGCGCGACTCTGGCACCAGGGGGGAGAGGTGCATTGCCACAACGCGGTGATCCGACCCGCCCGACTCGCCCGCTTCGCACCCGAGGACGCGTGGCACGAGGGCCATCAACACGTAGAGGCGGTCGAGCCGCGCCTGTGCATTATACGCACTGAAGGTGTACCCCCTCTGCATGGGGTGGATGAGGCGGTACGCGTCACGGAGCGGGGAGTCCTCCACCAGCGCTGCCATCGCCGCCGCCGGGGCGCGGTCACGCCACTCGAGGGGCCCCTCAGAGCGGGCGCGGTCACGCGGGCTCTCGACAAAGTTGAAATCGCCTGCGAGCACGAGGTGCGTCTGGCCAGCAGCAAGCGGTCGGATGCGCTCCTCGATGAACGCCGCCTGCACCGCTGGCCGGTTCGGCTGCGAGGCCGGCAGGTACGCATTGACGAGGCGCAGCCGCCCAGCTCCCCCACCTCCAGCTCCCCCACCCCCACCGCCCGCGCCCCCACCACCCCACGTGATATCCATCACCATCAGCCGGCCGTCGCCATCCGCCTGGACAACCGGCTGGAGCGACGCCAAGAGGTCTGACCGCACGAGGATGGCGACCCCGGCCGAGGTCCCCGCGCCGCCCCCCCAGAAGAAGGTGTAGGACTCAGTCCCCAGGTGGTAGGCACAGCTGGACGCATAGCGGTCGACGCCGTCCATGCTCGCGACGTCATCAGCTGCAATATGCACCTCCTGGAGGCACACCACATCGAGGCGGCGGTCGCGCGCCCAGACGCGCATGAGATCCACCAGCTTGGTCCCCTGTCGCAAGCCGCGCACGTTGTGCGTGCCCACTTGGAGGCCGGGGGCAAAGTGGCCTCCGTGTGCCGGCTGCTCAGAGGGCGGCGTCATCGGGCACGTGGAACGGGTGGCCAAGTGGCAGGGGTTTGCCCAGGGACCAGCCATCTGGCAGCGCCGGCATCACGTCAAGCTTCGCCGCCCTGAGGAGGTTCCTGACATGCTCCATCGGCCAGCCCTGAGGCCCGCCCTGCTTCTTCGGGTCGGGGCTCAGGACAGGGTGTCCGTGGAGGATGTTCATGATCCACTCCTCCGCCGCCGTGGCTGTCAGGAATTTCCCGCAGTGGATGGCGTCCGTGAGCTCGCTGCGGATCCCGGGGTTGTCAACGGGCCCAATGCATGGTCCGCCCCGCGCGTATGCAAAGGCATGGACCTTGCCGCGGACCCAGTCACCACCATTGTCTCCACGGCCAGCGGCACCACCAGTAGTGGCCAGAGCCTGCGTCTGCCCGCCCCCTCCACCTGCGCCCGCTCCTCCAGCTCCCCCACCACCAGCAGCGTCCTCAGCCCCCGCGCCCCCACCAGCCGCAGCCGGAGCAGCAGCAGGCACGGCGGCGTCACCCTCCTCACCACCAGTCGTACGGCGTGCCACGCGCCGCCCCTCCTCGCCGTCCTCTGCCGCCTCAGGCGCCGCCTCTCCGCGCCGCGGCTCGGGCTGGCTGAGGCCCACGGGGGTGTCGAGCGGGGCATCGGCAGCGGCATCGGGCTCCTCATCGCCCCCCCCACGCTTGCGCCCAGTCGTCTGGCTCGCATCGAGCATGCGCTCGTCAGCCAGCAGGGCCGCCAGCAGGGCCGCCTCGCCAACAGCTGCTGCAGCTGCACCCACAGCTGCTGCAGCCTGCAGCTCCCGTCGGCCCTCGAGTGCGCGCCTCTCCGCATCGAGCTGGAGCATCCGCCCTTGCGTCTGGCGGTCTGTGCGGAGCGCACGCTTGTGGCGTGCTGCGTGCTCGTCCGAGGGGCCTGCCGCCGCCGCTGCAGCAGCAGCCGCAATAACAGCCATAGCACCCCCAGCAGAGCCCGCACCCCCGTCAGACCCAGCGCCGTCGTCATCGTCATCACCGTCGCCGGCACCATGCCCGTACGAGCCGTGGTCAGAGCCCCCGCCTCCGTCGTCCGCCTCCTCCTCGATGATGGGCAGCTGGTGCTGCAGCCCAGGCCCCACAGGCAGCCCCTGGGCAGCCGCGGCATAGGACCGCCCACCCGGCGGCGGCCCACCCGGCGCCCTGGCGGCGCGCGCGGGGCGCGCGGGCCCCATCATGCTGAGGGGCAGGCGCGACACGCGCAGCCGGCAGAAGGACGGCGCGTCGGTGCGCTGGCGGCACTCCACGTGCGGCGCGCGGATGGCCTTAGACACAAAGGCGTGGCCCCCGTGCACCGACGCCACAAAGCCTGGCTCCCTGGCAGACAGCCAGGCGAGGCTGGGGGCGGGGCCCTGCCCACGCGCAGCGCCGTGCCACTGCACCGGCACCGGCCCGCCAACCCCGCACTGGTACTGCACCACCCAGTCAGCGTGCACCCCGTTTGCCCCCAGCCAGCTGTGCACAAGTGCCGGCGTCCACGGCAGATTGTCTGTCGGCATGAAGCGCACCAGGTAGTGCGCGTCGTCCACCGGACCCCCAGAGTCCAGCAGCATTGCAGGTGCCGCGCGCACGCGGCCACAGTCCACCTCCAGGGGCGCCATGCGTGCATGCAGCGCACCCTTGACCGCGGTTGCATGGGCCTCATCACACTCCATGTCGACCTGGTAGAGCGCCGACGTGCCCGAGCTCAGGGGCCTTGCCGCCCGTGCCCGCGCCCTCCCTGGCGCCTCAACGCCCGAGCCCTGCAACGCCACGCGGTGGGCGGCAACGACGCCGTCTGACAGAGCCCGCAGGTCGACTCCCATGCAGTCGCCCGCCATGTCACGGTCCGCGCGCAACACGAAGCTCAGCGCAAACACCAGCCTGGGCAGCACCCGCAGCTGCTCATACAGGTCGTGTGGTAGCACGCTCACGAGGGGCTGCCGCGCGGCCCTGGGCGGAGGCGGCGGCCCGCGGCCCCGCGCAACACCATTTTGCCTGCCAGCAACACCCGGCCTGCCAGCATCCCCTGCAGCGCCCCCCCTGGGCAGCGCCTGGCCCTGCGTGGCCATGTCTTCACTAGTTGCCGGTAACAGGTTGAGAATCCTGTGAATGCTGGTTGAAATCCCTGTTAGAAACCCCCTTAACACGTTAGAGGTTGCGGCCCGGCTGGATATCTTTTTCGGCCACGTCTTGGCCTTTCTCCCCACTGGGGGATGTCTCTTTTGACGATTGGCGACGAACCTGCCTTGCGTTTCCTTTTCCCAACATGCGCTCACCGACTTCAACAAGCGGTTGCTGCCGCTGCGGTAGGGGACCTAGGGGTGCGCCCACGCTCTTGACAGAGTTGGGGTTCCCTACCACCAACAGCCAGCCATCTCAGTAAGGTGCTCGGGCCATACGCGCCGAGCACGGTCTTATACGCCTTTAGAGGTGTCCCTGACTGTAACATCCATCATCATCATCATCATCATCATCATGTGTGCAGCGCACGCTCGGCCCCCTCGTCACCGCTGTGGTCGTCGTGTCAGCAGCGCCGCCCACTGCTTGGGTCGAGGCGGCGGCTGGTTGGGCTTCGGGCCGCTCCACCAATTCCAGCCCCTCCCCCAGGCTCCGCAATGGTGGAGATCCTCTCAGAAACTGGCTGGCCGCTGCTGTGTGCCCCCACAAGGGCTGGCTGGCAGTGGTCTGGCTTCCGCTCTGCTGCTCCCCTGCCTGCGGAGGGCAGCGCCGCGGGTGGGCTCTGTGCGCGGGCGTGGTGGGGAAGCTGACGTGCAGGCTGGCGGTGGCGCTTCAGCTACAGGCGACGGTGAGCGAGCAGTGAGTGTGGCGGGCGGCTGACTACGCTGGACCTCGGATCACGCAGGGACTCCTGCGTGCCCGACCAACCCTCGGGTCTGGAAGCGGCGGTGCCGAGGCTGTGGCGGCTGCCGCTCCTCAGCACTCGCAAGGAGCGCACCTGGCAGCAGCAAGTGGTTTCCACAAGCAGGCTGCGTTGTGGGTGCCCGGTGACGGAGGCAGTGGTGGTGACTGCTGCCCTCTTTGCCCCTACTCCTGTGGTCACGTGCTGCCAGGTGTGGCTGTTGAGCTCCTTGGGGTGCGTACCGGGGTATGGGCGTTGGTGGCGCAGGTGTGGCTGTTGAGCCCTCTGGGGTGCGCGCTGGGGTATGGGCGGTGGTGGCGCTCATGGTGGACGCCATGGAGCGTGATGACAGGCCGTCTCCACCTGTGGCGCATCACATGCCCGCGTGATGGTATGCTTTGCTTGCACGGTGGCGGTCTAGCGTGCAGGGCGCTGGCGACAGTTAATGCGTCAGGACGCGCTGGCGTCCTTTGCTAAAGGTGGCGTGGTTCCGCGCGGGTGGGTGTGGCGGGTGTGGTGGGTAGACCCATCCCTTTGTTGGAGAGGTGAACGGCGGGCTCACTTTGAAAAAGACGTGCTACATCCTTACAGGCGATGGGGTGGAGCCACACGCATGCGCTGGTGGGTGCGTTGTCATTGCTGGGTAGAGCGCTGCGGCGGGTGTGCTACTAGCCCCACTGCCAGTGGTTTGGGAGAGGGCCTCCTTGTCCCTTCATGGTTTTACCTCGGGCCCTGTGTTGCTGTTTTGACGTGGAAAACACGACGTGTGTATTGGTGGTGTTACCGTGGGGCTTCCCCTTTGTATCAGCAGGTCATAAGGAATGTTCTCTATTGGACTCGCTGTGGAGCCGTAGGTATGACCGCATGCAGTGGATTGGACAATCCAAACGCGCGGTAGAAGATACAAGGGCGCACGAGTGTTTGGGGCCAGCGTGGTCACTTCAGATGAACGATGTTATTTGTCACTTCAGCTGAATGATGCTTTAACTATCTTCATAGATAGACAGCATCTCCCGCCTCTCTCGCCGCCAAGGTTGCGGGGAATGATGATGATGTTTGTTTACAATCCACTTCTGGCGGTCACACGTACGCTTCCAAAGCTCCAGTGGGACTTAGAGAAACAAGGCTCAAGGCCCACAAAAGGTCAAGCTACAAGTAGCCCGCGGTAACGCCATCCACACTTGGTGGCGGGCGCCAAGCAAGCAGCACCACTGTGCAGGCTGCACACCCAGCCCCTCAAATGGCCAGAGGGCGGACCCAAGGTATAAAACCATGAAGGGACCAAAAAGCCCTCCCCCAGACCACCGGAAGCGGGGCTAGTAGCACACCCGCCGCAGCACTCTACTCAGCGACCACACCGCACCCGCCACCGCACGTGTGTGGCGCCACCTCCCCTTCAAAAACACCCCCAGAGGGGATGCCATCTAGCAAGCAGGTGCAGGTGGGGAAGCGGGCGCAGTTCCACCGCGCGCCTCGTCGTTGACGGCGAGCGGGTGCCTGCACCTGCTTGCTAGATGGCATTCCCTCTGGGGGTGTATTTTGAAGGGGAGGTGGCGCCACACGCGTGCGGTGGCGGGTGCGGTGTGGTCGCTGAGTAGAGTGCTGCGGCGGGTGTGCTACTAGCCCCGCTTCCGGTGGTCTGGGGGAGGGCTTTTTGGTCCCTTCATGGTTTTATACCTTGGGTCCGCCCTCTGGCCATTTGAGGGGCTGGGTGTGCAGCCTGCACAGTGGTGCTGCTTGCTTGGCGCCCGCCACCAAGTGTGGATGGCGTTACCGTGGGCTACTTGTAGCTTGACCTTTTGTGGGCCTTGAGCCTTGTTTCTCTAAGTCCCACTGGAGCTTTGGAACCGTACGTGTGACCGCCAGAAGTGGATTGTAAAACTCTCATCATCATCACTTCCACATACCCATGTCACACATGCGCGCATACAAGGCCCTCGTTGTTCCGCAACTTTTGGACTCGCATGCATTAAGCTCTAGCTTAGCCCGTATTTCCCTTGAGCATGCCATAGCAGCTGGAGAGCGAGCGCAGGAATGCCGGCTCCTAGGGGGGCGAGCTCCCCCTCGCAGCAGGGTGGCCTCATCGCACACCTCAATGCGCAGGCCCCCACCAAGACCGTTAACACGATGGTGGGGGTGAGCAAGTATCACGCGTCGGCGCAGCTCCTACTGCGCCAGGTGAGGGTTGTGGGCGAGGCGAGCGGGTGCACGTCACGCCACGCACGCCCA
>VFSX01000174.1:102500-127500 GCA_016618255.1 Chlamydomonas sp. UWO 241
TGCAGGTGTTGCGCAGCCTCCGCGTATGTGGCTGCCCCCCGCGCCCCGTGGAGCGCCAAAAGCTGTGTCTGTGTCGCATCCACGCACGCGCGGTGGCGTGGCGGGGAGTCTGAGCCGGGGGAGCCGCTGCTCACCGGTGATTCTGTGGTGGTGGCCGCGCGGGCGATGAGCGCGCCGGCGGCCGCACTGTGTTTGCGCGCCTTAGAGCGCGTCATGAGTCATGGGAGCAAGCATGATGATGATGAGTTTTTACAATCCACTTTCTGGCTACTTGTAGCTTGACCTTTTGTGGGCCTTGAGCCTTGTTTCTCTAAGTCCCACTGGAGCTTTGGAACCGTACGTGTGACCGCCAGAAGTGGATTGTAACCAAACATCATCAAAACTTGTAGTCCCAGAGCAAAAAGGAGGGCTTTTGCCCCACAGTCCAACACAGTCCAACACAGTCCAACACACCGCTTCTACGTTCTACTAGTGCGCTCGGGGGGTGGCAACCCCCCAGGCGCGCTGCGATCCAGGTGTCGACGACGCGAGTCCGATGACCCTGTAGCGTAGAGCCAACCCAAGGAGGGCATACCGGCCCGGCATCACAGACGGCCAAGGACGCCTCGCGGACTTGAGCTGGCTGGCCGCGGATGCGAGCAAAGGGGAAACAAGGCACCCCATGCATGCAGCCTTTTCCTGCCCAGTCCCCGCGTGTAGCGGGGCACGCCTGGCGACGCGTCCAAGTCGTCAATCAGAACACCAGAGTGGCTACGTTCAACGTGCGGACATGTCCTGCAGAGGACGAGGGACTGGTCAAACTGGCGAGTCTGCCGCTCCTCAACGCTCGCAAGGAGCCCATCTGGCGGCTGTGGGTGAGTGGTTTTCACAAGCAGGCTGCACTAGGCGTGCCCGAGTGCCCCCTGCGGGTGGCGGTGCCGTGATGAGGACGGGCCGCCGGCGACGGCATGGCGTGCGCACAGCTTCTGGGGGTGCCCGGTGGCGGAGGCGGTGGTAGCGGAGGCGGTGGTGGCGGCTGCTGCTGCCCTCCCTGCTCCTACGCCGGTCATCACGTGCTGCCAGGTGTGGCTGCTGCAGCCCCCCGCTGGGGTGCGTGCTGGTGTGTGGGCGGTGGTGGCAGCGCTCGTGGTGGACGCCATGGAGCGAGGCCGCCGCCACTTGTGGCGCATTACGTGCCCGCGTGATGGTGTGCAGCCCCCTGCTCGCTCGGTGGCGGTTGAGCGGGCGGGGGAGCTGGCGACGATGGATCTGTGGGACGCGCTGGCGTCCTTTGCTGAGGGCGGCGGGATGCCGCGCGGGTGGGCGGGTGTGGTGGGCCCGACCCACCCCTTTGTTGGAGTAGTGGACGGCGGGCTCACTCTGAACAAGACGTCCTAGATCCCTGAGAGGATGGTTTCTTTTGAGGGGAGGTGGCGCCACATGCGTGCGCTGGCGGGTTGTGATGTGGTAGCTGAGCAGAGTGCTGCGGCGGGTGTGCACAACGGCCCCGCTTCCGGTGGGTTGAGGGTGGGCTTTTTGGTCCCTTCATGGTTTTATACCTTGGGCCCGCCATCCGTTTCCTGGAGGGGTTGAGTGTGGAGCCTGCACTGTGGTGCTGCTTGCTTGGTGCCCGCCACCGCGTGTGGGTGGCGCTTCCGTGGGGCATCCCCCCTTTTTCTGTTGGCAGGTCTTCAGGACTGCTTCCTGCTGGAGCTTTGGAACCGAACGCGTGCCCGCCAGAAAGTGGATTGTAAAAACTCATCATCATCAAAAAAGTCTGGTGCAAGATTGCGCCAAGCTTAGCGTCGGTGTTGCAGCGCTTCAGGAGCTGCGCAGGACCGGTTCCGGGGAGGCGCAAGTGGCTACGGGCGACACGTCGTGGACGCTGCTATGGTCGGGTGGGGAGCACCGGCAGCGTGGGGTGGGCTTGCTGTTGTCCCCTGCATGGGCATCGGCACTCGTCTCCTGGGAGGCGGTGTCCGACCGCCTCATCCAGGCCCGCTGTGCAGCGGACCGTGGGCAGATGATCACCATCGTCAGCGCCTACAGTCCAACGGAGACGGCGAGCGACGAGGAGGCTGGCGACTTCTACCTTCGAGTAGCGGCGCTCGCGGACAAGGCCAACGACAAGCGCGATCTGCTCATCGTGGCAGGTGATTTCAATGCAGCAGTGGGGAGGGATTCGGTGTCCGACCACGAGTGCGTTGGCAAGCACCTGCCCCTCACGGAGCCAGCGGTGGCCAGCAGGAACGGTCGCCTGCTCCTTGACACTGCCACTGCATGCAGCCTGCGCGCTGCCAACACTCTCTACCCCCACAGGCCTGAGCACCAGTACACCCACATCAGCCCCATGGCTGTTGCACAGAGCAGACGGCATGCATGCTCTGTGCGCCGCCTGCACAGCGTCAAGGACTACATCCTGGTCGCGCGCCGCCGCATGCATGCGGTGACAGACTGTAGGGTGCGTAGGAGCCCAACCTGGGACAGCGATCACCGCATGGTGGTACTGTCCATGCGCCTCCGCATGCGAGCCTCCCGCCATGCAGGCGGCTCTCAGCGGCGCGCATGGGACTCTTCACAACTGCGGCGCCCGGCTGTCCGTCGTGAGTTCAACCTCCAGCTGTCCGATCGCTTTGGGCTGCTGGAGGCCGTGCCGCCCGAGGGCGCTGATGCCCAGGCGGAGTACGACGCGATGGCTGCTGCCATTCGCGAGGTGGCCACCAACCACCTCGCTCCACGCGGCAGCCGCCGGCGGCGCGGCTGGCAGTTCACTCTGTCGCAGCGCACCCTCCGGCTCATGGACGCCCGGCAGCGCGCGCACACGGCATGGCTCAGGAGCAAGTCTGCTGCTGCCAAACGAGAGCGCAACCGCGCCAACCGCGCGGCCGACGCAGCTGTGCAGAGAGACAGGGAGAGGTGGATCGGCCAGCAGGTGGCGGAGGCGCAAGACATGCTACGCAAGAAGAATCTGCGCCAGTTTGCGCGCGCGTGCGACAGGCTGGCGGGCCGCAGCCGCAGCCATCAGATCCCACCTGCCATGCGGGACGTCTCGGGCGCGCTGCACAGCGGTCCAGACGGGGTGCTGAAGGCCATGACAGAGTCATTCGACAAGCTATATGGCGGGGAGACCAAGCTCAGCGACGAGACCCTGAACCAGCCGGAGAACGATGTAGCGGCGTTTGAGCTCACACGCGCCACAGAGGTGGACGAGGCGCACGGGCGCCCCCCTGACCTGGCTGAGACGGAGGCGTGTGTGCGAGCGTTGCGCTCGGCCGCCGCTCCGGGCGGTGACCAGCTGGACGCCATGCTGTTGCGGTGCCCACCTGCCATCGCATGGCTCCACCGGGTCATCATCGCCGTATGGCGGTCGGGGAGAGCCCCGAGGGAATGGAAAACTGCTATTATCACACCGTTATATAAGGGGAAGGGTCCGCGTGACTCCCCTGGTAACTACCGCGGTATAAGCCTTCTCTCTATTGCCGGGAAAGTGTACGCTGCCATACTTCTGCACCGCGTCTCCACGCAGGTTGATCGTCAGTTGCATGAGGCTCAGTGTAACAGTAACAGTAACACGGGGTTTCCAGCTAAGCAGGCTACTCTTCCACTAGAGACACCCGCCGATACTCCAGCACACTTAAGAACTAGAGTACCGCCGGCTCCCGGCCGATAGACTACCGCTCCCGCCGGCTAGACTACCCCAAACAGCGGTCTCTGAGAGACATGTCTGGCAAGGAGCATATAGGAGAGGACCTTCCTCAGGTCACAGTAGTGGCCTTGTGGCCAGTCAAGCCGGCAGAGCCGACTGGCGCTGACTGGAACGGTCCCCGCCTGGCAGTGCATGGCTGTCCAGCTCTCGTTTGCATGGGGCTCAGCCGGCGCCCCATGCCTCATGCATGGCCAGGTCCCACCCTCCAGGGGTGCATGGACGACAGAGTTGTCATGGAGGCTGCCTGAAGACCTTCCAACGCCAGTCACCGGCAGACGAGCGACCCCGAGGATGAGCGCGGTGACGAACGCTGCGATTGGTGAAGCGGATTTACTCTGTGTTGCCTCGGCGGTCGCCACCGCTGAAGCCGTGATGGTAGCCCGCCTCCACGGGCAGCCATCTTGACCAATGTCCAGCATGCATTGACGGGCGCCAGCTCCTCCGCTCGTCGATCAACTCGTCGAGATCGGTGCCGCATGGCGTCCTGCATGGGGGGAGGATAAGGGCCGTCTCCCAGCACGGGCCGCGGCAGCGCCGCGGCTACTCGCCAAGCCATGGCAGCGCCGGGCAAGCCGCTCCTGAAGTGTTCCACCGAGGGGCAGTCTAGCAGGAGCCGGGCCAGTCGTATTTTACCCCGCTCGTCAGCGGCACGGAGATCCTCGTCACCAGCAGCGCCGCATTGCTGGGTCCAGGGCTCGGCGACGAGAACGCGCCTCCGTTAATCGAGCCCCTCAGGCTCAGTGTGGTTTCAGAAAAAGCAGAGGCACTGTTGATGCGATTTTTACTCTGCGCTCGCTGAGCGCGGCACATGCCGAGTACAAACAATGCATGGCTGTGGCATTTGTCGACTATTCTAAAGCTTACGATTGCATAAACCGTGCGGCACTGTGGAGAGTCCTTAGATTATATAGTGTTCATCCGCACATTATTGATCTGTTGGAGGATCTTCACACCAACACCGCAGCTGCCGTGCGGCTGGCTGGGAAAATCGGGCACGAATTCCCCGTGTCGTCTGGTGTGCGACAGGGGTGCGTCATTGCTCCTGTGTGTGTTCAATGTTTTTATTGACCACATAGTGAAAAAGGCGCTAGACATGATGCCAGAGGGGGCTGGCGTGTCAGTCGTGACCCGAGCCGGCGGCTCTGTGTTGTCGTCGTCGGTTGAGCGCATAGTAATGCTGATGTATGCCGACGATTTATGTTTGTTCTCGCATGACCCAGCTCAGTTGGCGCTAATGCTGAAAATCCTTGACAAAGTGTCCTCTAGCTTTGGCATGCAAATCAACGCCGCCAAGACAGAAGTGATGATTTTGCCAGCAGATTTTGACGCGGATCTGCCCACGTTTGCGCTGACTGGTGGTGAAGTGAAGACCGTCTCTGCATTTAAGTATCTAGGGAGTTGGATAACCCAGAGTGGTGGTGTGGAAAAGGAGATCGGTGTGCGTGTCGGTCGCGCGCTGGGCGTGTTTGCGTCTTTTGATAAGATTTGGGCCAGCAAGAAGATGCAAGTGCAGTCTAAGATGCGGGTTTACAACACTTTCGTGCTGCCCCACTTTCTGTACGGCTGCGAAACATGGGCCCCTACTAAAACACAACTGACTCGATTGGAGGTTGCCCACTCTAACTGCCTTCGTCGCATTCTGGGTGTGCGCCTGGTCGACCGGCACAGATTAACTTATATTCGGCAGGCGTGCGACACTGAGCCAATTGAGAGCTTTGTGGCAAAGCGATCAATGCAGTGGCTAGGCCATGTGATGCGCATGCCGGCTTCTCGTCTTCCTCGTACGACTTTTGACTGCACAATGGATGTGGCTCGGCAGCAAGGCCGGCCTCCAGCCTCCTCCCGACACTATTTTCTTAAGCTACTGATTCAGCAGCTAGGCGAAACTAGTGGCACTCGTTCTGATTGGAAGACTTTTTCGGACACGGCGTTTGAGCGTGCTCAGGATAGGGTCGGGTGGAGAGCCGTGGTGTACGGTCCGCTGCCCCTCAGGCGCCGGCCCCTCCACCACGGCGGTCAAGTAGATTGGCAAGCGCCACTTGACCCCCTATCCCCTAGAAGCAGTTAGGACCTATTTTGGAGGCGTCGCACAATAGCTCTCCTTTTTGCTCTGGGACTACACGTTGGCAGGCAGCCGGCTGGTGGCTACCGCCCCTCACAAGTAATTGTTAGGGCCAGAACTGGACTTGGGTCTAGGCGGTGGTACTAGGACTAGAGGTAGTCTTTGCTGGAAAGCCGATGTAACTGTAACTGTAACTGTAACTGACGCAGGTTGGTGCGCAGTTACAGTTACAGTTACAGTTACATCGGCTTTCCAGCAAAGACTACCTCTAGTCCTAGTACCACCGCCTAGACCCAAGTCCAGTTCTGGCCCTAACAATTACTTGTGAGGGGCGGTAGCCACCAGCCGGCTGCCTGCCAACGTGTAGTCCCAGAGCAAAAAGGAGAGCTATTGTGCGACGCCTCCAAAATAGGTCCTAACTGCTTCTAGGGGATAGGGGGTCAAGTGGCGCTTGCCAATCTACTTGACCGCCGTGGTGGAGGGGCCGGCGCCTGAGGGGCAGCCGGACCGTACACCACGGCTCTCCACCCGACCCTATCCTGAGCACGCTCAAACGCCGTGTCCGAAAAAGTCTTCCAATCAGAACGAGTGCCACTAGTTTCGCCTAGCTGCTGAATCAGTAGCTTAAGAAAATAGTGTCGGGAGGAGGCTGGAGGCCGGCCTTGCTGCCGAGCCACATCCATTGTGCAGTCAAAAGTCGTACGAGGAAGACGAGAAGCCGGCATGCGCATCACATGGCCTAGCCACTGCATTGATCGCTTTGCCACAAGGCTCTCAATTGGCTCAGTGTCGCACGCCTGCCGAATATAAGTTAATCTGTGCCGGTCGACCAGGCGCACACCCAGAATGCGACGAAGGCAGTTAGAGTGGGCAACCTCTAATCGAGTCAGTTGTGTTTTAGTAGGGGCCCATGTTTCGCAGCCGTACAGAAAGTGGGGCAGCACGAAAGTGTTGTAAACCCGCATCTTAGACTGCGCTTGCATCTTCTTGCTGGCCCAAATCTTATCAAAAGACGCAAACACGCCCAGCGCGCGACCGACACGCACACCGATCTCCTTTTCCACACCACCACTCTGGGTTATCCAACTCCCTAGATACTTAAATGCAGAGACGGTCTTCACTTCACCACCAGTCAGCGCAAACGTGGGCAGATCCGCGTCAAAATCTGCTGGCAAAATCATCACTTCTGTCTTGGCGGCGTTGATTTGCATGCCAAAGCTAGAGGACACTTTGTCAAGGATTTTCAGCATAAGCGCCAACTGAGCTGGGTCATGCGAGAACAAACATAAATCGTCGGCATACATCAGCATTACTATGCGCTCAACCGACGACGACAACACAGAGCCGCCGGCTCGGGTCACGACTGACACGCCAGCCCCCTCTGGCATCATGTCTAGCGCCTTTTTCACTATGTGGTCAATAAAAACATTGAACAACACAGGAGCAATGACGCACCCCTGTCGCACACCAGACGACACGGGGAATTCGTGCCCGATTTTCCCAGCCAGCCGCACGGCAGCTGCGGTGTTGGTGTGAAGATCCTCCAACAGATCAATAATGTGCGGATGAACACTATATAATCTAAGGACTCTCCACAGTGCCGCACGGTTTATGCAATCGTAAGCTTTAGAATAGTCGACAAATGCCACAGCCATGCATTGTTTGTACTCGGCATGTGCCGCGCTCAGCGAGCGCAGAGTAAAAATTGCATCAACAGTGCCTCTGCTTTTTCTGAAACCACACTGAGCCTCATGCAACTGACCATCAACCTGCGTGGAGACGCGGTGCAGAAGTATGGCAGCGTACACTTTCCCGGCAATAGAGAGAAGGCTTATACCGCGGTAGTTACCAGGGGAGTCACGCGGACCCTTCCCCTTATATAACGGTGTGATAATAGCAGTTTTCCATTCCCTCGGGGTGCGCAGTTAGGATGGATTCATACGCGCCTGACGCAGGTTGGTGCGCAGTTAGGGTGGATTCATACGCACCCGACTTAGGTTGGTGCACAGTTAGGATGGATGCACACGCACCCGACGCAGGTTGGTGCGCAGTTAGGATGGATTCACACGCGCCCGACGCAGGTTGGTGCGCAGTTAGGATGGATTCATACGCACCTGACGCTGGTTGGTGCGCAGTTAGGATGGATTCATAAGCACCTGACGCAGGTTGGTGCGCAGTTAGGATGGATTCATACGCACCTGACGCAGGTTGGTGCGCAGTTAGGATGGATTCATACGCTCCTGACGCAGGTTGGTGCGCAGTTAGGATGGATTCATACGCACCTGACGCAGGTTGGTGCGCAGTTAGGATGGATTCATACGCGCCTGACTCAGGTTGGTGCGCAGTTAAGATGGATTCATACGCACCTGACGCAGGTTGGTGCGCAGTGCTGAGGGATAGCGACTGACCAAACAGACAAACAGAGCAGCAGCCTGGAGCCAGGAGAGACAGTTGTCTGAGAGTTACATGGTTCTCTTTCAGAGAGAGAGGCTAGGGCATGCATCCCTCCCAGGCGTACTTCAGCTCAGCACGCAGCGCGTGCGCACACTCACTCGCTGCACGATGTGTTCGGGGTCAGGTTTTGAGTCGGGTCGGTCTGTGTGCGCCCGCGCCCGCATCGTCCCCACGTTTACAGGTTTTACCTGTATGCGCCCGGAGGACCCCGGGGCGCGAGTTCAGGCCTAGACTAGGGGGCTCTACTAGGAGAGCCCGCAAGCCCACACAGCGCTGCCTCCTCTGCCCCTGGGCGCACGCTCTGGCCATCCACCTTCGCACCCTTCACCACCATGAGCCTGCCGCTGACGCTGCCGCCACCACCGCCACCGCTGCGTGCCCTGTGTACACGCACAGACGTGCTTCCTGTCGAGCGTCGACGTGCACACGCAGTGCAGTTACCAGACGATGCTCGACGAGGCGGTCGCGATTGTGATGGCGCCGACCGACAAGGCCAAGCGGTGAGACCAGTGATTTTGTTTTCAGTTTTTTTAGCTACTTCCTAGGAGCCGGCGCGGACCAACGTCCCGTTAACCGCCGAAACCCTAAACCCTAAACCCTTAACCGACCGCTGCCTTAGCGTTGACCGTTGACCATCAAGTATGGGTAATTTCAAGTCATTGACGAGATCTATCTGATGGGATCGTTAAACCATCAAGCAGCTTGGTTGGTTGAGCTCTGTCTGATGGAATTGTCATTAGCTACATGGCTCCCAATGGCTCCCAGGAGCCCAAAACAAAATGACTGGGTGAGACATGCCTCAAGAGAACCCCGACTGCAATCACCGCCTGCGAGTGCACCCTGCGCAACAGCCAAAGACGACGTGAAAAACGGAACTCACTGCACAGTCACAGCACAGTTGTTTCCCGTATCAACTCCCTCGCCCCCCCCCCCCTTGCCCCCCTCCCCCCCCCCCCTGCCCTCCTGTGTGCCCCTGCAGGTGCGGCATGTTCCGGCTCACCACCCCGGGCGGACTGTCGCTCGTGCAGGGCTGCGACCGGCGCGGCTTCCACCAGCACCCTCCCACGAGCACGGGGCAGGAGGAGTACGAGCTGTGCGGGCACGTGTACCTCAACGACCGCGTGCGCCACGATGTGGTCGACCTGCGGTGACGTTGACCGGTGACCACCACTGACTGCTGACACAAGTATGATAGCAACAACCACACGAATAAACGTAGCGGAGGAGGCCTGTGACGCCGGGCCCCCCCCCCTGCCCCTGCGGGGCATGGGCCAGTGTACGTTCACGGCAGAGAGGCGAGAGAGACGTTGATGAGTGGCTGTCTGAGCGCAATGTAATATGTTACAAAAAATGAATCCGCTGCTACTACTCCCGCGCAGCCTGCAGCCTTGCCATCCTTCAGACTAGCTGTGTGCAGTCGACGCCGTCAAAGCCAGTCAACTGTTAGTCGTGATTGGGCGCTGTATGCCGAGCAAATCGAATACGCTGCCTGCCCAGACAACAGGGCACCCGAGACTGCACACGCACTAAAAAAATCTCTGGCGCTGTTCGTTCGTCACACAGACTGTAAACCCGATGATGCATGATGTCACCGGTGCTGCTGCTGCTGCAGCTGCTGTTGCGCTGCCAGCTGCGCCGCCTGCTGCGCCCGCAGGGCATTGACGACCTGCAGCGCCTGCGCCCTCTCCACGGGCGGCAGCGCGTCCAGCTGCGCGGGCGTGAGGCTCAGTAGCCGCGCGATCAGAGCCTGCTTCTGCGTCTGGTGGATCGCTACCGGTGCTGGCGGGGCGGGTGCCGCTGCTGCTGGTGCACTCATGATG
This sequence comes from Chlamydomonas sp. UWO 241, assembly GCA_016618255.1. NCBI lineage: Eukaryota > Viridiplantae > Chlorophyta > Chlorophyceae > Chlamydomonadales > Chlamydomonadaceae > Chlamydomonas > Chlamydomonas priscui. The sequence continues at coordinate 112,522 of VFSX01000174.1, forward strand.
ACGGGTGGTGGTGCCGGCAGTGCTGGCGCAGGTGCAGGCGGCCGGGCGGCGCTCAACCCTGGCAACATGCTCGCCGCAGCATGTTGATGTTGCAGCTGCTGCGCCGTGTGCGCCGTGTGCGCAGCGGCTGCAGGGGCAGCGGCAGTGGCAGCGGCCGCAAAGGCAGCAGCGGCGGCGGCAGCCTCGGCGGCAGAGGCAGCGTCTGGTGCGAGCGGCTTCACCATTCCGAGCAGCACTTGCGCTCTGAAGATCGCGGTCGTAAGGTGTGGCTGCGCCACGAGCACGGACCGCGCGGCCTGCGGGTTGCTCCGCACCTGCGCATACATGCGTGGGGTTGGCGGTGCATGGTGGGTTGGGGGCAGTGTCAAGTGCCTGGAGTGACCGGCAGGTTGAGTGGCGTTCATGAACTCCATCTCCAACGGAGACTGCCGATCTACTGAGCCAAAAGGAGCCAGGCCCCAGAAGCTGCACCAAAGCCGGACGGGCACCAGCGGCGTCAAAGGCAGGCTGGTAATGAGCGTGCGCACCAGGTCTGCCATCTGGGACGCGACCGCGTACAGAGACACTGGGTCCATGTCGTCCAGCACGCCGCGCAGGTGCTCGTGAGCGCTGCTGCCAGCACCACCGCCACTCCCGCCAGGTCCGCCAGGCGCGCCGCCAGCCCCACCGCCCCTGCCGCCGCCCGCCATCATGCTCGCCATCGCCTCGGACGCAGCGGCCGCTCGGCCGCCCCCGCGCGGCCCGTCTGCACTCGCACGCGCGCGGCAGTGTGTCAGTGGCGAGGGGCAGGCACGCAGAACCCAGGCAGGGCGCACGCACCGGCGGAGCGTGCTCTGTGCAGCGCGCACGCGTGCCGGCCAGACCCCTCTATCCGTGTACGCACCTCCTCGCTCGCCCCGCCCGCCTCCGCCCCTGTCCCCCCCTCTGTTGCCCTGTCTCTCGTCATCCGCGAAGTCGACGCGCAGCGAGCGCCCGTTGAGGTCGTACCCAGTGAGCCTGCTGACCGCGACCTCGGCGCTGTCCTTGTCATGGAACTCGCAGAACGCGAAGCCCTTTGGCCGCCCGGTTTCCTTGTCCACAACGACCCTGTTGGGTGTGGGAGCGGGCATGCACGGCTGACGCATGATGGGAGGGGGAGGCCGTGCACTGTGCGCTGCGCCGCCACCCAATGTCCCCACCATGCAGCGCCCCTCCCCCCCCAGCCTCCCCCCCATGCTCCAGCAAGCTACACTGGGCTATGACCATGCCACTGGCTCAAAGCGCTGGATGTTTGCGTGCGTGATCTCAAACGCCATGCGCCATGCATGGGCGCATGCGCGCTTGGCGTACCTCAGCTGGCGTATTGGCCCCGCCTGTTCGAACAGCTCCGAAACCTCGCCCTCGGTCACGTCCCATGGCAAGTTGCCGACTGCGGACAGCGGCGCGGGTGCGTGGGATAGGCGGCTGCGACGATTTTGCGCATGCACCCCTTCCCTGCTGGCATGCTTGGCATGCACTCCACTCACTGAACACCGTGTGCGTGCGCCCTGCTCGCCGGTCGGTCATCGTGTTTGAAATCGCTCCGCACCAGGCCCCTGGTGTGACTTCCCTTGCCACACAAGGGCACACTCCTCACACTCCTCTGTGAAGGGCTCTGGTGAAGGGGCTCTGGTCAAGTGCCATAGAGCTGCGCCTCTGTAGCTGTAATGAACCCTGGGAAGGCGCCCAGGGTGCCGCAGGAGCCGTGCACATCTCATTACACACGCGCAACGTGCAGAAATGCACACACTCACGCACACGCACACACACACATGCACTTGCTGTACATACTACAATGGCCAAGAAAACTACAAGCAAACGCAATGACTGTCTGGACTCGGCATGCGGGCGCTCTGCGCAGCCCCCTCGTGTCCAGTCATAGCTCGCATTGAGGCAATGACAATATGCCATGGCACGCCAGCTGGTCGAGCTGTGGGATGCAGGCGTTGGATGCTGCGCTGATGGCACGCCAGCTGGGGGCCGACATCTCACGAGATCCCTGTTGGTCCCGGCGGGTGAGTTCCAGTCGCCGGGAGGGGCTGACGAGCACCGCTTTGCCACGCCCTCGTGTGTGCTCCTCACTTCAACCCAGCAACCGCGCCACGCCTGACCTTCTCCGCCTCCTCCTGCCGCCGGATCTCTTCAGCCACCTGCGCGCGTGTGCGTGCGTGTGCGTGTGCGTGTTTGTGTGTACGGACACAGCGGGGTTTGGGGCATCGGTGTGTGTGTGTGTGTTGGGGATTGGGATGCTGGTTTTTGGGTGGGTTGGGTTCTGGCGGTGGGTGGGTGGGTTGGGGTCCGGTGGGGGCGGCGGGTCGGGGGTGGGTGGGTCGTGGGTTGTGACTGGGGTTGCGGGTTGTGGGTCGGGGTTAGGGGGCTGGGGGGGGTGAGAAAAGGCCCCTTTTGGTGGGTTTGGGGGGGGTCGGCGCTTGACCGCCGAGGGCACTCGATGGGTGTGGGGTTGGTTTGGGGGAGGGGGGCGGGGGGCGGCAGCAGCCGAGGGGATTTGGGGGGGGCCTATGGTGCTGACAGACCCTTATTACCACCGCTGACCCAACCCTACCTGAGAGTAGACGTCGGGCCGCGTGGTGATCATCCAGGTGTAGGTACCCACGGGGATGCAAGCGAACACCAGGCCGATCGCCCACGGGGGCAGAGATTTCACCCCAGGCATGCGGGCCATGGTGCCGGCGCTTGCGTGTGAGATCACCAAGGCAACTGAATTGAGCTTGTAGCAGTCCTGCGCGTGGTTTGGAGAGGTGCAGGGGTGGAGGCTTCTGGTGACGCACGTTGGCAGAAGCCCCCATGTCCATGTCCCCATGCGCCCAGCGAGTCCTGCCATGCGCGCATGCTGGGCCACATGCTGGACGAGTCCCCCCTGCACCCCCGCCCCCTTTCTCGCCGCTGCTTCTGATTCAAATCAACAGGAGAGCACGCAACGCCACCGCTGCTTGAGCCTACATTGCCCACTGTGGTTGGCGCCTCTCCCCTGCATCCGCCCCCTGTCCTGGGAGAGCAGACCTCACCTCGACAGAGAGCGCGAGAGCTACAGTTTTGCGAGAGTTTTGCACGCGTTGTTTAGTGTGTGAAGGTGTAGCTCGTTATTAGCCCCCCCAAGCCCCACCCTCCATACAATTCCCTACATGCTTCCAGGAAATCACCACGGTGCAGTAGTGCAGCAGCAGAGCAGACCCAGTGGGCGGGCGGGCTTCTGCTGCCATGCGGCACTGCCGCCACGTCCGTCGCTGCTGCTCTCTCTTAGAAAGCCCACCACACGGCGGCAATCAGGCGGTCTGATACCCAGGTCGGTGCGCGTCGACTCGAGGACCGTTCGCCCTGCGGGAACCGAGGAGGCGCCCCCAGCTCAGCAGCAGCCCCCTAGGGCGCCCGCTCCATCGCGCGTCGTCTCGGACCGCCTGCGGCAGGAGGATGAGGACCATTCAGCGAACCAGGTGGGGCGGGTGGAGGGGGGAGGGAGACGGGCGTGGGGAGGGAGGGCGGAGGGCCTCGCATTCATTCCGCGCATGCAGTCCCATGCACGACATCAATTTGCGGTCTCCCCATGCACCAAGCCAACACCCGTCGCCTCTCCTGCCCATGCAGATTACCCTCCTCCTGGGCCTGTCGGTGACGCTGCTGAGCCTGCCGTGGCTCAAGACGCACCCGGTGGGTCTGCTCGTGCCTTTGCTCATGCTGGCGCTGCCACTCCCTGGCGCCGCGCTGCGCCCTGCCGTGGGCGAGGCGTTCAGCATGCTCGCCGGTGGTGTCCGGTGGCTGTTAGCTCACCCGGCTGGCGGGAGGGGCGGCCAGCAGCAGCAGCAGCAGCAAGCCCAGCAGCAGCAGCAGCAGCAGCAAGCCCAGCAAAGTGCGCAGCCGTTAGCGCCACAGGGGCAGCCCGCCGGCGCATGGCAACGCCCGTCGTATGCATCAACAACACACGCGCCCACCATGGCGAAAAACATTGACGAGCAGCAGGGGCAGGCTGCCGGCGGCCAGGGGCAGCCCGCCGGCGCATGGCAGCGCCAGTCGCACGCATCGACAACGCACGCGCCCGCTATGGCCAACAACATCGACGAGCCGCAGGGGCAGGCTGCCGGCGGCCAGCCCGCTGGCGCATGGCAGCGCCAGTCGTACGCATCAACGACGCACGCGCCCGCCATGTCCAGCATCGATGGGTCGCCACGGCTGTACACCGCGTACACGTCCGGGCCGCGCTCTCCTCCAGGCGCGCCCCAGTCCTCCGGCGTGCCGAGCGAGGCGTGGGCGTACGGCATGGGCGAGGCGGGGCACTATGTGAGCGTGCACCCTCTGGACAAGGACGTACTGGACACGGACTGGGAGGAGTGTGAGGGTGAAGAGAGGGCGCGGAGGGGGGCAGGGCCGCTGCACGCTGCAATGGCGTCCCACCAACACCAGCAGCCCGCACACGGCCCAGCATCACCCCTACCACCACGGGGAGCGACAGGCGGCGGGTCGCGTGAGGTGCAGCACACAGAGCACCCACAGTCGCGCGGAGCAAGTGACTGGGCGCCGAGGTCGTCGCGGTGGCGATCATGAGAGATATGCTATCACGTCGCATAGTCGTAGTTGGTCCGATGGGTTTCGATTTTGTCGCGCGCAAACCACCAACTGTCGCTTGCGATTGATAGGTCGACCTCTGGAGGGACCAGCCCCGCAAGTCCCTCTCCATGACAAAATCCCCCCTCACTTGTTTAAATATAGTCGGGATTCCTGTTTTTTTGCAATAAACAACTGTAACAGTGTTTTCAGACTCTTTTCCAGCTTGTTTGACAGCACGTGGTACGTGTGGCTAGGGGCAACAACACTGAAGTGTGCACAGGGGGGGGGGGCTACAATCAGCAGCAGCCGGATCCTACGGCTTCCACGCCGCCCCCTTGAGCTTCGCCTGTGCCTTCTTCCACTCGCTCGCGTACCGCCACGCCACCCGCTGCCATCGCGTGACTTGTGCAGCCAGCAGTGCCACGTGCTGCGTGTGCGCCTCGCGCTCCGCGGCCAGCACGCTCAGCAGCTCCTCAACCGTCTTGCCCCCACTGCCTGGCGGTGCGTATGGTCCCTCAGAGGCATCAGCAGCGGCCGCATCGGGCGGTGCTGGGGCTGGCACTGATGCTAGAGGGGCTGGCACTGATGCTTGAGGCGGCTCTGCCGGGCTGGCGGTGGTGGGCTGGTGCACGATGACGGGGCTGGCGGCAGCAGCAGGGGCAACGCTCGACGCACGCGGCGACTGGTCCACCACGCGTGCGCCGTCCTCCTCCTCACCGCGCCCGCCATCGCCACACTCGTACAACTGCTCGATGCGGCCAAAGAGCGTCAGCAGGAGGACGTCGTCTCCCACCAGTGGGCGGTGGGAAGTGGCAACGGCGGGCGACGCCAGACGCACATGCGCAGCGGCAGTAACCTCCAACGGTGGCGAGTGCGACGCCTCGCGGCTGCTTGGCACTCGCCCGGCCAAGACTGGTGTGCCCCTGGGCGAGGCCATGGCTGTGGCTGCGCGGTTGACGTGGTGGTGCGAGGGCATGGGCGTGCGAGTGCTGCGGGGCGAGGCTGCGCCGTCAGAGCACCGCGGCGGCGAGGCCACGCCCGTTGCTGCTCCGTACCACGCGGACGTGTCCGCGCTGCTGCCCTGCAGGCCGCCAAAGCCAGCCTGGGGTGGTGCACTGGGAGATGCGGAGCGCGCGTGTGATGCTGCAACCGTGACGGCGCCGCCCGCTGAGCGCGCGCCGCGCAGTGGCGGCGATGCGTAGGCGGGCGGAGTGGCCTCGGAGGGCCCCTCGCTCGCTACCCCCTCACCACTGCCTGCTCGCCCTTTCCCTCCCCATCCCCCCTCGGACCGCGCCCCTCCCAGGCTCGCCAGCAGCGCCTCCACCTCTGCCTCCTCACGCTGCATGCGCGTCAGCACGCCGCAGCTGGGCGCGCTCGCGATGAGGAGGTTGGGGGAGCCTATGCGTATGCCTGGTGGCACGCAGGGCGGCGGCACGGGCGGGCAGCCACGGCCCGTAGTGGTGGCGCTGCTGTGCGCACCCAGCACGGTCGTGCCCCCTCTGCTGCGACCTCCGGCGTCCTGCCATGTGGGTCGCGCCCTGTTGGTGTGCAACGCCCCGAGCGCACGCAGCACCTCTGCCATGCCCGCCTGCATCTCCTCTGGCAGGTCGGACTGCCACGCCTGCTTGTCGCCCCCCTCCTCCTCCTCTTGCTGCTCTCTGGCGCGTGCCGCCCGCTGCTGTGCCGCGGCCAGCGACGCGACCTGCGCGAGGCTGAGCCGCTCCCCACCACCCCCAACAATGCCCGCAGCACCGTCGCGACTCCCCGCTGCGTGCTCCGCGTCGTCAGCCACATCATCAGCTGCGCTGGCACCCAGATCAGGGAAGGGCCGTGGGCTCAACGAGCGCGATGCAGGAAGGCGTACGAATGCGTGTCCGCCGCCATGCGCGGGGCTGTCATGCGCGGTGCCGAGTGCTGTGAGCGCGCGCGTCACCGACGCCATGCCCGCGGCGATCTCGTCCGACAGGCCCTGCAGCGACGCTTCCGACACGCCTGGCCTCCGCTGCCGCTCCTGCTGCTGCCACGCCCAGTCGCCACTGTTGCTCGCCTGCGCTAGCTCTGGCGGGCTGAGCGCATGCTGCGGCCCAGTCGCCGCGCCACCGCCGCTGTCAGCATCAGAGTCACCCGCCAGTCGCCGCAGCAGCTGCCTCACCTCCGCCAGGCCGCCGCCGCCACTGGTGGCGCTGACGCTGGGCGGTGGAGACGGCGATGGCGGCGATGCTGCGGCGGCCTGCAACCATGCCTGCGGTGATGGTGATGACTGTGGCTGAGCAGGGCTTCCTGCTGCAGGGGGGAAGCGGGTGAGGCTGGCAGCAGGAGGCTGGGCGGCAGTGCCGTAGCTGCCACCGAGGGAAAGAGAATGGGCCCCACCGAGGCAGCAGCCGCGAGCTGTGGCCTGCGGAGAAGGCGCAGCGCTGGCAGTGGATAGCGCGCGCGGGCTGGCGCTCGCAGACGGCTCGGACGGCACCGGCGGCTCGGCGTTCCGTGCAGCAACAGATGCGGGTGCCAACATTGGCACGTCCTGAACGTGTGGTGGCGAGCTCGCCACCGAGCCTGCCGCGTGCCCCTTGGGACTGCCGCTGAGGGACGCCCCGAAACTGAACACCACCTCGTGTGAGGAGTCGTCCCCGTCCCCGTCAGAGTGCGTGGCGCTCGCACGCAGCTGGGCAGGCCGCTCTGGGCTGAGCAGCCTCTCCCCCAGCTGTGTCAGCTGTTCGGAGAGCGCGGCCTGCTGTTGTGCCAGGAGTTGCCGCAGCCGCAGCTCGAGCTCTGATGCGGCGACCTGTGGAGGCAGCTGTGGTGGCCGCGGGTGCGGCGGCTCTTCAGCTGACGCCTCGTGCACAGGCTGCCGCTGCTGCTGCTGCTGTGACGGTCCCTGCTCCTCTTCAGCCTCAGCCTGCACTGCTGCTGTATCCCCGCCCGCAGGCACGGTCGCCTGCCTCCGTGCGTTACGGCTGGCGGCCAGGCTCGACGACAGGCCTTGCAGTGTTCCCAGCAGTGCGGCCGCCGCTCCTCCGGTCCCGTGCGCAGGGGCAGCACCGGCGGCAATGGTGCGTGGTGGAGGGGCCACGCTCGGGCGCTGCTGCTGCTGCTGCTGCTGTGACGGCTGCCACACAGGCGCCCTGCCTGACAGGTCAGCCAGCCGTGTGTGCGGCGGGGTCGTGTGCGCGTCGTCATGTGCTGGCAGCACTGGACCGACGGCCTCTGATTCCATGACGAGCCTGCAGCGACAGGCAAGGCGCTGGTGGGGTGGGAGGAGCCAACTAGGTGCACCGACCGACGATGCAGACCGACAGCTGCATGCTGTGGTGGGGTGGGAGGAGCCAACTGGGTGCACCGACCGACGATGTAGACAGACAGCTGCATGCTGTCGGTCTGCATGGGCGCATGAGCGCATGCGCGGCGAGCACGAGCACTTACCCTTCACATGCGGGGTGCTGCGGCGTAGCGGTAACCTTGAGCCACGCGCCCACGTCGTCAGGGCCAGGCACATACACTGGCTTGTTCGCGCCAGGCACGGGAAGCCACGCGGTGCTGTGCTCCCCCACCACGTCCACCGAGCGCAGCCAAGTAAACCTGCACAGCAGCTGGGCGCCTCCTGTGCCAGAGAAGCCATGCACACGCTTCAGGGTGACACACGCTTCAGGGTGGCACAGGGGGTGGGATTGACACTGCGACACGCATGTTGACTCTGCATGCATGCAGAAATCACCTTCGCACAACGCTTGCACAGCACAAAAGTCCCCCGCTGCCACGCTCTGTCCGCCTACTGTCGGCTCGCCTACGATCCGCAGCATGGGTGGTATCACGAAGCAACTGTTGCTTCATGCATTCATGTCAAGTGAGGTGTGGAGTGGCTGGAACGGAGCACGCACGCACTGGACACTTAACGTCTTTCCCTTCCCCCACGCGCGATGGAGGTTTGTAGTGGTTTCAACTGCTGAGTGGCTTTGAGGCTTGGCGACGGAAAGGGCGGCGATCATCATGCTGCGCCAATGGGGCGCATCATCGGGGCACTGGCCTACAACCACCGACAGACCTATGCGCACCAAGCCTCGGGTGGTGGCAGTGGCATCTGGGGGCGTGCGGTGCATGCATGCGCCATGCATGCGCATGAGCAGCGGGGAGCCGCAGCAGCAGCAGCCGAGCTTGCGGCGCGCTTCCGATGAAGCGCGTGCAGTCAGCCAGCGTGTGGTATCGTGCCGCGCGACGAGCAGCAGCGGGAGAGGAGCAGAGGGCGGGCAGCAGCAGCAGCAGCAGCAGCAGACGACGATGCGCTCGTGTCGCAGCGTGGAGGAGCTGCTGGAATGGGCGGAGCACCTTGCGAATGGTGGCCTGGCGTATGACGACGCTGCCGAGTGCTTCGTGCACGTGTACAAGCTGCTGGTGCGGTCGCGCAAGCAGAGGCAGCGTGAGTGGGCGGGCGCTGCGTGGCGGCCGTCGCGACACCTGCTCCAGCCGCGGAACCGCGAGCCGCCGCTGTCATCGCAGCCGCTAGCTGCTACTGGGGTGCGAGCGCCACAGGTGGGACGCGGCAGCAGCACCAGCAGCAGTAGCAGCGGCAGCAGCAGCTGGGTGAGCAGTGGCAGCGACAGCGGTGGAAGAAGCGGCATCGGCGGTGGGAGAAGCAACAGCGGCGACGGAGGCAGCTCCACGTCAGCGCGCAACAGCAGCAGCGGGGCGGGTGCCAGCAGGGGCGGCGGCAGCAGGGGGGGCGGCAGCGGTCAGCGAGCAGTGGTTGTGAGCGCACCAGACGCACGTGACGAGCTGCACGCTCTGCGTTGCCTGCTGCCGCTGCTACTGCGTGCCAGTGGTGGCGAGGGCGCCGAGGGCGGCACACACGTGGGTCGCTACAGCGACGACGTGCACGTGGCGCACACGGTGCTGGCGCTGGGGATGGCGCACAGGGCGGAGCTGATGGTTGTGACGCCCGCCGGTGGACGAGGTGCAGGCGACGGCGGCGGCGATGGCAGCAGTGGGAGTAGCATCAGCACCAGCACCAGCAGTGGTGTGGTGGTGGGGACAGCCGGCGGCGTGGGTGGTGCACGTGCGGGAACCGGGGCAGTGCAGCAGCGGGCGTGTGGGGAGCTCAGCTACGCGTCTGTGTGCGACGTTGCCGACTCCCTGTGCGCGTCCGCCACTCCCCGCCTGCTGTCTCTCTCTGCCGACTGCGTGATCAAGCTGCTGACTGGGCTTGCGTACCTTAAACTCGACCCTGGGCCAGGCTGGAGGGGCCTGGCTGAGAGTGCGCTGCTGGCGCGCGTGGGGAGAATGTCGGGGGGGCAGGCGGCGGCTGCGCTGCACGCGCTCTCGCTCAGCCCGGCGGGGGCAAAGGTGAGAGGGCAGGGTGCGGGCGGGCGGGCGGGGGTGCGTGTTTATGTGAGGTGGTGGAGGGGGCCAGAGGGGGGGGGGCACACACACACAACACAGCCGCACCCCGGCCTCGTCTCCGACCTCCCCCCCCCCCCTTTCCACAAACACACACACTCTCCCCACTTTCTCCCCACACCCACCCACTCTGCAGCCGCACCCCGGCCTGGTCTCCTATCCCCCCGCCGCACGCAGCCTCGCCTCCACTTTCAGCTTCGTGCTAACCCCCTTCCCCCCACGCACCCCCTCCTCCACACACACACACACGCACACACACACACGCTGCAGCCGCACCCCGGCCTGGTCTCCAACCTCCCCCGCCGCACGCTGCCTCGCCTCCACAAGATTTGTGATGCCCACTTCCCCTCCCCCTCATCCGCCCAGTCCCCTCCACTCCCCCCCCCATCCCCCCCCCACACACACACGCTGCAGCCACACCCCGGCCTGGTCTCCGACCTCCTCTGTCGCACCCAGTCGCGGCTGCACTTTCAGCTGTGTGCCGCCCACGCACACACACGCACACACACACATACACACACACTCACACACACACACACTGCAGCCGCACCCCGGCCTCGTCTCCGACCTCCTCCAACGCACCCAGTCGCGGCTGCACCATCTGCGCCCACGCCCGCTGGCCGCGCTGCTCACAGACCTCGTGTGCGTGGGGTTCCGGCCGCGGCAGGAGTGGATGGAGCAGTTTGCACAGGTGTGGGGGGGCTCCGTGTGGCCTTTGTGGGGACTCTGTGGGGTGTCTGTGGGGCCTGGGGGGCCCTGGGGGGGTCAGGTGGGGTCTCTGTGGGGTCTCTGTGGGGCCGCAGAAGGAATGGATGGAGCAGTTTGCACAGGTGTGTGTGTGTGGGGGGGGGGGCTCTGTGGGGTGTTTGTGGGGCTCTGTAAGGTGTATGTGGGGCCTGTGGGGCCAGGTGCATCCTCTGTGTGGGGCCGTGGCAGGAGTGGATGGAGCAGTTTTCACAGGTGTGGATATATTTTCGAGGCGACGCATGATAGCTCTCCTGTTTGCTCTAGGACTATGCGTTGGCAGGCAGCCGGCTGGTGGCTACCGCCCCTCAACAACAACAAAAACAAAAACACGTGATTGTTAGGGCAATAACTGGTCTTGGGTCTGGCGGTGGTATTAGGACAAGAAGGCAGTCTTCGCTGGACAGCCGATGTGACTGTTATTAGGGGGCCTCTGTGGCCTGGGGGCCTGGGGCCTGGGGGCTTTTGTAGTGCCGCGGCAGCAGTGGATGGAGCAGTTTTCACAGGTGGGAGGGGCTCTGTGGGGACTCCGTGGGGTGTGCCCTTGATGGAGTGTGCCCTTTGTGGGATGTGTCCGTTATGGGCCTCTGTGGTGCCGCGGCAGGAGTGGATGGAGCAGTTAGCACAGCTGGGGGGCTCTGGGGGGGCCTCTATGGGTTTTACAGGTTGTACATATACGCGCCCGGGGGACCCCTGGGCGTGAGTTAGGGCCTGGACTAGATGTCTAGCGGGCCTCCACTAGGAGAGCCCGCAAGGCCACACAAGCGCCGGCTACGGAAAGGGTCTCCTTGGGCCCTCAATGGGGAGTCTGTGGTGCCTCGATGGGCCTGTGTGGGGCCTCTTGCGGTTCGTCTGCAGGGCATTTGGTGTGGCCAGGTGGGACCTCTGTGGTGCCTCTATGGGTCAGGTGTGGCCTGTGGGGCTTCAATGCCCTCTTTGGGGCCTCTCCTTGCTGTCTTCCACACACACGGCTTGCTCCAACCAGCAAGCCCGTGCCGAGAGCCCCGCCTGCGGTGGCACCTGCCTGCGCCCTTGGGTTTTAGGGTTTAGGGTTTTAGGGTTGAGGTTAAGGGTTAAGGGTTTTGGGTTTAGGGTTTTAGGGTTTTAGGGTTTTAGGGTTTAGACGAGCCTCCCCCCTCCCACGCACGCACTCCGCGGACTGCCGTTTGACCCGTGCCTTGTCCGCCCACGGTCCGCAGGCCAGCACCCCCAAGCTGAGTGGCCTCAGTACGGGCGACGCCGCGCGTGTGGTCGAGGCCTACGTCCAGCTGCGGTCGCAGCCCCCGCGCTGGTGGCTGGGCCGCCTGCTGGCCACCTCGCTGCACAGCCTGCACCTGGGGAGCGCCTCTGATGCGGCGTGCCTGCTGTACGCAGTCGTGCGACTGAACGTGCCGCTCCCACCGGGCTGGCTGCATGAGGGGCTCATGGCCGCGAGGGGCGTGCGCACGTGGCCGCCGCCCAACATGGCAGCGGCGATGGCGGCGCGGCGGCCCACGAGCAGCAGCAGCAGCAGCGTGGTGCAGCAGCAGCAGCAGCAGCGGCAGCAGCAGGCGGGGGGAGGCGGCGGCGCCAGCGGCAGCGATGGCAAGGCGTCACCGCCAGGTCCAGCCGCCCCCGCCGCCGCCCACAGCGCCGCCAGCCCTGGCGCACGTGTGGGCGGTAGTGCGCACGCTGCCGGGCGCGCGCTCGACGTGCCTTCGACCGTGCGCGTGCTGTACGTGGTAGCTCGCCAGCGAGACGACGCGCGCGTGGCACCGCACGTGGCATGGGCGCGCGCACAGCTGAAGCGGCTGCTGAGTGAGGAGGCGAGCGCGGTGAGCACGCGCAGCCCCAAGCGGACGGCGGCGCGCGAGGCGGCACGGGCGGCTGCGACAGACAAGCAGCAGCAGGAGCAGCAGGGGCAGCAGGAGCAGCAGGAGCAGCAGCAGCAGCAGGAGCGGCAGGAGCAGCAGGAGGGAGGCGGCAGCGGCGTGGCTGTAGGCGCAGGCGCCGCTACTTCACACGCACAACATGGAGCGGGAGTGCCGCCGGGCCGTGCACCGGGGCACCCAGCGCACCCACAACGCCCGCTCGCGCAGCTGTCCCCTCAGCTTCTGCTCGACCTCCTATACTGTGTCGCAGAGCTCGGAGCCCCCGCTGCAACGCGCGGGGCGGGCTCCGGGCTGCGCGCGCTGCTGTCCCGCCTGCAGCGCTCGACAAACAAGCTGTCCCCCTCCAACCTCGCCACGCTGCTCGTGTGCCTCGCTGTGCTCAAGCGGCCGCCGAGTCCGTCGCTCGCGCGGGCTGTGCTGTCGCGCGTGACGTCCGAGTGCAGGCACTTCAGCCCGCAGGTAAAGAAGGGCGTACGCGTTGTGTCTCAGTGATTTCATGTGGTTTCCTGTGCGGCTGGACATGGCCGCAGTTACAGTCGAATTGCTGTGGGAACTGATTAAAACTCCCGGAAAGGAAACCACTGACGCAAGTATTGACTTGATGCATCGCCGCTGGATCTGTGCTGAACCTAGCCATCAAGCCAGTGATTTTATTTTCAACAATTTAATTCACTTTTCCACAGCCGGATTTTGCTTTGACCGCGTTGACCGCTGACCTCCCATTTACCGTTTGTCCTCTACACAGCTTATTTAAAATCTGTTGGCGAGCTCTGTCTGGGGGGCTTGTCAGACACACAATCCACTGGATAGGTCAAGCTATGTTGAAGGTCGAAATACAGCCGGACTACAGCCAAATGGCTGTGGAGAGCCGAAAAGGAAATCACTACATCAAGCACCCTTGACACCTCACCCCTCCCTTGCCCTTGCTCGTTCCTTTGCCCTTGCCCTTTGATGGAGTTTTGAGTGTTGATCGTGTCTGTTCGGACATCTTGCGCAAGATGTTCAAACAGACTCGGTCAACACTCAAAACTCTATCAAAAAGCCTAGCCTCGGCTAGGCACATTGCCCAAGGCACTTAACCATAGGTGTTCAACGCCCTGGTGGGTCGTGTCTGATTGAACAACTGGTACTTGCGCAAGATTTCCGAACAGACTCGGTCAACACTCAAAACTCTCACCCTTGCCCACAGGAGCTGGCCAACGTGCTGACCGCTACCGGCTACCTTGGCCTTGACCCAGGCAGCGACCTCACGTCCGCTGTGTCCGTGCGCCTGAAGGACTTCGACCTCGTGCAGCTCGCGATGTTTGTGCGTAAGCTGGACCAGGCGATGCCGCGCAGCAGCGGGGGTAGCGGGAGGAGCAGTAGTGGGCAGCAGCAGGAGTGGCTGGTGACGCTGCAAAGAGCGGCCAGGAGGCTGTTTGCAGCGCAGGCGTGAGAGGCAGGGTCATGCGCGCGCGTTGACTCTTGTGTTGAGTTACGTGTGCGGCGGATCGTGTGTGTTTGGATTCCAGGTGGTGTTACAGCCAGCCACGTAACACCAAGTGTTACGGGACGTTCGGCCAGTGGGGGCTCTAGAGGGTGTCGGCCAATTTCATTAAGTTTGGCGTCTAGAGTTCACTGTTATGCCTACACGCCCCTGTGAGTTAGCTTGGTGGAGTGCCGGTGGCTCACTCTTAGCTCTGAGGGTGACGGCGCGGAGGGGCGGCGGTGATGCTTGCATGCGTGGGGGGCGGAGGGGCTTATGCAAGCAGGGAGGAGAAGGGGACGATGAAGTGCGCAGAGGTAGACGACTTGTCTGGCCTTCAGCTGCTTGGAGACGGGCTGGTTCGGTCGAGGGACGGGGATGGCAGTCGAACTGTTTACAGCATGCCAATCACAGGTGGCCGCGAGGCCGCTGTTCAACTAGGCATCGCTGCCTACTTATGTACACGTGTGAGCCACGCGGGGGAGCACAGAGGAATGCCTCCATTTGAAGTGGAAGACCTATGAGGCTAAGGGTAAATGCTCAGGGCGACTGCATCATGCGCTTCCAATCTGCCAGCCCAGACTCACACGCACTAGCTCGCAGCGCGCGTGCACACACACACACCGACCGGTTGCACGCACGCCAAAAGAGGAGGACTACAGAGGCCCCGCCACGACGCCTACGTGAGCACCGTGTCCGCGTTGCTGCGTGCCGCGTTGTAAATCTCCCGCGCCGCCTGCATCAGGTCCTCGGTCGCAGAGCCCGGCAGCTGCAAGTGGGCAAGTGTGGAATTCAAGCGTGCAGGGAGGCAGCAGAGAGTCAGGAAGATTGTCAGTCACCGGTGCACCCAACGGAGTGTGCACGCACGCGCGCGGGGCAGCCATGCACACACACACACACACACACATGCACGCATGTGCGCACCGTGTGTGC
>VFSX01000174.1:130000-142500 GCA_016618255.1 Chlamydomonas sp. UWO 241
CACGGGTTGGGAGGAGACTGGTGTTTTGAGGTGTTTGTGTGTGTGTGTGTGTGTGTGTGCGTGGTGGTGGTGTGTGTGGGGGGAGTTGGTGTCATGCTGCATCGCATAGTTTACGTCCACCTGCACACAGGTTGGGAGAGGAGTGGTGTATTGAGGGGGGAGTGTGTGTGTGTGTGCCACTGAATGTGGTGTGTGTGTGTGTGGGGGGGCGAATTTCTGCCGTGCTGCATCGCGTAGTAGACGCCAAGCTGCACACAAAGCTGTACCTGCATCCCGTTTCCCGTGTCCACGCCAGTCTGGAATCGGAAGTTGGGGGTAAGCTGCTTGATGGGCTTGTCCGACTAACAATCCACTGGATAGGTTGAGTTGTGTGCAAGGTCAAAGTACAGCCGGAATACAGCCAAATGCTGTGGAGAGCCGAAAAGGAAATCACTGCAGCAGTCAAGATGGTCAACGGGACGTTGGCTACCAGAAAATAATCAACCTGAGATTCAGGGGGGGGGGCAGGGAAGTTAGAAACAGACCCAACGTTGAAGATGTTCGAATTTTCTCACCGGACCGGCGCCATGCCCTTCCCTTCCCTAAATGAGGGAGAATTGCACTCTAAAAAAAAGGGAAATTGGGGGGGGCCATGTGGGGGGGGGGGGTCTGGACCGTTTCTCAGAATTTGTATGTAAGTTTTTATTCTGACATCCGTTCGACACGAGAGTTGGTGTGCTGGATTCCTCTTGTCAAGAGGAGTGCAAATCCACCCTCAGATCCCCCACACACCCAGTAGGTAGTGCAGTGGTGTGTGTGTGTGTGAGGGTCCACACCGGGCGATGGGTGTGGACCACTGGTTCACACCCCCTCGGAGCCAGAATGCTCTGCAGACCTCCGATTGGGATGGGGAAGGACGCGATGGATTTGTCTAACGACAGGTATGCCAAATCCATGGTCATTTCTGTGGTTCATCGTTGGGAGGGTGTGCAAGGGACCTTGGTGTGTGGGGCTGCACCGCGGCGTGTGGCCGTCTTCCGAGGCCCGTTTCAGGAACAGGATTGGATTGTACAGCATCCCAAATAGTGCGATGGAATGGGAACGATGTCATGAAGCTGCCCACCAAGTTTCAGCTCCGGAAGATAAGGCATGGGTGTACGGGGGGGGGCGGGGGGGGTCCAGGCCCGTTTTGAAAATAATGCAACGCTGGGTCTGAAAAAAACTATTCTGCCCCCCCCCGCTGAGATTCCACGTAATTTTCTGGAGCCACTTGACTGAAAATCCGGCTCCATGGCTCCCAAATCCGGCTCCAAACGCCGAAAAACTGCCACGCACGCACCTTGAGTAGGCCGAGCTTCTCCAGGAAGCAGTTTGCGCGCGCGCCCCTGCGCCCGTCCTGCGGTGGGTGCCAGCGGGCGTGGCGCAGGTGTATGTGTGTGTGTTTGCGCGTGTGCGTGCGTGTGTGTGGCCGTGTGTGTGTGTGTGTGGCCGTGTGTTTGCGTGTGTGTGTGTGTGTGTATGTGTGTGTGCACACGTGTGTGTGCATGTGTGTGTGTGTGCACGCGTGTGTGTGCATGTGTGTGTGTGTGCACGCGTGAGTGAGCGTGTGTGTGTGTGTGTGTGTGCACGCGCGCACGCGCGTGTGTGTGTGAGTGTGTGTGTGTGTGAGTGTGTGCGGGTGCAAGGGCGCTGCTGTCCTCCATCGTGAACATTCGCGAGGTGGCGCGCCAACGGACCAGTCCATGCAGGCAGGTGGGCGCACGGTGTGAGCGCGGGTGCTGGGCCGGGTTGAGTATCAGGTTGAGATTTGCAGCGGCGGTGGGTGGTGAGCGCATGTTAGGTAGTATAACTTATAGCAGGGAACGGGAGCGAGCGACAGCTCTAGCTACCCGAGTCAACTGAACCGTGGCTGCCCCGTGGCTGCCCCACAGCTTCCATGTAGCTACCCCGTGGCTGCCCTGTTGCTGCCCCGTAGCTGCCCCATAGCTGCCCCGCAGCTGCCTCATAGCTGCCCCATAGCTGCCCCGTAGTTGCCCCGTAGCTGCCCCGTGGCTGCCCCATAGCTGCCCCGTGGCTGCCCCATAGCTGCCCCATAGCTGCCCCATGGCTGCCCCATAGCTGCCCCATAGCTGCCCTGTAGCTACCCCATAGCTGCCCCATAGCTGCCCCGTAGTTGCCCCGTAGCTGCCCCATGGCTGCCCCATATCTGCCCCGCGGCTGCCCCGTAGCTGCCCCGTAGTTGCCCTGTAGCTGCCCCGTGGCTGCCCCGTGGACCCGTAGCTGCCCCGTGGCTGCCCCGCAGCTGCCTCATAGCTGCCCCATAGCTGCCCCGTCGCTGACGCCTCACCTTGAATGGGGAGACGCCCGCCACCGTCCCTATCGCAGACGCGGTCAGCCTGGAGTCGCGCGCCAGCAGCCACTCATCTGTGTGCGTGTGTGTGTGTGTGTGTGTGTGTGTCCTGCACGCAGCACGCGTGCCAGCAGCCACTCATCTGCAGGGGGACGTCGGGGAGGCGTGCGTCGCGGGTGTGGGGGTTGATGGGGTTGGGGTTGGGTGTGCGTGTTCACGAGAGGCACCGTTTATTGACCTGTTGTTTAGGGATTTCAAGAACAAACGGGAGCAGCTCACAAAGCTAATAGCTTGAAATACAGATAAGACAAACCGTAGGTCAAGGCTGTACGAGTTCAAGGCCGTACGTTTCCTACTCAACGACAGCTGGCACCCCAGAAATGCGCGCATGCATTCCTGTGCACGCACCACTGCGCTGCTCCACGTTGACCAGGTAGCGCACGTGCACTCCTCCTGCTCCTTCCGCGCCCCCTCCGCCTCCCCTTCTCTGTCTGGGAAAGAGCATGAGCGGCGACTGGGAGGGCACGAGGTCGGTGAGCGAGCGCGGGTGGCACGGCAGTGGGAGGTCGCGCATAGGGCCTGGGGCCCTCGGCTGGGGGCAGTCCGCCGCCCAGTGGCCCGCCTTGCCGCAGTTGAAGCACATGTTGGAAGCAGCAGCAGCAGACGCAGAAGAAGAAGACGCCGAGGCAGAAGTAACCCTCGGCTGGGGGCAGTCCGCCGCCCAGTGGCCCGCCTTGCCGCAGTTGAAGCACATGTTGGAAGCAGCAGCAGCAGGCGCAGAAGCAGAAGAAGCCGAGGCAGAAGTAACCCTCGGCTGGGGGCAGTCCGCCACCCAGTGGCCCGCCTTGCTGCAGTTGAAGCACAGGTTGGAAGCAGCAGCAGCAGCAGACGCAGAAGAAGCGAAGGCAGAGGCAGCCGCACTCGGAGCAGCGGCAGTGGCAGCACCAGCGGCAGGACGCGCCTCCTGCCCCAGCTGCCCCAGCATCGCCCCGCGCGGCTGCACTCCGAGCAGCGGCCGCTGCGTTGCCCTCTGCCGCTGTGACGGATGAGGCGCCCAGTTGCTCGACACCTGCTCGCCACCTGGCTCTGGCCCATTCTGCCCCTCTCGCCCGCCTACGCTTGCACATGCGTGCATGGGCGTACGGAGGGAAGGGTGCCCCATCGGGGCAGCCGCGGCAGCTGGCCCGTTCTGGCCGTGCATGGCAGCCGGCCATGCACCTGACCTGGACATGCAGCTGGGGGCGGTGTGGCCACAGTGGAGCTGGGGGGCTGCGACGGCGGCTACATAGCGCCCATGCATGGACATCTTGCCTCTACGTCCACTGTCCACTGACCTCCCTAAAAAAACCTAAAAAGCGCCAGTTTTATAGAACGCATGTAAACGTATCCCGACCGATGAGATCAAATTGGATTTAAACCGGTTTGGGTCCACACCGCGGAGTGTGGAGCGTGATAGAGCATCAATCTTGGCATGGAGCATCTGCGAGCCTATCTAGATCACCCCCACCCACAAGCAGATAGCTCGTCGACTCGAGGGACAGAGGGGGATTGTTCAGGTTAACAAAGCAGCAACAGGGACGGTGAGTGGGGCATCTCCACTGCTTGTGCATGGGCGCACACACGACGCGCGCATGCAGCATGGCTGTGCCACATCGCGACCACCCATCGTGCGTGGACAAACAGGCCCATGCCCCAGGTGCATGCCCCATGCTTGCATCCCCCAGCATGCGCACCTGATCAGAGAAGTGTGCGTGTGTGCGCTTGTACATGTGCGCATGCATGCGTGCGTGCGTGTGCAGGTGTGCGTACGTGTGCGCGCGTGTGTGTGTGTGTGTGTGTGTGTGCGTGTGTGTGTGCTCCACTCACCTACAAAAGCCCTTGTCCTCCTGTGTGTGCGTGCGCTCAACTCACCCACAAAAGCCCTTGTCCTCCTACCATCCTGCCCCCCACCCCCCCCCAAACCCTCCGCGCGACAGGTAGCCCCGCCCCCGGCCGCGCGCTCGCGCGAGCCCTCCACCTCGCCCCCATGGCCCCCCGGCTCGGCCACGGCCCCTTCATCCTGGGATGGCCGTGGTCGCTCTACCGCAGCGTGTTCTACGACGGAAGGCCAGACCTGATACGGTCAAAGACGCGCCCGCAGCAGTGGGAGCCGCTGCAGTCAGAGTGGCGCTTCTTCCAGGCGCGCGCACGAGCACGCACACCTACACGCACTGTATGCACGCACACACGCACTGCACGCGTGCACGCAAACACGCACGCACACACGCTCTGTATGCACAAGCAAGCATGCACGCACCCACGCACTTGCGCACGTGCGCATACGACCACCTGTGTGTGTCGCGGCAAGCCTGACGAGTGCGCACCGTCTCCAGTGGTCCCTGACAAGGATTTTAGTGATTGGTTTTCCCCCGGCTCGAGCAACTTTGACCGCTCACAACAAGCGCAATACATACGCAACGCGTGCCGCTGTGCTGCTCTCGGCGATACCTTTCCAACGCACCCCTCCACGCCCTCTCCCACAAAGCGTGGTGTGGTTTTCTGGGAAACAGGAAATCCGGCCCGTGGCGGTATACGGCTCGCAGGGGAATCACTGACCGTCTCCCTTGATGGGTGCTTGCAGGGCGCTCATAAAATGCCTCCCCTGCACCCTGCACCCCGCACCCTGCGCCCCGCGCCCTGCGCCCCGCGCCCTGCGCCCCGCGCCCTGCGCCCCGCGCCCTGCGCCCCGCGCCCTGCGCCCCGCGCCCTGCGCCCCGCGCCCTGCGCCCCGCGCCCTGCGCCCCGCGCCCTGCGCCCCGCGCCCTGCGCCCCGCGCCCTGCGCCCCGCGCCCTGCGCCCCGCGCCCTGCGCCCGCGCCCTGCGCCCGCCCCTGCGCCCTGCGCCCCGCGCGCCCCGCGCCCTGCGCCCCGCGCGCCTGCGCCCCGCGCCTGCGCCCCGCGCCCTGCGCCCCGCGCCCTGCGCCCCGCGCCCTGCGCCCCGCGCCCTGCGCCCCGCGCCCTGCGCCCCGCGCCCTGCGCCCCGCGCCCCGCGCCCTGCAAGCACCCATCAATTAAACCCTAAACCCTACACCTGCCCTACACCCTGCGTGCAGGCCTTCTTCTGCTACCTAGGCCCCCCTCCCCTGCATCCTGTGCCCTGCACCCTGCAGGTGGAGCGTTCTTTTTTGGCCGTACACAGCCGTACACAGCCGGAATTTCAGTGAATGATTCTGAGATAAAACAAAACTGAAGAAAACCACTGCCTGCGCCCTGCACCCTGCACCCTGCACTCTGCAGGCCTTCTTCTGCTACCTAGGCCCCCCCTCGCACGTGCTGTTTTCTCAAGAACACCCCTGCCCTGCACCCTGCACCCTGCGCCCTACAGGCTTTCTTCTGCTACCTACCTCTGCCCCGCCCGTCGCACGTTTTCCTTCTTCTTAACAACGCCACTTACCTGCACCCTGCACGCTGCAGGCCTTCTTCTGCTACCTAGGCCCCCCCTCGCACGTTTTCCCTTCTTCTTAACCTTAGCAACACCACTTACCTGCACCCTGCACCCTGCACCCTGCACGCTGCAGGCCTTCTTCTGCTACCTAGCCCCCCCCCCCTCGCACGTTTTTCCTTCTTCTTAACAACACTACTTCCCTGCACCCTGCACCCTGCACCCTGCACCCTGCACCCTACAGGCCTTCTTCTGCTACCTGGGTCCCCCCTCGCACGTGCTGTGGAACATCAAGTACCCGTGGTTGTTTGTGATGGCAATCACAACGATGCTTGTCATCTGGGCGGTGCGTGCGCGTGCGCGTGTGTGTGTGTGTAGGGTTTGTGACGGGTGTGTGTAGGGTGTGTGTGTGTTTGCGTGGGGGGGGGCAGGGGAAGGAAGGTGGTGGTGGTGTGTGTGTGCGTGTGTGTGTGTGTGCGTGGCGAGTGTGTGCGTGTGTGTGTGGGGGGAGGGGCATGGGGGGCGTGTGTGGTGGATTTACAAGTCTGCCAGACGCCTTCGATGGCGCATTGTGTGTGTGTGTGTGTGCATGTGTGTGTGTGTGTGTGTGTGCGTTGGCCCACGCACGCCGCTGCTGCTGCCTGCAGCCACCACTTCTCCCACTCCCGCTCCCACCGCCACCGCCACTCCACAATGCCTGTCCTCTGGGTGGTGTCTGTGCAGGCACGTGTGTGTGTGTGTGTGTGCGTGTGTGTGTGTGGGGTGGGTGGGTGGGTGGGGTGGGTGGGTGGCCACCACCGCCGCTCCCACCCCTTGTACTACTACCCACCTCCCCCCGCACCAGGACATCACGACGCGCACAGAGCAGAAAAAAACAGCACAGGAAATCACTGCAGTAGCGACGGATCCGTCACCACACCCTCCATGTTCCACCCCCACCCCACCCCAAATAAGAATCTAAGATTCCCGAGAGGAAGCCACTGCAATACATACTGACTGTGTAAGCCCCCCCGCCCCGCCTGCCACAGGACCTCACGACGCGCACGGAGGAATATACTAATAAAAGGTCTTGAAAAGGAAATCACTGTAGTAAAGCAGCAGTGGCGGTAGATCAGAAGTGGCATTAGAGACTGACTGCAAAATCACCCCCCCCCCCCCCCCCTCCACACACCCCGCACCAGGACATCACGCCGCAAATGGAGCAAACTAAGAATACAAGTCATGAAAAGGCAATCACTGCAGTAAAGCAGCAGTGGCAGTAGATAAAATAAGTGGCAGTAGAGACTGACTGTAACCCCCCCTCCCCCCGTGACAGGACATCACAACGCGCACAGAGCAAAAAAACAAAAACAAAACGAAAAGGAAATCACCGCAGTAGCTCTAGTCTCTAGACTGACTGACTCAACCCCCCCCCCCCCTCCGCCCTGCCACAGGACATCACGACGCGCACTGAGCACAATAAAAAATAAAAAAAGGTCCTGGGCAGCAGTGGCAGTAAGTAGATCAGAAGTGGCAGAAGAGACTCACTGCAAATCCCCCCCCTCCCCGCCTGCCCCAGGACATCACGGCGCGCACTGAGGAGCCGATTGAGTGGGACCGCGACCAGTAGATCAGAAGTGGGAAAGTAGTGACTGACTGCAAAATCCCCCTCCCCCCCCGCGCCCGCCACAGGACATCACGACGCTCACGGAGCAAACTAATAATAAAAGATCCTGGAAAGGAGATCGAGGCATTAAAGCAGCAGTGGAAGTAAAGCAGCAGTGGCAGTAAAACAGCAGTGGCAGTGCAGACCAGTCTCTACCATTTGACTTTTGACTGTACCCCCCCCCCCGGCCCCGCCACAGGACAGCACGACGCGCACCGAGCAAAAAAAAAGTCCTGAAAAGGAACTCACTGCAGTAAAGCAGCAGTGGCAGTAAGTAGATCAGAAGTGGCATACGAGACTGACTGCACCCCCCCCCCGCCTGCACAGGACATCACGACGCGCACTGAGGAGCCGATTGAGTGGGACCGACACGAGGTCCTCAAGTCGACGTTCCGCATGACCTCGGTGCGTGCCCTTGACGCACGCACACTCACTCGTCATTACTTTCCATCGTTGGAAGTGGCAAATCTGATTGCCGAGCAACGGTGTTGAAAGGGAGTGCTGAAAGGGGGTGTTGCCACAGGTAGCTCAAGTCGACGCTCCGCATGACCTCGGTACGTAGGGTCGGTAAATAACATCGCCGGCCCGAGAAATAACGTTATTGTTATATTATGTCATAAAAAAACAAAAAAATGACACAACATTTGCATGTTATCTCACTGAAATCCTTTTTCCTTTTCCCCGAGACTGGTACAGTAATTTGCCGTGATGTCAGGGAGCGTGCTGCCGGTGTCCAATATTTATTCCGACTTTTTCCAGAGTTTTGGGCCAAATCCAGTTACATGATGCGCAGAACGCGTAAACGTGCGGCGTCAACACCCTCTCCTACGCTCCTTCTACCCCCCCCCCTCTTCATGTTGCTCCTCCTCCCCTCGTTCCCCTCCTCCTTCACGTCCGAGTTCACCGCCTCGCCCTCCGAGTACACTACTTCAGGCAGCTTGCGAGGGCAATCGCGGTTGGGGAGCGCGCGCCCCGCGCCGCTGCCCCCCGCCGCCGCCGTGACCCCTGCGCCGCTGCGCCTGGCCCCCGTGTGCCCCCCACGCCGCTGCCCCCAGTCACCGCCGCAGCCTCAGCCGCTGCCTTTTGTGGGGTTGCCTCGCGGCCGGCCGCCGTCAAGGCCGCGGCCGCCCTGCCGCGCAGGCCCCTGCCGCCAACGTCCCCGGGGGGAGGGGGGGGCGCGTTGAGGCCAGCGTCCGTCAGCCCCCCCCCCACTTGCCGCGGTGCTGCGCGGGGTCAGGCACGATGTACGGGTAGTGCCGTCGCACCTTAAAGTCATATCAGTCCCTGTGCTGATGCTTGACACCTTGATGTGCGCTGTCTGTGGGCGCCCGCCTAGTGTCACAACCTCCTCCACAAGTGCACCATCTATTCCTCCTCCTCCTTCTCTCACTGCTCCCCTTCCTCCTCTGCACCCAACTCCCCCGCCCCCCCCCCTTCCTACTACAAGCTAGCAACATGGTACAAAGGCTGCTGGGGGAGTTCATCGGGGGGGGGGTCCCTCCGCAAGTTCCACTGCAAGCCAAGATGTGTAGAACTACAGCGAAAAAACAGAACCTGGTGCCATTGTGTTCCTCTTTTCAAGGGCTTTCCAGAGTGCTCACCCTCAGTGAAATCCATTGAATCTATCATTTTTTTCATTTTCAGTGAAATTTTCCCAATAACAAGTCCTCGCCGCTCATAACGTTATTTGTCATGTTATTTGTTATTTGTTATCATAACAAATAACATGTTATGCTGACCCTTATCGGTACGTGCCCGTGACGCACATACTCGCCATTACCTTTGCCATCGTTGGAAGTGGCAGCTCTGATTGCCGAACAAGGGTGTTGGAACGGGGTGTTGATTCACCAGGTAGCTCAACAGGACCTGTCTGTTGAAGCAACAACATGGTTTGGTTCAAGAGCCTTCGGTGCCGTGCCGTGCTGTGCCGTGCCGTGTCGCACGCACAGTAATAACAATTACAGCAGAACCGGCTTTCCAATCAAAGACATCTTCCGTAGTCCGTAATCCGCAATCCTAGTATCACCGCCTAGGCCCAAGTTAAGTTCTGGCCCTAGCAATCATGCGATCCTTTTGTTGCTCGAGTTCCGAGCCAGACTCCGTTGCCTGTTGCCAATGCCATGCACTGCATTCTGCTGTGCTTCAAAGTCTGCAATGCCCCCATTGTTTTCGTGCTGAGTCAACCCCTGGATTTCGATACCAACGCGACAGCGTGCGCCTGTCCTGCACTGTGCTGTGCAGTTTGCCATTCCCCTGTTGCATGCGTTCCGAATCAAGCGCCCCCTTGCCTGTCCTGCCGATGTCTGCGCCACAGTGTGTGCCTGTGCTGCCTCAGTGTGACCCCCATGCCTTGCACTGCACTGCCCTGTGCAGTTTGCCATGTCCCTGCTGCTCGCGTTCCGAATCAATCGCACGTACGACCGGTGGAGGGAGGCGCGGTCGAGCCTGTCGGGCGTGGTGAGATGTGTTATCCTCCTTTGGGGATGTTAGCTGTGCTGGTTGCGTGTATGTGTGTGTGCATGTGTGTGTGTGTGTGTGTGTGTGTGTGTTGTGGGGTGGGTAAGGGGGGGGGGTAGAGGGAGGAGCGGGCGGACTGGGGCAGACGTGGGAGGGAGGCGCGGTCGAGCCTGTCGGGCGTGGTGAGTTGTGTTATCCTCCTTTGGGGACCTTTGCTGTACTGGTTGCGTGTATGTGTGTGTGTGCGTGTGTGTGTTTTGCGTGGTGGTGGTGTGGGGGGGTGAGGGGGTGGGGGGCTTGGGGGCGGAGCAGGCGGACGGGGACATGCGGTGGAGGGATGCGCAGTTGAGTGTGTCGGGCGTGGTAAGGGGGAGTCCCTTGTTTGGGGATATGCGTTGTGTTGGTTGTGGGTGGGTTGGTGTTGGGGGCGGGCGAGGGGCTACGAGAGGGTCAGGCAGATTAGGACAGGCCGGGAAGGGAGGCGCGGCCGAGTGTGTTAGGCGTGGTCAGTGGAGGGAGAGAGCGGGCGGGAGAGGCAGATCGTCACACAGAGACTCACACCGCTCGACCAAGATCGGGTGTTCACACACACGCGCGCACGTCCTCACGCACGCACGCACACACGCCCTCACGCACACACGCACACACGCCCTCACGCACACCATCACACCGCGCAGGAAAACACACGCACACCCTCACCCACACCACGCACACACGCAGGGCAACGGCGCGACGAGCCTGTTCCTTCAGGCCGCCGCACACACGCACACACCCACAGAGCACGCCGCTCGACCCAGCGGCCACAGTGCTCCTCTACCCTCTTTGCACCCTCCACCCCCCCCACACACACAGGCAGCACATCATGCGCTGCACTCACTGGATCCCCCCCCCTTCCCACCACCACGCACATGCATTCACACCACACACACGCAGGGCACCGGCGCGACAACCTTGTTCCTTCAGGCCGCCACCTGGATCGACGACCCTGACATCGTGGAGGACTTCCGACGATTCTGCATCGTGTGGCCCTACTCCATCAAGCACACAGTCATGGTGAGCGGCCCCACGATGCACTGCCTGTGGTGCTGCTTGCTTGGTGCCCGCCACTACGTGGTTGGTGCTACTGTGGGCTACTTTTGTAGCTCGACCTTTTTGGTGGGCCTCGTGCCTGCTCCCTTGAGTCCCACTGGAGCTTTGGAACCGAACGTGTGACCGCCGGCAGTGTGGATTGTAAACAGTGATTTCTTCTGCGGCTCTCCATACCCATTTGGCTGTATTCCGGCTGAAATTTGACCTTGCACACAGCTCAACCCATCCAGTGGATTGTTAGTCTGACACGTCTGCCAGACAGCACGTCGGCAGCTTTCAAATTACCTATGTATGAGGACAAAAGGTTAACAGGAGGTCAATGGTCAACGCGGTCAAAGCAAAATCCGGCTGTGGCAGAACTAATTAAAAATCCTGTAAGGAAACAACTGATTGTAAGGACAACTTGATCATCTGCCGCCCTCCGCGTATGTGCCCTGCTTTTAAGGGTTGAGAGATTACGGTGAGGGTTGCGAGGACCCGCATATCCCGTATATCCGAATATATACGGATATACGGCAGATATACGGCCGTACCCACGTATGTCGAAAATGGGCGCATACGACTGCAGAATACGGTTTTGGTCTCAAGTAAAAGGCGTAAAGGCTGTAACTCCTTCAATGCTGCATGGATTTCGATGATTCGAGTTGCATTGGAAAGCGCATGAAAAGGGCTATCCAGAACACTGCTTGGATGCAGTGTAAGGT
This sequence comes from Chlamydomonas sp. UWO 241, assembly GCA_016618255.1. Taxonomy (NCBI): domain Eukaryota; kingdom Viridiplantae; phylum Chlorophyta; class Chlorophyceae; order Chlamydomonadales; family Chlamydomonadaceae; genus Chlamydomonas; species Chlamydomonas priscui. The sequence goes on from VFSX01000174.1 coordinate 141,645, forward strand.
GGGTGGAAATTCATGGTGCTTTTAGTGTAGGGTGTGAACTTTGTGTGAACTGCCACCAAACTACGTGTACGGATCTACGTATTTACGGCCTTACACACGGATATACGGATACATGAGGCTGTCAATGTGCGGGTCCCCACAACCCTAATTACGGTTGAGGGTTTAGGGTTCAGGTTAAGCAAAATGCTAGCCACAGGTGCGTGCCCAAGGGGGGGGGGGGGGACCAGCAACATTCTCACCGATTCTCACCCGCCATAATAGTATGTTTTCGGTCTGCCCACAGTGCCCCCCCCCCCGCCCCCCGCCCCGTACCATCGCGTTTCTTATATTACACCCAAGCCTGTCCGTGTCGGAGGGGTGGCGGGAGAGGCCCAAAGCGTGGGGCGGGGACCTGCCTGTCCGACTGTTTGACCCACTGTGAAATCGACCACATGCGCCCACACACAGAGCACTCCAGTGGAGCCAGAGGCCGCAGCTCCGCCCTCTTTGCACCCTCCACTAGCTAGCCACACTGCTGCTACACACTCACTGGATCCCCCCCCCCACACACACGCGCTCACCCACCCACCCACCCACCCACCCACCCACCCACCCACCCACAGAGCACGCCACTGGGCGCAGAGGCCGCAGCTCCGCCCTCTTTGCACCCTCCACTAGCTAGCCACACTGCTGCTACACACTCACTGGATCCCCCCCCACACACACACACGCGCTCCCCACCCACCCACCCACCCACCCACAGAGCACGCCACTGGGCGCAGAGGCCGCAGCTTAACCCTCTTTGCACCCTCCACTAGCTAGCCACACTGATGCTGCACACTCAGTGGATCGCCCCACCACACACACGCTCTCACCC
>VFSX01000174.1:147500-182500 GCA_016618255.1 Chlamydomonas sp. UWO 241
ACGAGGTTGCCAACCAGATGGAGCAGCCGGTCAGCCTCATGCCAGTGGACGATATCGTGTCCACACACACACACACACACACACACACACACACGCACACACACACACACGCGCACACGCGCACGCATGCAGGGCTGTGACGAGGTCGCCAACCAGATGGAGCAGCCGTTCAGCCTCATGCCAGTGGACGATATCGTGTCAACGTACGAGCGCGACATCAACCGCATCCAAACAGAGATTGCCGACATCTCTGCGGCGCACCTGGAGGCGCGACGGGACAGGTGTGGGTGGTCAAGTGTGGGGTGGTGGGTGGGAGGGAGGGAGGGAGGGAATGAGAGAGATGAGTTTTACCATCCACTGCCGGACGCCATGCGGCACCGATCTCGACGAGTTGATCGACGAGCGAAGGAGCTGGCGCCGGTCAATGCATGCTGGACATTGGTCAAGATGGCTGCCCGTGGAGGCGGGCTACCATCATGGCTTCAGCGGTGGCGACCGCCGAGGCAACACAGAGTAAATCCGCTTCACCTATCGCAGCGTTCGTCACCGTGCTCATCCTCGGGGTCGCTCGTCTGCCGGTGACTGGCGTTGGAAGGTCTTCAGGCAGCCTCCATGACAACTTAGTCGTCCATGCACCCCTGGAGGGTGGGACCTGGCCAGGCATGAGGCATGGGGCGCCGGCTGAGCCCCATGCAAACGAGAGCTGGACAGCCATGCACTGCCAGGCGGGGACCGTTCCAGTCAGCGCCAGTCGGCTCTGCCGGCTTGACTGGCCACAAGGCCACTACTGTGACCCTGAGGAAGGTCCTCTCCTATATGCTCCTTGCCAGACATGTCTCTCAGAGACCGCTGTTTGGGGTAGTCTAGCCGGCGGGAGCGGTAGTCTATCGGCCGGGAGCCGGCGGTACTCTAGTACTTAAGTGTGCTGGAGTATCGGCGGGTGTCTCTAGTAGAAGAGTAGCCTGCTTAGCTGGAAACCCCGTGTTACTGTTACTGCCGGTAGGTAGGGAGGGAGGGTGCGTGGGGTTTGGTGGGGTGGGGCTGGTCGTGCTCTTCTCTTTGTGGGCTGGCTTTCTGGTCCTGCCCCGCTGCTTGTGCTTGGTTGTGCCCTGCTCGTTGTGCCCTGCTGGTTGTGCTGGTTGTGCCCTGCTGGTTGTGCTGGTTGTGCCCTGCTGGTTGGGTTGTGCCCTGCTGGTTGGGTTGTGCCCTGCTGGTTGTGCCCTGCTTGTTGTGCCCAGCTGGTTTCGCCATGCTGGTTGGGTTGTTTTCTGGCTGGCACTTCCCTGCTTGTTGCGCTGGCTTGTGCCCTGCCGGTACTGCCCTGCTGGCTTCGCCCTGCTGTGTGGGCTGGTTCTGCCCTGCGGGTTGTGCTTGCTTGTGCCCTGCTGGTTGCGCCCTGCTGGATTCGCCCTGCTGTGTGGGCTGGGTGTGCCCTTCCCTTCCCTTCTGCCCCTTGTTCTCTCTGGTGCAACGCCCACCCAACCACCCACCACCACACCACCACACCACCACACCACCACCCACCACCCACCACCCACCACCCACCACCCACCACCCACCACCCACCACCCACACACACCACCCCACCACCCACCTACCACCACTCACCCCCACCCCCCACCCACCCCCAGGGCGCACACGCGCGAGGCGCACGCGCTGCTTGAGGCCGCCAAGGCAGCAGCACATGCACACGTGCGGCAGCTCAGCGGCAGCGGCGGCGCTGACCGCTCGCACCACGGGAGGTCGAGCAACGGAGGCAGCGGCAGCGCGGTGCCAGGCTTGCCGGTGCCGCGCTCAAGGGGGGCGGCGCACCCCGCTGCTGCTGCTGCTACTGCTGCTGCTCCTGGCAACGCGTCGATCACCACGCCGCTGCTGGGGGGCATCGGACGGTCCGACGCGGTGTGACCGAAGTGCTGTCAAAGCGCTCTATTGTTGCTGCCGCTGCTGCTGCTCCTGCTGCTGCTGCTCCTGCTGCTCCGGACGACGCGTCGATCACCACGCCGCTGTTGGGGGACGTCGGACGGTCCAACTCGGTGTGCCGCACCTCCTGCCACACGCTGCTGCTGCTGCTGCTCCGAGCGACGCGTCGATCACCACGCCGCTGCTGGGGGGCGTCAGACGGTCCGACGCGGTGTGACGCATCTCCTGCCACGCGCTGCTGCTGCTGCTGCTGCTGCTGCTGCGGGCGACGCGTCGATCACCACGCCGCTGCTGGGGGGCGTCGGACGGTCCGACGCGGTGTGACGCCCCTCCTGCCACACGCTGCTGCTGCTGCTGCTGCGGCGGCGGCGGCGGCGGCGGCGGCGCCGGCGCCGGCGGCTGCGGCTGTGGCGGCGGCCGCTACTGCTGCTGCTGCTGCGGGCGACGCGTCGATCACCACGCCGCTGCTGGTGGCCACCGGACGGTCCGACGCAGTGTGACGTACCTCCTGCCACGCACTGCTGCTGCTGCTGCTGCTGCTGCGGGCGACGAGTAGGTCACCACCCCACTGCTTTCCCGACGCGGTGTGACCGACGTGCTGGCACGCGCCCTGCTGCTGCTGCTGCTGCTGCTGCTGCTCATTATCAGGCTGCCGCCACTGCCTGCGCGACTCCCGCAAGGGCTGGTGTGCTAGCGCCCCACTTGTGCTGCCACCATCCATTGTGCCTCACCCCCTTGGCGCCAAGAAACGTCTCGCCTGATAGGCGCTGCCATCTCTAGGTGTTGAGATGAAGTTGCTTCGTCGCCGGAAGCATAGCACAGCGGAGAGCCAACCCCCTCGAGTAATAACACAAGGCTACAACAGTCTCCGTTGACAGAGATTGAAAAAGAGAGAAAGAAGTGTGGATCCGATGACCGATTATCAAAAAGTGTAGACCCATCTCTGCTCGTCCCCCCCCCCCGCTCGTCCGCTCCTGTTCATCTCAAAATGGCCGAAGCATCTTCGTCGGTTGCCGCTCATGCGGCCTCGCGGTTTGGGCTCGTTGGCCGCGATGTCCTGGTGACTGGAGGCACGAAGGGGATCGGTGCAGCGGCGGTGGAGGAGATGGCTGCGCTGGGTGCGAGGGTGAGTAGCACATCGCACACGATCTGGTGCCTCCAGAGCAATCGCACAGACAGAGCCTGCATGCATGCAGACGCATCATGCAACACGCAACATGCTGGCCACACACACGCGCGAGTGTCTCACTCTCCCTTGTGCGTGTGTTCCCTGTCCTGCCCCTGACCCCAGGTCTTCACGTGCTCCCGCAACGCCGAGGAGCTCGAGGCCGCGCTTGGCGGCTGGAAGGCCAAGGGCTACGACGTGCAGGTGGTGACGGGGTGGTGGTGTGCGCGTTTGCGTGCATGCCTGTGTGCGTGTGTGCGTGTGGGCACGGAGGCGCTGCTCTGGGCATGTTTTGGGTTTGGGTATGGGGCATCGTATGCCTGTTTTGTGTGTGTGTGTGTGTGTGCACGTGTGTGTGCGTGTGTGTGTGTGTGCGTGTGCCTGTAGGGCGGGACACGGGATGGCGCCGCGTGGTCCAACAGGTGCAGAGATCAATACAAAGCGTGCTTCGGGGCCTCACCCACATCGCCCACCGCCCACCGCCCACTGCCCCACGTCCCTGACTGAGCTGCCCGCTGCGCACGTCAACCCCAAACCTCACACACGCACTAGTGGGATGGACACCGTCAATGTGTATCCACTCAGTGGACTAGTGCGGGTGATAGTATCTGCCTGCCTCAGGGATTGAGTGCGCAAGCACGAGTCTAATACGCCATAAAAGGCGTCCAACAAGACTGTAAAATTGACCACGCACACCAACACTGAGTGGTCCGACAGGTTCAGAGTTCAATACAGAGCGTGCGCACGCGTCGAGGGGCCTCGGGGACTCACCCACACGACCGCCCACCGCCCACCGCCCACCGTCCATTCACTGCCCACGTCCCTGACTGAGCAGCCCGCTTCGCATGTCAACCCTGAACCCTTACGCACACATGACACTGATGGCAGGTGGCAGTTGGGGCTGTAGTTATGACAGCTGCCTTTGCCTTTCCTTGGGTGCACAGCAGTGGTTCTTTAAAGGATCTTGGAAAAATGGTGGTGCAACCTCACGCTCGTTTCGCCAATCTTAACTCGAATGAGACAAATTTTGGCGGGAAAAGTGTGAAAATGCTGATTTCACACTTTTCGGGTCGGAATTTGGGCAATCTCAACCCGACGTGCCGGCCCGAATCGGCCAATCTCAACCCGAAGGTGCACTTTGTTGGGTTGCGGGTTGGCTGACAGAAACACTGGTGCGCAGGCGCATGTCTCATACGTCTGCCGGCCTCTTTCCTTGGGTGCGCAGTCACACGTCTCATACGCCATCAAAGGCGTCCGATTGATTGTGAAATCGGCGACCACCACGTGTGTGCATTCACGCAGGGCTGCGTGGCTGACGTGTCGGACGCTGGGCAGCGCGCTGCACTGGTGGAGGCGGTCTCGGCCGCGTTTGGCGGGCAGCTGCACGTGCTGGGTGAGTGAGTGTGTGTGTGTTTTGTGTTTGTGTGTGTGCGTGTGTGTGTGTGTGCATGCGTGCGTGTGTTGTGTGTGCGCGCGTACTCGTTTTTATTGAGGCACCTCCCGGGGCAGTGTCGGCCATGTTTGGCAGGCAGGTGCACATGCTGGGTGAGTGAGTGTGTGTGTGTGTGTGTGTGTGTGTGTGTGTGTGTGTTGTATGTGCTTGTGTGTGCGTGAATGTGTGTGTGTGCGTGTACTCGTTTTTATTGAGGCACCTCGCGGGGCAGTGTCGGCCATGTTTGGCAGGCAGGTGCACATGCTGGGTGAGTGCGTGTGTGTGTGTGTTGTATGTGCGTGTGTGTGTGTGTGTGTGTGTGCGTGTGCGTGTACTCGTTTTATTGAGGCACCTCCCGGGGCGGTGTCGGCCATGTTAGGCAGGCAGGTGCACATGCTGGTCGAGTGAGTGTGCGTGTGTGTCAGTGGTGTCCCTAAGGAAAATGACAAAGTCGTGTTTGCCCCCGCCGCTTCGCAGCCGAAACCTTGGTTTGCCCCCGCCGTCATCTCAGGGTCAAGCCAGCGGCCGGGGGCTGCGCCCCCGGAACCCCGCTTACCGAACTGATTTGAGATGACATGTGAGGCAAGAAATGTGAGGCCAGAACCAGCATAGTTACATGTACCTCCACCTGCTCTTCTAGCTAGTGACCTAGCTACCGCCCCCGCTGCAGCACAGCCTTGCGCCTCTTGGCCGCGTCCGTGCGGCGCAGCTTCTTGTCGTGCCAGAACTTGAGTGCCTTTGGGAAGTCGAAGTTGTCGACCAAGTACTTGGGGGCCTTGAACAGCCGCGCCGCAGCAGTCAGGTACTCAACCAGCAGCCGGTTGCGCTGGACGTTCTTCAGGAGCTTCATGGTAGAGAACATCCTCTCCTCCTCCACCGACCCGGGCACCAGAGTAAAGGCCAGCTTGGCGAGCAGTAGCCACTCGCGCATGCGGCTTCCCACGGGGCTGCGCGCTATGCGGACTATGACTAAGCATTAGCAGGCAGCAGGCTGGTGGGTACGCCCCATGGTACGCCCCTCACAAGTGATTGCTGGGGTCAGAACTGGACTTAAGTCCAGGTGGTAGTACCAAGAGCCCTAGCTAGTCTAGGACTAGAAGAATGACTTTTCTGGAAAGCCGAGGTTACTGTTACGGCCGTTAGCACCTGCCGCTATTAATAGCTGGCCGTAAGCCCCAGAAAAAAAATCAACCTGTTTCCAAAGACACTGAAACCAGCGCAGCGGAGTTTTTTTTGTTCTTTCGGTATACTTCCGCAATACGCTTACTTGGGTTACCGGCCACACTGTTGCTAGTGACAGCCCCGGCAAGGTCTTGAGCTAGCCGCGGGGCGACGTGGCAATTCAGCCAAGCCAAGCCCCCCCCAGGCGGGCTCTTATTATATGGTCTCACACACGCACACACAGATGCATGTACATGCACGCGCACCCACATAAGCGCGTGCGCACACGCGCGCACACACCCAACACACACACACACACACACACATAGCAGGGTGTGACAGACACACACACACACACACCACACACACACACACCCCTTACATACACATGCACACACACACACACGCGTGCGTGCGCGCGCGCGCGCGCCACTGATGGGTGCGCGCCGGGTGCGCGCAGATGCGCATGCATGCATGCATATGGGCACAGGGGCACCATGTCCATGCCATGCCATGCGCGCATCCTTAGAACTGTTCAGACCCCTCTCCCTCGCGTAGCACACCTTCAGTCCGCGCTCTCCCCTATAACGCGACCGCGGACACACGCAAGCGACGCGGTAGCTGACCGATCCCCGCTAGCCCCATCTGGGTCGCCAGGCAGCAATGCACTTGCTCTGAGGTGCAATCCTAGGCGGCCCCTGGCGCTCCACGCGCCCTCTCAAAAAAAGTATCTGCCCCCGCCTGCGGGGGGACGGCCGGCTGCGCCGGCCGTCTGCCCCCGCAGTTTCCCCCCGATTTACCCGGTTTGCCCCCGCAGCGGGGGCTGCGGGGGCTGCGGGGGCGCTAAGGACATCGCTGGTGTGTGTGTGTGTGTGTGTGTTGTATGTGCGTGTGTGTGTGTGTGTGTGTGTGTGCGCGTGTGTGTGTGCGTGTACTCGTTTTTTCTATTGAGGCACCTCACGGGGCAGTGTCGGCCATGTTTGGCAGGCAGCTGCACGTGCTGGGTGAGTGTGTGTGTTGTGTTGTATTGTGTGTGTGTGAGATTTGTGTGTGTGTGTGTGTGTGTGTACTGGCCACTCTAATAGAGACAGCTCACGAGGCGGTATCGGCTGCGTTTGATGGCAGCTGCATGTGCCGGGTGAGTGTGTGTGTTGTGTTGTGTTTGTGTGTGATGTGTGTGTGTTTGTGTGTGTGTGTGTGTGCACTGGCCTTTCTAATAGAGACAGCTCACGGGGCGGCTCAGCCGCGTGGCGGGCAACTGCATGTGCTGGGTGAGCGGAGGGGGTTGGGGCTGTGTGCCACTTGGTACAGGCACAGGACACACAGGGTGGTCTGCACGGGGGCAACTGCATGCGCGTGGGGGCAACAGCACGCGCGTGCTGCATGGTGGCAAGCTGCGGGTGTCTGTGCCTCGCGCTGCTCCATTCACGCCGCAGTCAACCTCCCCCCCCCATCCCTGGGGCTGTGTTCCACTTGCTAGAGGCAACGTTTTATGCACCTCACACATGGGGTGGTCTGTACGGGGGCAACAGCACGGCATGGTGGCAAGCCGTGGGCGACCAGTGATTTTATTTTTGGCTCAAACCCCCATTTGGACCCCTTACCACACTTACCCCCCCCCCCCTCCCCTAACCTCTTCACCCTACACCAGTCAACAAAGCTTACACCAAACGCCTAACCCGCCAAACCGTGAACCCCCAAACCCCCAAACCCTACGCCGCAGTCAACAATACCAGCATCAACATCCGCAAGTTCACCCGAGACCCTGAACCGCCAGACCCTTGATCCCCAAACCCTGAACCCCCAAACCCTGAATCGCAGTCAACAACTTTGGCATCAACATCCGCGAGTTCACCTGATACACTTGTAGACCCTCCTAGACCCTAAACCCCCAAACCCTGAACCCCCCAAACCCCAAAACCTACACCGCAGTCAACAGCGTCGGCATCCACATCCGCAAGTTCACCCGAGACCCTCCTAGACCTTTAACCCACAAACCCTACACCCCAACCCTCATACACCCTTCTAACTAGACCCTTAACCGCCAAACTCTGACCCCGCAAAACCTCAAAACCCTACACTGCAGTCAACAACGTCGGCATCAACATCCGCAAGCCCACCGTGGAGTACACGTCACAGGTGCGGGGTGGGGTGGAGTACACGTCACAGGTGTGGGGTGGGGTGATCGGAGCACCCCATCAGAGCACCACCAGAGGTCAATATCATCCCCATCAGAGCGGGGAAGCGCACTGCTGGTCAGCCTGTCTCAGACCGCGCCTCGTGTGGGTGCACAGACGTCTGGTCGTCGTCATCGCCATTCCCCATCAGAGGGAGGAAAGCGCATTCACTGGTCAGCCTGTGTCAGACCGCGCGTGTGCACCCGGTGCCACCACACCTTACCCCCGGTTGATGTTGAGGTCAGATCACCTCTTGGTACGCTTTGGATCGGGTGATGCAGCAGCGATGGCCGTCCGGCCACCTACCTACGTCAGAGGTTGCGGCCCGGCTTTTCAACCTTTTCATCATTTCAGATCACTTCTCGATGAGATCCACGTCCCTTCTGATACACAGTGACCAGTAGCCTCTGCTGAATGGTCGATTTTACAATCTTGTTGGACGCCTTTAATGGCGTATTAGACTTAATATGCTAGCCGTAGGTGCGTCACACACGACTTTAAAATCCATCATCAGCATCATCTAGCGCACCATCTAGATGCCGCCTGACTGTGCACCTGCCGCACATGGGTGTCAAGCAGGGGGGGTGTCAAGCAGGGACGTTGCCACACCTCCCTCCCCTCCCCTCCCCTCCCCTCCCCCCCCACACACCGCAGGAGTACCACACCCTCATGTCGACCAACCTCGAGTCTGCTTTTGTGCTGTGCCAGCTGTGCCAGCCTCTGCTGGCATCAGCCGGGTCATCGTGCATCATCTTCAACTCGTCAGTCGCAGGGGGGCCCACAGCAATGTGGTGGGTGTGCGCGCATGTGTGTGTGCGTGCGTGCGTGCGTGTGTGTGTGTGTGGTCGATTTTACAGTCTTGTTGTGTGTGTGTGTGTGTGTGTGTGTGTGTGTGTGTGTCACACACACACACACACCACACTACACACTTACACGCCCATACACGCCCCCCCCCACACTCCCACACACGTGCACAGGTCTGGCACCATCTACGCCATGACCAAGGCGAGCTTGAACCAGCTGACAAAGAACCTTGCGTGTGAGTGGGCGGTGCACGGCATCAGAGTGAACAGCGTCGCGCCGTGGTACACAGCCACGCCGCTCGCTAACCAGGTGGGCTGAGTTAACGTCAGGGGGGTAATACTGCTTTGGCTGCTGCTGCGAATGCGAATGCGAATGGAATGCCACGCCGCTCGCAAACCAGGTGGGCTGAGAATATCTGAAGGGGGTATTGCGCACGAGTTGCAGGTGGCAGGTGGTGGTGCTGCTGCTGCTGCTGCTGCTGCGAGTCCTGCTGCGAATGCCACGTCGCTCGCAAATCGAATGGACTGATGGTCATGGGTTGTACAACCTATGGTGTCCACGGCTGGTGGCATCCTAGGTCCGACCCATAACTGAAACTGACGACCTGGTAGGGGTCCGCTGCGCTCCGAGGACAGCCCCCCAAAGCACGCATGACACGCTCATGCGCTGGGCCTGGACTGAAGCGACAGGTTGAACTGGCTGGATACCTGGTAGGGGACCGCTGCGCTGTGAGCGCAACCACCAACGCGTGCGCTGGGCCTAGACAGGCACTGCGCCCCAAGGGTTGAGAGTTTGGGGTGGCCCGTTGCTGCTGCTGCGACTGCTGCTGCAACAAAGCCAATGACTGCGCAGTCTGCTGCTTGTGAATGTGCATAGACACGTGCCTCTGTGCTCCCTCCCCCCCCCTCGGCCCTGGGCAATGTGGTGGCAGCAGTAGCGGGACGTGCCTGTGGTTTTACAGGGTTAAAAGGTTTGACAAGTGCGCACCCGGAGGACCCCGGGGCGTGATTTAAGGCCTAGACTACACGTCTAGGGGAGCTCTACGTAGAGAGCTCGCAAGGCCACGCAGCGCGCCAGCCTACCAGGGTGCCTGTGGAGGGGTGCGGATCGCCCCTGTGGCATGCCTACCCCTGGTTGTGACGACCCTGACTCGCCTGTTTGTGTGCACCCGTGTGTGTCTCACCCAGGTCCTTAAGGACGAGACGTTCAAGGCAGAGGTGCTGGCACGCACGCCAATGCGGCGGATCGGGCAGCCACAAGAGGTGGCAGGTGCGTGTGTGCAGCTGCATGTGTGTATGTGTGTGTGTGTTGTGTGTGTGTGTGTGTGCGTGTGTGTGCTGTGTGTGTGCGCACATGCGCTGTGCGGCCGCCAGCAGCCGTGTGCCTGCAACCGCGCCACTGCCGCGCTCTCCCTTCTCATGTCCTCTGTCCCACCCGCCGAAGCGCGCACACACACACACACACACACACACCTGTGCACCACCTCGCTCCTCCTCGTGCCCTCTGCTGCACGCAGGCCTCATGGCATTTCTGGCGAGCCCAGCGGCATCCTACGTCACCGGGCAGACAATTGCGGTCGACGGTGGCTACTCGGTGCAGGGATACTACCGGCCGCAACCCTCGCTGTAGACGCTTTGGACAGTCCACAGTCTGATTTCTCTGCCCTTAAAGCAAGCTTTCTCCCATCCCCGTTTTCGGGACGCCTACATGGCCTAGCGGCCTTGACTCTCTCTTTCGGCCGTTGTAATGCTCAAGAGCTGTGTAGGCCGAGAACTGAACTCAGATTGAAGCAGTGTCCACCCCCCGCGCCCTGTAGGCGACCTGGTTCTCACACGCCCTGCCTGCACGTGACCGGATCGTGAAGTGAGAAGCGACTTGAAAGTCAATATTTTGGAACGTGCACTGCGAGCTGATGATGTTACAGTTGGCCGTTTACAGTGCGCACCCTTGGGGCGTGAGATTGAGGCAGCTGCCTAAGAAAGCTGATGATGTTGCATGCAAGCAAGCTTGCTTAAGGGCTACTTTCTTTCAGCAGCTTGGGTCGTGCACCTCGGCTGGGTGCGTCTACTAAGTATGCCTACTTGGGAGATGTCCTAGCTAGGCCTACTTAGGAGACGTCCTTAAGACTGGAGCCTCATCCGCTTGGCCTCACCCCCTAGCCAGAACCTATCTTCTAGGCCGCGTCTCAACCCTCCAGATGCAAAGTCACCCTCCCAGAGATCTGCAACGCAAACCGGTCTTCCATCCTTCTCCGCACCATTCAGTGGTGGTGTGTGTGGGGCTGAAGCTAATGTGTTCGCACAAGACAGCAGCCTTGGGAGGTGCCTATTTGGCGCGTCGGCTGGTCAGTAAAGACCCAGCGCCTTCATCTCCTGCAGCACGCTGGCCCTATCCTCGGCAGCATCAATGGCCGCACGGATGTCATTGCTGCTGTCGCCAAGAACCCCTAGGACTGCTGCTGCCGCCCGCTGCACTTCACCTGGATAGCCAGACCCCAGCAGCTGCACCAGCGGTGGGATGGCACCGGCAGCAGCGATGCCGATCTTGTTGTCATCGTTTAGAGCGAGGTTCAAAAGTGCTCCTGCTGTATTCGCCTGCACAGCTGGAGAGCCAGACCCCAGCAGCTGCACCAGTGGAGGGATGGCCCCGGCAGCAGCGATGCTGACCTTGTTGTCATCATTTAGAGCGAGGGCACACAACGCGGATGCTGCGCTCTGCTGCACTTCAGCTGGAAAGCCAGCTCCTAGCAGCTGCACCAGTGAAGGGATGGCACCGGCAGCAGCAATGGTGGCCTTGCTGACATCATTCTGAGCGAGCACCGTCAGTGTTCCTGCGGCATAACACTGGACTTCAGCTGGAGAGCCAGACCCCAGCAGCTGCACCAGTGGAGGGATGGCACCGGCAGCAGCGACAATGGCAGCATCATAATGCGCGAGGCCAGCAATTACCCAAGCTGCTCTCCACTGCACCGCAGCCGGGTAGCGGGCCCCAAAAGCCGGATGAGTGGAGGAATGGCACCGGCGACAGCGACGACGGCCAGCATCGCGTCATCTCCGTTCCCCGAGAAAAACAGCTGCACGATCGTCTCCTGGGCGTGCCTTTGATGGCCAGGACGAGCGTCCGCGCCCAGCTGGCGCACCAGTTTCTTCAGCTCCCGGCGGGACAGTGGCGGCATCGTGTGCGACGTGTGTCTGCGGATTGGGAGGGGGCGTGCAGCAATGAGCCACGAGTGCACGAGTGGTTGCGCGACGCATGGCACAGATGGCGCGCAAGCAGGCCTTGCAGCCCCCAGCAAGGCCATCCTCTGGATCCGTTCGCATGCCATGGCATGGCATGGCAGAGGCCGCAGCCGTGCAGGTGCAGTTGGCACGGCATCTGGTGCTGCATGCGGCCGCCATGCGGGTGATGCGCGGGTGATGCATTCAGCCCGTGCATTCACTCACGTCCTAGGGTCTCGAAGTGCGTGGAAGGCACACGAATTCATGTAGACGCGCAAGGGGAGGGGATATCAAGCTCAGCACGCGTCGGGGAAGATGCGGCGTCGACCAAGCGGATGTGGAGGAAGGACGACGCCCGTGTGCGTGGCAGGCGTCGAAGTCGGAGCTTCGGCGTGCGCGTGTGATTGAGTCTTTGAGGATCTCTTTGTGAGTTGGCGGACCATGAGGCGGTCCTTAACCCTAAATTAGGGTTTGGATGATGCGCCTGACCTGAAGTGCCAGACCGCCTCAAGTGCTAGACTGCCATGCGTCTGCTGCCGACCTACATGCACGTGCATGCGTTCATGACTCCAGCCAGCTGGTGCCAAGACTCCAGCCAGCTGCTGGACCACCATACGCCTTTTACTTGAAACACAAAACGGCCATAACTCACGCTCCTGTGCTGGGATCGCAACCGTTAAGCATGCATTGAAAGCTGATAGAAAGGGCTATCCATTGCGCTCTTGTAAGGGGCGACTTGGAGGGCAGGGAGTTGCTGCCGTTTTTGTTTGCGGTGCAGTGCGAGCCCGTGCGCGCGTGGTGTGCTGCAGCACCCCCGTAGGCACGCCCCCCCTACTGCAGTGCACTGCTGTGTACTGAGGTCATACATATGGCCCGTGTTACAAGCTTTACAATGCAAGCCAAATGGTTCAAATACAGGCAGAGGGCAGGGAGCCGTCCGTTGTTGTGCATCGTTGCAAGCTCGCGCGCGTGGTGCTTCAGCAGAACCCAAAGACCACCCCCTACTGCAGAGCAATGTTGCATACGAGCAGTGATATGGATAGCCTCGGTTGCAAGCTTTCCAATGCAAGTGGAATGGTTTCGACCCAAGCACAGGAGCGTAAGTTACGCTCGTTGGTGTGTTTCAAGTAAAAGGCGTATAGTGCTGCATACAGGGCGTACGTGTATACGCTCCCTCACGTACGTACGTACGTACGAAAAATACATACGTACGCGTACTCACGTGCCGTGCAACCCTGCGCATGTGTCGACCCAGCCGTGCTGGCAACAGGCTCTGTGCATGTACCGGCATCTGTTGGTGACCACCGTGGCGCCGACGGTCCTCCCACGATTCCCTTTGCGCCCCTTCTGCTCCTGCTGCGTTGTGTGGCAGCGCATCCACAGCTGTGCGCGCTGGCCAGGCCCTGAGGGTGATGCAATCATTGGCCGACTTGGCGAGGATGAAGATGGCCCCGCGGGAGTGAACCTGCTGGGCGACGAGACCTGCTCTGCGACGCACGTACAGCCTGCTGCTCGAGCTTGGTGCAAACACCCTCAACCTCTCCCACCACTCTGTCGGCGTGCGCATCATTCGTGCGTTGGCGCAGCTGGTACTTGTCACGCGTGCCACTACTCCTCAACGAGGTCCTGGGCGTGGCAACCGTACGGGAGCAGCAGCCGCAACACGATGCAGCGGGATTGTCTAGCTAGGCTGCATTGTGTACATACAGTGCAACGTACCGCCACCTGCCTGCCTGCCTGCCTGCCTGCCTGCCTCCTCTTCCCCCCCCCCTCCTTGTCTCTCCAGACGCGCGGCATGCCCGCGGCCGAGCAGTCGCCATTGAAGCTCATCTTCGACCGCCCGTTCATCTTCTCCACCATGCACCTGTCCAGCAACACACTCTCGTTTATGGGTGTGGTGCAGGCGGAGCACAAGGTACCTCGGAGGGTGGTGTGAGGGAGGGGTGTTTCGCGATGGGGCAGGTGGCCCGGCGTGTGGCCATGTTGTAGACAAAACTCAAAATGTGGTTGAAAAACAAACTCGTGTTACAAATGTTGGCTCCGCGCAGCATACTTCTCTCCCCCCGAGTTTCTGACCGAGACGGCCCCCCTCTTCCGAGCCCTCTTTCCCTCCAGATACACACTCCACTACTTTAAGCCCCATCTCCCTATCTCCCGTCAACCTCCACGTGCTACAGTAGTGGCAGCACACATGCGTGCATGTGTCCAGGTTGGGGACGTCAGCTGGTCAGTCTAGAGACCCAGCCCTGCCATCTCCTGAGACAGATTGGCGCTGGCAGCGGCAGCATCAATGGTGGCACGGATGTCGTCGCTGCTGTCAGCAAGAGCCCCCAGTGCACTTGCTGCCATCTGCTGCACTTCCTCTGTCGAGCCATGCCCCACCAGCTGCACCAACGGAGGGATGGCACCGGCAGCAGCGATGGTGACCGTGTTGTCAGCGTCAGAGCGAGGTTCCACAGTGCCCGTGCAGCAAATTCATGCACGCTGGCTGGGGATCCAGGCCCCAACAAGTGGACCAGTGCAGGGACAGCACCAGCACCAGTGATGGCGACAGCATTCTCATCGCTCTGAAATGCGAGTAGCGCCAGTGCACGTGCTGCCGACTCCTGCAGCTCCTCTGTCGAGCCAGCCCCCAGCAGCTGCACCAGTGGAGGGATGGCACCGGCAGCAGCAATGCTGAACCGGTCAGTCACAGCGAGTACCATAAGTGCTCCTGCTGCATTTTTCTGCACAGCTGGAGAGCCTGACCCCAGCAGCTGCACTAGTGGAGGGATGGCACCGGCAGCAGCAATGATGGCAGCATCATAATGCGAGAGGCCCCATAGTGCCCATGCTGCGTTTTCCTGCAAGTCAGCCGAGTATTCGGTCCCCAGCAGCTGGATGAGTGGAACGATGGCGCCGACACCCGAGACGGCGGCCAGCATGGCGTCATCCCCGTTCCCCGAGAAACACAGCGACGCGATCATCTCCAGTGCGTGCCTTTGATGGCCAGGGCGAGCGTCCGCGCCCAGCTGGCCCACCAGTTTCTTCAGCTCCCGGCGGGAGAGTGGGGGCATCGAGGGTGATGCGTGGCTGCGGACTGGGAGGGGGCGTGCGGCAATGAGCCACGAGTGCATGAGTGGTCGCGCGACGCATATGCGTACTACATATGCATGCATGGCAGGCGGATGCATGGCACACACGGCTCTCTGCGCGCATGCAGGCCTTGCAGCCCCAAGCCTGTGATTGGATCCGTTTGCATGGTATGCAATGACTGGCACAGGCCTCAGCTTGGCGCAGGAGTGGGCACGTCATCTGGTGCGTGCAGCCGCCATGCGGGTGCACCAGTGCATTCAGCCCGTGCATGGCACTCACATCCGCTGGGCTGGAAGACCGTGGATATCACACGATAATTAGACGCGTCAGAGGGGAGATCAACAAAAGCACCGGCGCGCACGCGTCCTGACGTCTCGCGTCTCTGATGAGAAGATGCGGCGTCGACCAAGCGGATGTGGCACGAGCATCAAGACGCTCGAGTGCGTGGCAGGCGTCGTCGACTTAGGATCTTCGGCGTGCGCGTGTGATTGAGTCGAGAGGACCGAGTTGGACTGAGCACGCTGAAACTCTAAGTTAGGGATGGAACACACTCCCACGCAAGTAGTAGGCAGTACCTGCCCTGCCACTGATGATCGTGCAGACCCATCTCTGCTGCTTGACCACCCACCAACTGCCAAGATGATGCAAGCAGACAACTGGCTGGACAGTCCTCGTGTGGGTTGCTCTAAGCGGCCACAAAGAGGCCAGGTCGTCTTAGCGCATGCTGCTCGACCAATGATGGTTCTTCGCCTCGCCAACGGTGACTGGACCGCCTACATGTGGGCTGCCCAGTTCAGCCAGTGGAGATGGTGGGAGGGTTGAGGAGAAGGAGGGGGGTGGGTGAGTGAGTCCTGTATTTCTTGCTTACAGTGATGAGCCTGGTGGAGAAAACAAGCTTGTAAAAAAAGTGGTGTGCCGTTTAGAGGCCGTTTAGACACTTTCTACATTAATCGAATGTCATTTATTTGGTGGAGGTTATCAGTGCCCTTAAGGTCAAGTTGTCATTGTGTTAATGGTCAGGGGGTTGTGGGCGGTGCACACTGCTGTGCACTGAAGCACATGTGAGTTGTGTGCACACCGAACCAGGACACGCAGGGCGGGTATCAGTGCCTGGCTTGTTCCTGGGGACCAGACCCAGCTCAACTCGTATTGACAACATGTACGGAAGCCCCTCTGTATGGTGCGCCTGCTGCAAGCTGTAGAGCTGTAGCGCAGTCCTATCATAGAACTCTTTATGTACGTGGCGGCAGCGCCGCAGGCAGCTGCCTGCCCAGGGCACCTGGCCGGCTGCCGATCTGAGTCCCCAGCCCTCATGGCACCTGGCCGGCTGCCGATCTAAGTCTCCAGCCTTCACGGCACCTGTCCGGCTGCCAAGCTGAGCCTGCCCAGCACTCACGGCACCTGGCTAGCTGCTGCGAGGTTGACCTCGTCAACTGGCGCGATGATCGCGTCCGAGTACTGCGGCAGCACCGGCGCGCGGCGCAGCTCATGAAGGCGCGGCGATTCGCCGCCTGCCGCTGCTGCTGCTGCCGCTGCTGCTGCTGCCCCAGATCCGCTTGCAGCGGCAGTGGGAGCCGCCGCGCGTGCAGACACAGCGTTGCCCCCGCTGTACGCCGCCTGCGCACCGTCATTGGAGCTGCTCCACGCGATCGAGGGGCCGCCGGCGAGGTGCTGGGGCGTCCTGGAGCGGGGGGAGTTGCCACCGCCACGGGCCCCGGCCAGGGGCGAGCCAACGCGCGCGGCGTGTGCGCCCCGGCGTGCCAAGGTTGCTGCGGATGCGGACGCGGAGCTCGGCTGCACGCCCGCCGTGCTTCCGCCACCGCGGCCGACGCCGCCGCTGCTTGGGTGGCCCGCCTCGCCCGACCACATCGCATTCGCCGACGCAGCGCTGGGCTGCACCGCGCTCCCGCTCCCGCCGCTGCCGCTCCCTGCCCTCATCGCCCCCGCAGAGTGTTGCTCGTGCCTCGGTGCAGCCGTGCGCGCGTCGCCCGTGTCGCTGCGTCCGCGCCAATGCAGCATGTCACGCAGGGCACTCGTGATGGACTGTCCGCCCTGGGCACCCTCGTCCATGTCGCCCGAGGGCCCTCCTCCGGCACGCATGACGTTGTCGGTCTCTGCGCCCTGCTGCATGCTGTGGACCAGGGTCTGTTTGGGCGGTGGTCCGTCTGTGTGGTGTGGGCCGTGTGGGGAGTGCCCGTGCCCATTGTTGTTGTGGGCACCCACGATCGCCGCCACGCGCATCTCGTTGCCCATCCCACTGTTGAGCTTATGCGACACACTCGGCCGTCGCGGCTCCAGGTCGGCGTGGGACGGGGAGCGCGACGCGCGGGGCGACGGCACGGTGCTTTCGTCATCGGCATCAACGCCAGCGACTGCTAGCGCGGCCTCCTTGTGAAGGAGGTGGAGCGTGGATTGGGACTCGGACATGCCTGCGCAATGGGTGGGTGGGTGAGCGGGTGGGTAAAAGGGCAGGTGGGCGGGTGGGTGAGCGGGTGGGAGAGCGGTGGTGGGTGGGCGAGTGGCGGGTGGCGGGCGGGCGAGTGGGCGGGTGGGAGAGCAGGTGGGGGGTGTGGGAGAGCGGCTGGGGGTGGGTGGTTGGGTGAGCGGGTGGGTAAGGGTGGGTAGAAGGGGGTGGCGGGTGGGTGGTGAGGGGTGGGTTAAGGAGGTGGAGCGTGGATTGGGATTCAGACATGCCTGCGCAATGGGTGGGTGGGTGGGTGGGGTAGGTGGGTGGGTGAGCTGGTGGGCGGGTGGGCGGGTGGAGAAGGCGGGTGGGCGGGTGGGCGGGTGGGGTGGTGGAAGGGGGGGCGGGTGGGCGAGTGGACGGGTGGGCGGCTGGGCGAGTGGGCGGACATGTGACATGCCGTGGATGGGCGGGTGCAGTCGTGCGGGCTGTGGGTGCTAGAGAGGTGTGTGTGCATGCGTGGTGCTGCATGGGTGCGTACTCCATGTGTGCGCGAGCGTGCGTGCACTCGTGTGTGCGTGCACGTGCGCGCGTGCACACGTGCACGCGTGTTGTCATGCGCGTGCAACAGCATACACAGCATGCCACGTACAGCACCCCCACCTGGCATCACGACCACGGACGAGGCGCGCGCCGTCGACGAGGGTCTATCCCCGCCATACTGCCTAAGCTCTGCATGCGGCGAAAGGTCGGACGCCGCGTCGCTGTGCGTGCGCATGCTCTTCCACGCCGCGGTCCATTCGCTGTCCCTGTCTGCAGCAGTGCCGGTCGGCTGCGTCACTCGGCGCCCATCGCCTGGCGACTGGTGATGGTGGTGGTCATGCTGTGGCGATTCAATGGGTGCGGTTTCCCACGAGGGCAGCTCATACTTGGGGCTCAGGCGCGAGCGCCTCGCCGCTGGCGGGAAGGACGCCGACGTGCCATTGATGCCTGCGAGCTGCAGCCGCTCGGGCTTCGAGTGGGCGCGGTTGGCTGGGCTGGGAGGCGACGTGTGCGACCGCATCGGCAGCGGCAGCGACAGTGGGCCGCTGCCGCTGGCGCCTGCATCAGTTGGGCTGGCCTCGCCCGGAAAGACTGCGCGGGATGTCTCGCCCGGGAAGACTGACGCGCCCGCGTGGTGGTTGTGCTGGAAGAGGGCGTTGTCCGCCTGGCTGCGGTCGTGGTTGTGGCTGTTGTCGTTGGCAACGTCGGACAGTGCAGCGATGTCAGCCTCTGCCTGTGCTATGTCGCTCTTCTCCCGCCTGCGGCTGCGCCTCCGTGCCAAGAGTATAATCAGCCACAGGCAGCACAGGAGCAGGATGAAACCGAGGACCGCAATCAGGAGGATGGCCCACAGGGGCAGCCCGCCGCCGTCGTCGCCAGAGGGGGGCGGCGGGGGCGGCTGCCACTCATTGGCTGCCACCAGGCTGCGGAGTGGGTCCACGCGCACGCAGTTCTGCAGGATGCTCAGGACAAGCACGGGTGGCCGTGAGTGCAGGGGGGGGGGGGCACTCTGCACGCATATTCTCCTCTCGCAAAAACAAAATGCATGCGTGCACACGCACTACACAAACACACACACACACACACGCATGCATGCACACACGCTCACACAGACACAGATACACACATGTATGCAAACACGCACACACACACACACACGCGCGCACAGCGTGACCCACCTGGGACACAAGGAGCAGCAGCGGCGGCACCGCGGAAGCGAGCAGCGCCGCAAGCTGCCCCTCCCACTCATTGCACGTGGGCACACCGGTGCTGTCGCTGTTGACGATGGAGCCGCTCGCCTGTGCACGTGAGCAGGTGCAGCAGGGCGTGTGGGGAGGAGTGAGGTGTTGCGTGTCCCCTCCCCTCCCTTCCCTTCCCTTCCCCTCCCTTCTCCCTCCCTCCCCTCCCCTCCCCTCCCCTCCCCTCCCTCCCCTCCCTCCCTCTCCCTCCCTCCCCTCCCCTCCCCTCCCCTCCCCTCCCCACTTATGCCTTCTCCTCCCTTTTTCCTTCCCTTTATCCATCTGCCCCTTTGCAATCCCTAACACACATACACACACACACACATACACACACACACACACCTGCACGGTCGTCGCCAGTTGAAAGTCCGACGACAGCAGCGGGCACGCCCCATTGAGCAGATTGTTCACAGCGTCAGCCAGTGCCTGCTGCGCTGCGGCCACGTCGGTTGACGGATCCAGGGTGAGGTCGATGTCCATGCGCAGTGCGGGCTCGCACACGGGCGCGGGGGCCTGTGCCATGCGCCGCTGCCACTGCATGCTGCTGCCGCTGCTGACACTGCCGCTGCCGCTGCCGCTGCCGCTGCTGCTTTTGCTGCTTCCACTGCTTCCGCCGCTTCCGCTGCTGCCGCTGCTGTCACCACCAACGTGCCGCTGTGTGCTTCCGTGGCTTTCGCTCCTTCGACTTCGGCTTCCTCTTCCTCTTCCGCTGCCACTTCTACTGCCATCGCCCCCACCAACAGCCCCCCCCTCTATGCCTCGAGCCCCCGCTGCTGCTTCTGACCACCCAGCGCGCGTTGGTGCTCCCCCCTGGAGTGACAGCATGCGTCCACCAGCACCAGCAGATCCCCCCTCTCTGCCTTGAGCCCCCGCTACTGCATCCGGCCACCCAGCGCGCGTGGGTGCTCCCCCCTGGAGTGACAGCATGCGTCGAGCGGGCGACGAAGCCAGCTGCACGCACGCGACTGAGATGTTGTCCGACGGGTACGAAAGAGCTGTTGCGAGGAAGTTGGCCAGGCGAAGCTTGGACGCATCCGAGCAGTCTGGGTAGCCGGGCGCGTTGGGGCGGAGCAGCACGGACGCGGAGATCACGTGGGCGGTGATGACGAGGCCGGTTCCGGGGAGGGTGGGGAGGTTGTCTGGCTCGACTATCCCAGGGAAGGTGATGGTGGTGTTGTAGGTGCTTGCGTTGACGGGCGGAGGTGGGGAGGGGGGCGGCATGGGGGGGTGAGGGGAGGGGGAAGGGGAGGGGGGGAGGGAGGGGGGGAGGGGAGGGGGGGGGAGAGGGAGGGGGGCTGGGGGCAGGGGGGATGTGGGGGGCGGAGGGGGGGAAGGAAGATGGGGGGGAGGGCTCGCGGGCAGTGGGGGTGAGGGGCCTGGGTGGCGGTGGTGGCGAGGGGCTGGGTGGTGGAGGGGGCGAAGGGAGATGGGGGGGAGGAGGGGAGGGAGAAGGAGGAGGAGGGGAGGGAGAAGGAGGAGGAGGGGGTGGAGAGGGGGGAGGAGAGGGAGGGAGAGGCGGAGAGGGAGGCGAGGGAGGAGTGGGCGGAGGTTCCGGGGGTCTGGGGGGAGGAGGGGAAGGTGAAGGAGGAGGGGGCGGGGAGGGACTTGGGGGGGAGGGAGGGATCGGCGGAGGGGAGAGGGAGGAGGGGAAGGTGAAGGAGGAGGGGGGGGAGGGACTTGGGGGTGGAGGGAGGGGTTGGCGGGGGGGGATAAGGGAGGGGGAAAGGGTGAAGGAGGAGGGGGGGGGAGGGGCTAGGGGGGGGAGGGGAGGGGCTTGGCGGGGGGGGAGAGGGAGGGGGGGGAGGGGGAAAGGGCTTGGAGGGGCGGGAGGGGACGGGCTCCGGAGGGGAGGAGGAGAGGGAGGGTGAGACGTGGAGGTGAGGGAGAGGGAGAGGGAGGGGGGGAGGGAGGGGGGAACGGGCTCGGAGGGGGGAGGGAAGGGCTCGGCGAAGGGAGGAGAGGACTAGAGGCGGAGGGGGGAGGGGACGGCGGAGGGGAAGGGGGGGGAGGGACTCGGCGGAGGAGGAGGGAGGGGGAGAAGGTAAGGAGGAGGGGCGGGGGAGGGACTCTGGGGGGAGGGGAGGGGCTTGGCGGGGAGAGGGAGGGGGAGGAGGGGGAGGGGGACTGGGAGGGGGTTAGGGGAAGGCCTCGGCGGAGGGGGGGAGGGAGGGGAGAGGTGAAGGAGGAGGGGGCGGTGAGGGCTTGGGGGGGAGGGGAGGGGCTTGGCGAGGGGGGAGGGAAGGTGAAGGAGGAGGGGGTCGGGGAGGGTGGGCGGGGGAGGGGAGGTGACTTGGGGGAGGGAGAGGAGGGGGAAAGGTGAAGGAGGCGGGGGCGGAGAAGGACTAGGGGGCGGAGGAGAGGGCCTTGCGGGGGGCGGGAGAGGAGGGGGGAAAGGTGAAGGAGGAGGGGGTGGGGAGGGGCTGGAGGGGGAGGGAAGGACTTGGCGAGGGGGGAGGGAGGGGGGGTAGGGGGAGGGAGGGGCTGGGAGGGGGGGAGGGAGGGGAGGGGCTTGGCGAGGGGGGAGAGGGAGGGGAGGGAGGGGGGGAGGGCTCGGAGGTTGGGATGGGGCGGCTCGAGGAGGAGAGAGGGAAGGAGGTGGGGGAGGGACGGGAGCGGCGGCAGGGGAGAGGGAGGGGGGGAACGGGCTGGGAGGAGGTGGGGGGGGAAGGTGAAGGAGGCGGGGGAGGGGAGGGGCTCGGGGGAGGACTGGGCGGCGGGCTGGGTGGCGGTCTGGGCGGCGGCGACGGAGGAGGGTGTGGCGGGGGGGGCGGCGGCCTGCATAAATTGTGTGGGGCAGGTCTGTAAGAACTCCTGCCTGATCGCAGGTGAAAAAATGATGATGACTGTAAACAACAGCAGCAGCAGCAGCAGCAACAACAACAACAACAACAACAACAACAACAACACAAGCAGCGACAGCGACAGCGACAGCGACAGCGACAGCGACAGCGACAGCGACAGCGACAGCGACAGCGACAGCGACAGCGACAGCGACAGCGACAGCGACAGCGACAGCGACAACAGCAACTACAGCAACAACAACTCGCAGCGGGGTCCTGCGGGATCGCGGGTCAGGGAGCATCCACACCCAAAACAGCCCAACACTACCTTAGTACCGCTTTGCCTTGCTCATCGCGGACGATGGCATTATCAGCAGCAAATTTAACGACGATGCGGTGGGGGCGGCGTCGGCGGCGGCGGAGCGGCTCGCTCTCAACGCCGAGGCCGGCATCAGCCTGCCTGTCTGCCTGGCTATGGATGTCGTGCGCTTCCTGTACAATGCCTCTCGCCAAAACGAGCCGGCTAGCGGCGGTGGCGTGTCAGCGTCGTTCCTAAACGCCAAGCATGCCGTCGGGGGCATCGGTGTGGAGCCGCGCGCAGGCGGCATGCTGCGTGTGCTCTTCACCGTGACGTCTGACGCCGTGGCCGACACCGTCGTGCGCTGGCGCCACGCGCTGCGCAACCGACAATACTGGTCTGGACCGTCGGCTGCGGTCTTCGACGTCCTGAATGACCGCGAGGAGGCGCAGCGCCTGGTGCTGCGCCGTGGCCCGCTTTCGTCGCCGCCAAGGCTGCGGGCAAGCGGGCGCAGTTCCACCGCGCGCGCCTCGTGGTTGACGGCGAGCGGGTGGCTGCACCTGCTTGCTAAGTTGCATCCCCTCTGGGAGGTGTATTTGAAGGGGAGGTGGCGCCACACGCGCGTGGTGGCGGGTGCAGTGTGGTCGCTGAGTAGAGTGTTGCGGCGGGTGCCGTGTTTGGCTGCTTTCGGGTGGTTGGGGGTGGGCCTTCTTGGTCCCTTCATGGTCCTGGCTTTACAGCCGGTTATACCTGGGGTCTGCCTCTGGCTGCTTCAGGGCTGAGTGTGGTGCCTGGCTTGCGGTGCTGCTTGCTTGGCGCCCACCACCTAGTGTGGGTGGCGCCACTGCGGGCTACTTTTGTAGCTTGACCTTTTTGGTGGGCCTTGTGCCTGCTGTCTGACCCTGCTGGAACTTTAGAACTGATTGTGACCGCCGGCCTGTGATTGTAAAACCCTCTTGTTGTTGCCTTGCCGCCACTTTTATCACAGTCCCCACGCTTGTACCCCCAACCCCCAATTCCTGGGCGATCCTCTATACCAACTTCTTTTTCGACGCCCTTTTGCAGGCGGCTAGACGAGGTTGTATAGGAGCTGGAACCGGCGGGAATTCCTTCCCCTTGGGATCCCGACCGAGAAAATTGATTTTTAAAGTGTGGGGTGTGGAAGTTGGGTTAATCGACCTGGCGGCCGCCCCGAGCCACGGAGTTCGGTCAAATCGGCAGGGCATGTCTGCAGAGTGACTTCGGAGTCTATGATGCTAAAAAAGCCTTCTTCCCCTTCGCACAATAGCTCTCCTTTTTGCTCTGGGACTACACGTTGGCAGGCAGCCGGCTGGTGGCTACTGCCCCTCACAAGTAATTGTTAGGGCCAGAACTGGACTTGGGTCTAGGCGGTGGTACTAGGACTAGAGGTAGTCTTTGCTGGAAAGCCGATGTAACTGTAACTGTATGTAACTGTTCCCCTTGGGATCCTTCATGCTGAGCGCCCCATGCAGTTCCATGCACTGCGCGCCATGCGCAGCCATGCGCATGATATCAACCCCTGCGCGCATGGGCATTTTCAGCGCAGCATTGGAAGGCCCTGGAATACAGCTTTCTAGTGCACTTTTCATCGCTTGAATCCATCAAGTGTGCACAGAGTTATGACTGATCCTGTGTGGGCGCGTTCCCAGATCACCATGTCATTAGGACGCCATGTGAGGACAGGTTCTCGCACACGCTACGCCAGGTGTTCGCGCGGCATGCGTCGCTTCTTGATGCATATAGATGCCCTTAAGTGCCCTCGGGCTTGGCCCAGACGCTGCGACTGGGCCTCTGGCGACCCATCGGAGGGTCTCCCCTCCGCCGCCCATCGCAGCCACTCGGCAGCATTTCCGCGCTCCCCTGGACAGGAATCCTCTTCCAAACATCTATACACTGCTGTTTGTAGGCCCGAGTGCGCTGCGGAGGCCTGTAACTTGGGCAGCGGGATGGCCATTTTTTCCAGACCTCACTCAGACACACCGCCTGCCCCCCCAGCAGCGTCCCGCGCCCCCTCACTCGCGCAGCTAGTGGATGGAGATGTGCATGAGCGCGTGACAAGAGGGCGTGGTTTGGATGGTGCCAGGACCGCCTGGAAAGTCCGCCCGTGGGCAAACTCCACACCCAGTGGAGAGGGTCGAAGCGTGGGGACTTTTGATGATGAGATGATGATGATGAGAGAGTTTTACAATCCACTTCTGGCGGTCACACGTACGGTTCCAAAGCTCCAGTGGGACTTAGAGAATCAAGGCTCAAGGCCCACAAAAGGTCAAGCTGCCGAGGACGGCACCAGCCTGCCCGTCCACCTGGCTACGGATGTCGTGCGCTTCCTCTACGGCGGCACCGGCCGGCGGGAGCCGGCTGATGGGGGCGTCGTGTCCGCGTCGCTCCTCAACGCCAAGCCTGCCGTCGGGGGCATCAGCGTGGAGCCACGCGGGGGCGGTGTGCTGCGTGTGCTCTTCACCGTGGCGTCTGACGCCGTAGCCGACACTGTCGTGCGCTGGCGCCACGAGCTGCGCAGCTGCGTGGACTCGACTGCAGTCTTCGACATCCTCAGTGACCGTGAGGAGGCGCAGCACCAGGCGCTGTGGCCCGCTTTCCTCGCCGCCAAGGTTGCGGGGAAGCGGGCGCAGTTCCACCGCGCGCGCCTCGTCGTTGACGGCGAGCGGGTGCCTGCACCTGCTTGCTAGATGGCATTCCTTCTGGGGGTGTTTTTTGAAGGGGAGGTGGCGCCACACGCGTGCGGTGGCGGGTGCGGTGTGGTCGCTGAGTAGAGTTCTGCGGCGGGTGTGCTACTAGTCCCGCTTCCGGTGGTCTGGGGGAGGGCTTTTTGGTCCCTTCATGGTTTTATACCTTGGGTCCGCCCTCTGGCCATTTGAGGGCTGGGTGTGCAGCCTGCACAGTGGTGCTGCTTGCTTGGCGCCCGCCACCAAGTGTGGATGGCGTTACCGTGGGCTACTTTTTTTTTTTTTATGATGTTTGGTTACAATCCACTTCTGGCGGTCACACGTACGGTTCCAAAGCTCCAGTGGGACTTAGAGAAACAAGGCTCAAGGCCCACAAAAGGTCAAGCTACAAGTAGCCCACGGTAACGCCATCCACACTTGGTGGCGGGTGCCAAGCAAGCAGCACCACTGTGCAGGCTGCACACCCGGCCCCTCCAATGGCCAGAGGGCGGACCCAAGGTATAAAACCATGAAGGGACCAAAAAGCCCTCCCCAGACCACCGGAAGCGGGGCTAGTAGCACACCCGCCGCAGCACTCTACTCAGCGACCACACCGCACCGGCCACCGCACGCGTGTGGCGCCACCTCCCCTTCAAAAACACCCCCAGAGGGAATTCCATCTAGCAAGCAGGTGCAGGCACCCGCTCGCCGTCAACGACGAGGCGCGCGGTGGAACTGCGCCCGCTTCCCCGCAGCCTTGGCGGCGAGGAAAGCGGGCCACAGAGGGTAATTGTTTACAATTTTGGTGCCTTGCCGAGGGATTTCTATTTTCTTCGTTTTGACGTAACTTTTGGCATTTTCCTACCCGGCAATGTTTGTTAGAAATCGACCTGTGCCGGCACATCCTCGGAATTATTGAATCGGCAAGGCAAAGCGGTACTACGGTAAGTACGCCATCGAAACAAAACTCACCAGGGCGGCATGTATGGCGGTGAGGGCCGGCCGGGAGCCCGCGGAGGGGGGCCAGGCGGGCCTGGGGGTGGCGACGGCGGGCTTGGCGGGCTTGGGGGTGGAGACGGGGGATTGGGCACCTGCAGCAGCATGCACGTGGACGTCTGTGTGTTGCGCCGCGACCCACAGACAAGCACGCCTGCATGCACACACGCATGCAGACATGCAAGCATGCACACACACACACACACACACACACACACATGCACACACACACGCATGCACACGCACACACCAGGGGCTTCCTTCCCGATCTGGAAACGAAATAAGCACTTCCCAACGCTCCCAACGTTCGGGAAAATCGTTCGGGAAAATCGAAAAAACGGGAACGTGCTGATTTCTTCGAGGAAAAGTGTGGAATCATCGATTTTCGCACTTTGTAGCTATTCTCGGCTGCAACCCGAACTCGGAAACCCTGACGAAACTGGGAAGCCCTCTTCGGGAAAAAAAAGAAAGGATGACTGACTCCAATGAGACCCCTGCCAAACGCGCACACACACACAGCTGGTGAGTTGGCTGACTTCCTTGTCGCCTGTTTTGAGACACGCACCGCGTGCACAGCAATCATGATGGCAGATGGCATGCTAGGGGTCTAATTTTGACATCTACCGGCCTCTTTCCTAGGGTCTTATGCGCCATCAAAGGCGTCCGACGGACTGTAAAATCAACCACACACAATCGCGCACCCACCCTCGGTTGTAGCGGCGGCGATGGAGGGCTGGGCGGGGGGCTCGGACTGGGCGGGGACGGTGGTGGGGAGGGCGGAGAAGGGGAGGGCGGCGGAGGGGACGGTGGGCTTGGACTGGGTGGGGGCGAGGGGGGC
Source organism: Chlamydomonas sp. UWO 241 (assembly GCA_016618255.1). Lineage (NCBI taxonomy): Eukaryota > Viridiplantae > Chlorophyta > Chlorophyceae > Chlamydomonadales > Chlamydomonadaceae > Chlamydomonas > Chlamydomonas priscui. Next base: position 174,234 of record VFSX01000174.1, read on the forward strand.
GGAGAGGGTGGGGGAGAGGGCGGAGGAGAGGGGGAGGCGAGGGGGGGTGGGACGGAGGGGAGGAGGGCGCGGGGGCGGGGGAGACGGCGACGGGGGGAGGCGGGGAGGGGGCGGGGAGGGAGGCGGGGAGGGAGGAGCGAAAGGAGGTGGGGGCGGAAGGCGGCGGGCTGGGAGGAAGGGGGGAGGTGAAGGCGGGAGGGGCGGCGACGGAGGGGGGAGGCGGCGAGGGAGGGGGAGGGGCGGGGGGGGGCAGGGGAGGGGGGTGGGGGGAGGGGGGAGAGGGAGGGGAGGGAGAAGGGGAGGAGCGAGGTGAGGGAAGGGAGAGGGGAGGGAGAAGGAGAGGAGGAGGAGCGGGGGAGGTTCTGGGCTCGGCGGGGGGGGAGGAGGAGACGGGGGGTGCGGTGAGGGGGTACGGTGGCGGGGGAGAGGGCGGGGGCCGGCGGGGGGTGGGAGGCGGGGAGGGCGGCGGGTGAGGCGGTAGGTTTGGAAGGAAGGGGGTGGGAGGTTTCGGCGGCAGAGGCGGCGGCGGCGACGGAGAGGGGGGCGGTGGGGGCGGGCTGTAGGCCGTGACTATGTAGGTGATGGACCCCGTGACGAGGCTCCCGATCGACGCGTCGTCGTCGTCGCAAGTCGAGTAGTCGACCGCGGTCCGCGCGACCACATAGAACGACACGTCAAACGTGATGGTGTCTGGTGAGCACGACGACCCCATGCCGGGCACCGACAGCGAGGTGCACGTGCGGTACTCGTTGCCTGTGTGCGTACGTGCGTGTGTGTGTGTGTGTGAACGTGTGTGTGTGTGTGTGTGTGTGCGTGTGTGTGTGTGTGTGTGCATGTGTGTGTGTGTGTGTGTCTTCCAGGTGGGCTATCATAATGACATGCAGGAGTTTGTTTGTGTGTGTGTGTGTGTGTGTGTGTGTGTGTCAGACCCTGCTATGTGTGTGTATGTGTGTGTGACACTGGGGGAACCAGCCGCGCAAAACTTTGAAGCTTTGGAGCGCCTTTGGGTCGATCTTGACGCAAAAGTGTGAAATCGTCTATTTCCACACATACCTCACTTTCCAAGAGTGTGACCGGGGGGGGCGGGGGGGGCGGCCGCCAAACGACGCACGAATCAGCGCTACACCGTCATGCACCACTGGTAGGTCGCCAGGTGATGGTCCAAGTGTGTGTGAGTGTCTAAACATTTCTGCCTGTGTTGCGTAAATAGTCTTGGAGTTCACTGTATTTGGACCGCCGCCAGGTTTGTCTACCTGGATTGATAGATCCAGATCTCGATCTACCTTATTGTCCGGGGACAATTAGTGTGTCTACACAGTAAAGTAAGTGTGTCAACGCAAGTAAATGATGTGCACTGTGGGGGCACAGTATGTGGCAGTGTGTGCGTGTGTGTGTGCATATGTGTTTGTGTGCGTGCATATGTGTGTGTCATTCTCACCTGTAAGGGTGGTGACCGTCACTGCGGGCGCGGCCGCGGCGGACGCGGCACGCAGGGTCGCACTAGCTGTCGCGTTGAGCTGCATCATGTAGGGGCAGATGAGGCGGATCGTGCCGACGAACCTGAAGTGTTGTTGTTGTTGTTGTTGTTGTTGCTGTTGCTGTTGCTGTTGCTGCTGCTGCTGCTGCTACTGCTGTTGCTGCTGCTGCTGCTGCTGCTGCTACTGCTGCTGCTGCTGTTGCTGCTGCTGCTGCTGCTGCTGCTGTTGCTGTTGCTGCTGCTGCTGCTGCTGCTGCTGCTGCTGCTGCTGCTGCTGCTGCTGCTGCTACTGCTGCTGCTGCTGTTGTTGTTGTTGTTGTTGTTGTTGTTGTTGTTGTTGTTGTTGTTGTGTTGTTTTTGTTGTTGTTGTTGTTGTTGTTGTTGTTGTTGTTGTTGTTGTTGTTGTTGTTGTTGTTGTTGTTGTTGTTGTTGTTGTTGTTGTTGTTGTTGTTGTTGTTGTTGTTGTTGTTGTTGTTGTTGTTGTTGTTGTTGTTGTTGTTGTTGTTGTTGTTGTTGTTGTTGTTGTTGTTGTTGTTGCTGCTGTTGTTGCTGCTGTTGTTGCTGCTGTTTTGTGTGTGCACGTGTGTGTGTGTGTGTGTGTGTGTGTGCGCGCGCGTGTGCGCGCGTGCGTGCGCATCTGCATACGTGCCCCCACCCACCCCGCACCCCCTACCCGCCACTTCCACTTCCACACACACTGGCACACCCACGTTCCATCCGTCTTCAGATACGCCACCAGCTCCCCAACAGTGACAGTCGACCCGCCCACGTCCGCCGTCAGCGCCGCATGCCCCTGGTTGCTCGGCGTCAGCCAGTAGCCGCAGATGTCGTTGTCTAAGATAGTTCCGTAGTCATACTGGGAGAGCATGCACAGCGTGTCGTCCTTGCCCGCGCGGTCAGCGCTCTGCGCACAGCGAGAGAACCAGGCACGCACGCATGTGTCGGGCATGGGTGGTCGAGTGGGAAGACTGAACAGCATTTCACCCTCGCCGACCGACATGGTCGGCACTCTGCGCATGATTCTGGATAAAACAGTCTATGTGACACCAGTAATGATGCATAACACATAGCAAGAGACTAGACACGCGCATAACAAGAGACTACACACGTGCGCACGCACGCACGCGGCAGGCATGAGTGGTCGAGTGCGCGGACAGCACAGCATGTCGTCCTTGCGGGCGCGTTCGCCATTGTGTGTGCGCAGTACTCTCCTTTTTGCTCTCCTTTTTGCGCTGGGACTACACGTTGGCAGGCAGCCGGCTGGTGGCTACCGCCCCTCCCAAGTTATTGTTAAGGCCAGACCTGGACTTGGTTCTAGGCGGTGGTACTAGGACTAGAGGTAGTCTTTGCTGCAGAGCCGATGTAACTGCAAGTACGCACGTGCATTCACGTGCACACAGGCACACTCCCATAAGGTCGGGCATGTGGCCGGGTGAGCGGGCAAGTGTCTGGATGCCTGTTCCAGCTTTTTTCTCTGCGGCAGACCATGCACTCTGCTCCCCCCCAAGGCCTTCTGCTATCCCGGCAAGCCACGCGCCAGCCATGCCAGCCCTTCGCTCTCCCAGCCGTGCCAGTCTTTTGTCTTCCCTCCCTCGGTAGGGACAGCCCAGGCCCTGTCATGCCCCCGCGTGCCCCTTGGTGCGCGCCCACGCAGCACCGCGCACCCCACCTCCACTCACCGAGCACGGGCTGCACGTGGAGTCAATGTCAAAGCCGCATGGCCCAGGCACACAGCCTGCCCCGCTGTTGTAAGTATACCCATTGTCTAGAAGGCGGCGCCCATTGGCGGCCGCCAGGCCGATGCCAGGAGGGTCGAACGACAGCTCCTGCTCTTGCCGTTGCGCAGTCACAGCTGGGTGGTGCGGCCTGGTGTCACAGGCAGGGTGCCAGGGCGGGGCATCACGTGAGCGTGCATGATTGCATGGCATGCATTCATTCCAATTTCAGAGAGATGCGGAAGACGTATGTGCGTGCCACCACAATGCTTGCTTGCATGCATGCACGCAACATCCTGCAACACGTGCAACATGCACCCATGCAACATGTGTTATCAAGCGAAACAGCAGCCGCATGACAACATCGGCGAGTGACACGAGTCTGTATGCGACCGTGCTGACATGGCATGTGCGCAAGTCCGGTGTCCCTAGTGGCCGCACCTCGAGGGCAGCGCCCTCAGCCCCTCCGCGTGCTGCGTCGTTCCGGCCGATACACACGGCCCTACGAAGAGCGCAACGAGGAGGATGTGCATGCCAAATTGTGGCGCCGACCTCCACCTGGCCGCCGACATTTGGCCGCACACGCCGCGCGCCAATGTGCTCCCCAACGTGCGTAATATTTTCTCTACTTTGTTGAGGAGGCTGAGTACTCCATGGATGCCGCAAACGGAGTGATCCTTTGCCTTGTGTGTGCCTGGTAGGTGTGTTTGCTCTCAACGCAGAACGCCGCAACACAAGGTAGATTTCAAGCAGGGAGGCACGCACGAGTCTCGCACCCGTTGTGTCTGCAAGCAGTATGTAACAAAAACCTGCACCTGCAGTGAAGGACAGCTGGGGTTGTTGCACCAGGGGTGTTGCACAGTTGCAGCTTAAACAAACTGCCACAACAAACGCGCCAAAACCTGCACGTACTCGCAGGCACGTATTCTAGCTAGCTAGATCACTAGCTAACTGGGCAATTGGAAGGGTGGTGGTGGCTGGTATAGCGCGATATGACTTTCTGGGTTGAAGCCCCCCCCCCCCTCACTGAGTCAGGGCCTGTTCCCCTACCCTATACTGTGTTCTTGTGCGGCGGTCCATGCCCTCAAGCTGAAGGGGGGCGTAGGCGCGCGCGAGGGCTGCACTGCGAGGGCACGCCCAGGCCTACTGCTGCGCCGCGCCCCGATCGCCGACGCCGGCTCTAGCAGCGCAGGCCCCAGCAGCGCGTTCAGCGCATCAACGCTGCAGCCCGCACTCCTCACGCTCGGAACGAACGGCAGAGACTGCCGCCTCCCGGCGCAGAGCAGCCCCGCTGTGCCGCCGTGCTCCCCGCTCTGGCGCGGCGCCGGGCGGGCCTTGCTTGCCAGCCCGCCGCGTTGCTGCTGGCTGTGGTGGCTGTGCAGCAAACCGCCACTGCTGCCGCTGTCGCCACCCAGCCCTTCGCGCGAGGTGCGGTACCACGCCGACGCGTGTGCTGCCGTTGATGATGGCACGAGCGGTGCGGACGAGCGCGCGGAAGGCACAGCAGTCGCAGGCAAACCAGCACAGGCGCCCGCATGGAGCGAATGCGACACCGATAGGGTGCTGGCGTGCTGTTGCTGCTGCTGACTCACCAACGCCCAGTGGCCACTGCCACTGCCACTGCCACCACGTGCGCTCACCAGCGCGCCAGCATCCACGCTGCTGCTGAGCTGACCTGACATGCTGCCCGTGAGGAGCGACCAGCCCTGACGGCTGAGCGCACCCAGCGTTGCAAACTCGCGCCCGCTCACCAGCGCGCCAGCATCCACGGCCACCGGCGGGCTGTCGCTGCCGTTGCCACCGCCGCCCATGCCAGCACCGCCGCCATGCTGCCACATGGTGCCAATTCGACCGCCCAGAATGGGGCCGGCCGCAGCGCCTGTTGCGTTGCGGGAAGCGCCGAGCGTAGGCGTGCCGACCCGCCCGCCGCTGACATGACTTGGGCTGCTTGCGTGCATGCCTACGCCGCACTCGCCGACCCCGCTGGCGCTGGCGCTCCTGCTGGCCCCGCAGCCGCTGGGGCTGGCGCTGTTGCTGGCCCCACAGCCGCTGGTGCTGCCGCTGACCCTGCCGCTGCCGCTTCCGCTGCCACTGATGCGCGATGGAGAGCGGGGCGGCGGGGCGGCAATAATACTACTGGTTGGCCGCCGGGCGGCCATGCTCTCGAGGATCAGTTCGAGGAGCAGCGGCTCGTCTGGCTGCTGCTGTTGTTGTTGCTGCTGCGCATGCGCTGCAGGGTGGCCAGACTCGTCTTCCGGCGACGCAGCAGGAGGCGCAGGTGACCCCTGCGCGCCCGCCTCTGCACTGACGCTTGCCCGCACCGCAGGCGTGCCCGCGACTGCCAGCATTCCAGAGCCCAGCTTCTCGGCGCACGCATGCTGCAGCGCCTCGCGCCTCAGGCATGGCGACCCCGGCCGCGGCAACGTTGGGCACTCTGCCCCCGGCCCCCCAGGCAGTGGGTTGTGCGGTACTCCTGCTGCTGCCACCGGCGTTGCCACTGCATCACCCCGCACGCTCAGCAAACGCTCAAACTCAGTCAGCTGGCGCACGGGCACGGACGCCGCCACCGCTGCCGCCGCTGCAGTCACTGCCGCCCCCGCGTGCGCCATTGCCGCTGCCGCCGCCGCCCCACGCTGCGACCGCGGCTGCCCCCGGCCCGACTCCGACGCTGTGCACCACCCGTCTCGCATGTGCGACACCCTCCGCGTGATCGACAACTGTGTCAGCAGCAGCGCGGGCACATCGGCCGACCGCCGGCGTGCGCTCCGGGGCGGCGCCAGGCCGCTGCTCACCCGCCGCGTCGGTTCTGCTGCCGCTGCCGCCACTGAACGGTAGCGCGCATCACTCCAGTGTGCAAGGTCGTCCAGGTCGTCCAAGTCCTCATCATCACCCTCGTCCACCTCAACCAGGGGCAGCACGCCGCAGCTCGGCAACGGCCGCGTCAGTGACGATGGGTTGCTGACACGCGCCTGCCGTATACCACGCATGAAGCTCGCGGGCAGCTCCATGCTGCCAGGCACAGACTGCACGCCGCCGCTGCCGCGTGGTGGCGCTGACGTGGTCGTCGCCCCTGCGCGCGGCGGCCGCGCGCCCGCCTGCTCCGTGCCCGGCCGGCCCCCGAAGCTGAAGCCAGTGGACGAGCTGGTGGTAGCAGTGGAGGGCGCAGTGGAGGGCGCAGTGGGGGGCGCAGAAGAGGGCGCAGGAGCGGCGCCGCAGAGCGCCCGCAGCAGGCTCCACGCGCCCAAGCGCCTCGGCCTCGGAGCTGGCCCGCCACCTGGTGTTGGTGGTGTGCGTGGCAAAGGCAAGGGGGGATAAGTGCCCACGCATCGGAGCTTTGAGCACCACCAGTCCCCGCCCATGCATCGTGTTGCGGGTCCCCCATGCATTGTGTTGCAGGTCCCCATGCATCGTGTTGTTGCGTGCATGGTCGCCTTAGAGCATCTGCGCACCGCAGGTCGTGGTGCACGACAAACGCTCGCTGCTTGCGCGCGTGAGGCACGCGTATTCGGCGGCCTCAGTGGCATCTTCGCATGAAGACGTCGCGCTCTTCCCACTATCTAGCCTCTGCTGCCGCTTCCATGCTTGCTCCAACACGAGGAGGAAGTCATCGTGCAGGCCCAACTCTTCCAACGTCCACGCAGTCTGCATGGGCACGGGGAAGCCCCAAGGGGCTGTCCCTCTCTCACAGTCCAGACGCTGTTACACGCAGTCGCTCGTATAGGTGTGCGGCAACTCACACAACTCGGGATGTTCGTGTACTAGCAACAGGGTGTGGGGTGTGGGGTGTGGAAACCGCTTTCGTCTACAGTTACAGTTACATCGGCTTTCCAGCAAAGGCTACCTTTCTTCTGCATTTTTATTAATAAACGACGGGAATTTTTCTTTGTTGTTATTCGTTGATATTTTCTATGGAAAGAAACAGGAAATAAAAATAAATTGTGAAACAAAAAGGAGGCGCACAATGATGATGATGATGAGTTGTTTACAATCCACTTCTGGCGGTCACGCATACGGTTCCAAAGCTCCAGTGGGACTTAGAGAAACAAGGCTCGAGGCCCACAAAAGGTCAAGCTACAAGTAGCCCACGGAAGCGCCATCCACACTTGGTGGCGGGCGCCAAGCAAGCAGCACCACTGTGCAGGCTGCACACCCAGCCCCTCAAATGGCCAGAGGGCGGACCCAAGGTATAAAACCATGAAGGGACCAAAAAGCCCTCCCCCAGACCACCGGAGGCGGGGCTGGAGCAAAACCCGCTGCAGCACTCTACTCAGCGACCACACCGCACCCGCCACCGCACGCGTGTGGCGCCACCTCCCCTTCAAAAACACCCCCAGAGGGAATGCCATCTAGCAAGCAGGTGCAGGCACCCGCTCGCCGTCAACACAATGTCTGTCGGCGGGTGCTTGCCAAACTCCCTCTACTCCGAGGCACGACAACGACAACACGTCACTCAAACAGGCTGGGATCGAACACCGGCCGGCTGGCTGGTGCATCAAGCACCAGATCGCCCGCCGCGTCGCCCGCCCCCACTGCAGCGGTTCCTATGCGCTCCAGCACCAGCGTGAGCGTCCCGCCCGGAAATTTTAGGTTGGACCTCACAGCGTCCATTGCCTTTGGGAATGGCACGTCGGTGGTGGGAGCGAGCACGCGCACCAACTTTGGGCGCCCCACGCCGCCCAGCAACAGGTTGCCGGCTGGGAAAGTCATCTGCATGACACACGCAGTTGTGGCTCGCACTAGGTCACCGACCACGATGCCAGCTGTGTCTGCGGCGCCTCCTGGCGACACTTCATCGACCACCACGGTGCCGTCATCCCCAGCTGTGCAGCAGGAGTGGGCGTGGTGTGAGCAGTCTGGTGTAAACGCATGGCACATGGCGCATGCATGGAGCGCATGCTGAGCGCATGGTGTTGCAGAGCGCCGCATGCACTCACCCTCCAGGACCATTCCCAGTGGAAAGCGCAGCTCCCGGGTGTGCAGTGCACTGGTGCTGGCCACCAGGGGCACCGTCATCCGCATGCCATCAATTATTATCTCTTCTCTCGGCGACCCTGCCCCCCCGTCAGTGCTGCCGC
>VFSX01000174.1:190000-205000 GCA_016618255.1 Chlamydomonas sp. UWO 241
GGCGAGAGACGGGGAGCCGTGGAGGCGGACGTCGAGCTGGACCTGCGGTGGGGGTGCAGATGGGGTGGGGGGCGAGCGAGAGAATGCGTGAGTGAGCGTGCGTGCATGCGTGCGTGCACGAGTGTGTGCAGCATTCGCGTGTGTGATGGCGCTCCAACACGTGGGCGTGTTGGTTGGTTCAGGGTGCGGGGTGCGGAGTGTGGGGTGCAGGGTAGGGGTGTGGCGATGAACAAACCGGCAGTGCGCGCCAGCGTCGGTGTGGGGAGTTAACTGTGGGGCGAGGTGTGGGACGCGGAGCAGGGGGCAGTGTGTGTGGCGGCGTCAGAGTGTGCGTGTGTGGATCGGGGTGCGGGACCCGGGGTGTGGAGTGTTGTTCAAACCAGCGTCGGTGTGCGGTGCAAGTTGTGGCGCCCCAACGCGTGTTGAGCGGCACGCGCGTGCAGCCCGCAACACGCAGACACGCACGCGCGAATGCGGGCAGTCAGCCAGAGGGAGTAGTGTTGCAAATCTACTGCCGGCGGTCACAATCAGTTCCAGAGTTCCAGCGGGACTATCAGACAACAGGCACAAGGCCCGCCAGCCCACGGTAGCCATGCCGGCGGGCATCCAAGATAGGCAGCTGCACTCACCAGTGCTTCTTCAATTGGTTTCAATTAATTCATAGTTACAGCCCGGCCGCTGGCGGCCGAGACCAAAATCGGCCAAAAGGCAAAAACGACAGAACCGCCCAATCGAAGAAGCACTGGCACTCACCAGGCGTCCCATGAATCCAGCGTTGGGGCACGCGACTGGGCGCGCCTCACGCACGTGATCCAGGGCCTGCTTGAGGGTCCAGCCCTGCGTGTGCATGCCATGCGAGTGGGTGGGAGGGGGGTTGGGTGGGTGGCTGAGCGCGTGTGATCCAGAGGCTGCTTCAAGGTTCAGCCCTGCGTTTGCATGCCATGAGAGTGGGTGGGTGGGCGGCTGGGTGGGCGGTTGGGCCATTGCGTGAGAGTGGGTGGGAGGGGGTTGGGTGGGTGGTTGAGCGCACGTGCTACAGAGCCAGCTTCAAGGTCCAGCCCTGTGTGTGCATGCCATGCGAGTGGGTGGGAGGGCGGTAAGGTGGGCGGTTGGGTGGGCGGGTGGTGGGGTGGGTGGGAGGGGGTTGGGTGGGTGGTTAAGCGCACGTGATCCAGAGCCTGCTTCAGGGTCCAGTCCTGCGTGTGCATGCCATGGTGGTGGGTGGGTGGAGGGCGGGTGGGTGGGAGGGGGTTGGGTGGGCGGCTGGGTGGGCGGCTGGGAGGGCGGTTGGGCCATGCTGTTAGAGTGGGTGGGAGTGGAGTTGGGTGGGTGGTTGAGCGCACGTGATATAGAGCCTGCTTAAAGGTCCAGCCCTGCGTGTGTATGTCGTGGTGGTGGCCGGGTGGGCGGTTGGGTGGGCGGCTGGGTGGTTGGACCATGTCGTGAGAGTGAGTGGGAGGGGGGTTGTGTGGGTGGTTGGGCGCACGTGATCCAGAGCCTGATTGCGGGTCCAGCTCTGTATGCGTGCGTATGGGTGCCAGTCTTATGGGTGCGCGGTTGATTGGGCCCGCGTGCCTGCTTCAGGGCCTTGCCCTTCGTGTACATGTGCAATGACGGCTGGGTGGCCCAACGCCTGAGGCGGCGCCTCAGGCGGCGCATTCACTTGCGCGGATCAGGTGGCGCCTCAGGTGCACCCCTTATCGCCCCAGGCGCCGCTTTGGGCGTCATCCCGACCGCCTTAGGCACCCACCACCACCTGAGGCGCACCCCCGACCGCCCCAGGCGTTATGAGCGCATTCACTTACGCGGATCAGACGATGGGGCTGTGGTAGGGTGGGTGGGTGGTCGCCGGGGGCGAGGTGGACGGGCTGGTGTGCAAACAACCCGCGCAAGCGCATGGCATCTGTGTGTGTCACAGTGTGTGTGTGTGTGTTTGTGTGTGTGTGTGTGTGTGTGTGCGTGTCAGGGGGGGGGGCGTAGATGCGCCGCTATGCACCCATACATGCGTCATCATCAGTGTGGACCAGCAACCAACGTCACGTCATATGCGCATGCAGGGAGGCGTGCGTGTGTGTGCGTGTGTGTGTGCATGCGTGTGCGTGTGTGTGTGCATGCGTGTGTGCGTGTGCATGTGTGTGTGCATGTATGTGCGTGTGCGCGTGTGCGTGCGTGCGTATGTGTCCCCAAAGGGAAAACGCTGCTGTTGCATTTGCACCTGCGTCATCATCAGGTACGCCAGGACCAGCGTGACGCTCCGGCTCTTGCCCTCGGCGCAGTGCACCAACACGCCCGTGACTGGCAAAGGCGCACCACCACCACTGCCGCCCCTTCCCCCTGATCTGCCGCTTGGACTGCCGTCGAATGCAGCCGCCAGGTCGCCGCGCGCGAGCGTGCCATCGATTGCCGCCATAGTGGCAGAGGAGATGCCTGCACGTGCGTGCATGCGTGCATGTGTATGTGTGTGTGTGTGTGTGTGCGTGTGCTTGTCACTTGCAGCAGGCATGTGTGTGTGTGTGTGTGTGTGTGCCAGCAAGCATGACATCGATTGCTGCCATGGTAGCAGAGGAGATGCCTGCACATGCGTGTGTGCGTGTGTGTGCGTGTGTGCACTTGTCACTTGCAGCTGGCATGCGTGTGTGTGTGTATGTGTGTGTGCAAGCGAGCGCCACATCGATCTCCGCCATGGTGGCAGAGGAGATGCCTGCGGAAGAGAGGGTGGCGACGACATCAGTGTCGCGCTCACACACACACGCACACACCCGCAGGTCCGTCTGCCGAGCTCGCGATGACGGTGCTCGCAGATTGCCGGAGGACACCGTCGCCCCAGTCGTGAGTGCCGTCGTCGCAACCAACATGCGCCAACGCGCCGCCATGCGCGCCATGCGCGCCATGCGCGCCATGCGCGCCATGCGCGCCATGCGCGCCATGCGTGCCAACGGCGTTGATGCCCCCTGGCGCTGCAGCATTGAGGGGGTTGCCGCCGCCGCCGGTGCTGGTGCTGGTGTTGCTGCCGCTGCCCCCTGTCGCAGCAGCAGCAGCAGCAGCAGCAGCGCGCATCTCTGCATAGCTCGGTGACGTGAGCCCGACACCGCTGCTGCTGCTGCCGCTGTACGGCTGCCGGCTCCCGCCGGGGAGCGGCGGGCGCCCGGAGGCGGCGGCGGCGGCGCTGGCGGTAGCAGCGTGGCCGCTGGGCTTGGGCGTTCTCGGTGGCGGGGACGACACTGGTGCTGCGGCTGCGGCTGCGTCTGCCTCAGCGACAGCCTCCGCGGCCGCGGCGGCGGCAGCAAACCGGCTTGTGCCAGCCACTGTTGCCCCAGGAAGTGCCTGTGCAGGTCGCGCCAGAGGGGGGTAGTGAGGGTGGCGGGGGTCGGGGGGGGGGGGGGCGTAGCGTGGGGTCGTGTTTCGCGGGCCAACGCAGGATGTGGAAGGGAGGTGCTGTGTTATTATGACGTTTGTCGCCACCTGTGACAACTCAAGGAGTACCATGCATACTGTTAGAGCAAGGTTCCACCTACCTACCCCAACTCCCCACCTGTCCCTGGCATGCATGATGTCCTTCCCACCATTTTCCCACCACCTCCCATCACTTGCAGGGCATACAGCAACACATCAGCAGCACGCGATACAGCACGTGTGCGATCATGCGGCACCTTCCCACCTCCCCGCCCTAGCGCAACAGTAACAACAGGATGCCCCAGTGACATCGACTCTCTGCGCGTACTGTCCCATCTGCCCCGCCTACCCCACCTGTCTCTCTCTGCGTGCGGACACACACACACACACACACACACACACACAAGCACACACACACGCACACACAAACAGTGACAGCGGGGGCTGCCCCACCTGCCCCCAGCAGGCCGGCAGCAACACGGAGGCAATCTTTCCCACCTTTCCCACCTTGCCCACCCTCCCCACCTGCTCTGCTCGCGCACGCCCGCATGCGGACAGCGAGGGCGAGCTGCCCCACCTGCCCCACTGCCACAATGACACCTGCTCTCGTCGCGCACCATCCTTCCTGCCCCACCTGCCCCTAGAAAGCATGATGTCGCAACCACAGCGAGGAACTGCCCCACCCTCCCACCTGCTCTGCGCGCGCACGCCCCCGTACGGACAGAGCGGGCGAGCTGCCCCACGTCCCCTTCACTCACCCCTGCCAAGGCATGTTGTGCAGCCCGCCCTGCGCAGCACACCAACAAGGCAATCGTCCCCACCTTCCCCACCTTGTTTACCTTGCCCACCTTGCCCACCTGCTTTGCGCACACGCCCGCGTGCGGACAGAGCACGGGTGGGAGCTGCCCCACCTGCACCACTGTGACAATGCCACCTGCTCTCTTCGCGCACTACCCTTCCTGCCCCACCTGCCCCTAGAAAGCATGATGTCGCAACCACAGCGAGGAACTGCCCCACCCTCCCACCTGCTCTGAGCGCACACGCCTGCGTGCGGACAGAGCGGACAGAGCTGCCCCACCTGCCCCTCACCCACCCCTGCCAAGGCATGATGTGCAGCCCGCCCTCCGCAACAACACCAACGAGGCAATCGTCCCCACCTTCCCCGCCTTCCCTACCTTGCCCACCTTGCCAGACTGCTCTGCGCGCACACGCCTGCGTGCGGACAGAGCGGACAGAGCTGCCCCACCTGCCCCTCACCCACCCCTGCCAAGGCATGACGTGCAGCCCGCCCTGCGCAACAACACCAGCGAGGCAATCGTCCCCACCTTCTCCACCTTGCCTACCTTGCCCGCCTGCTCGGTGCACACACGCCCGCATGCGGACAGAGCGGGCGAGCCGCCCCACCTGCCCCACTGGCACAATGCCACCTGCTCTCTTCGCGCACTATCCTTCCTGCCCCACCTGCCCCTAGAAAGCATGATGTCGTAACAACAGCGAGAAACAGCCCCACCCTCCCCACATGCTCTGCGCGCGTACGCCTGCGTGTGGACAGAGCGGGGGAACTGCCCCTGGCAAAGCATGATGTGCAGCCTGCCCTGCGCAACAACAACAACAACGAGGCAATCTTCCCAACCTTGCCCACCTTCCCCGACGGCTCTGCGCACGCGCTGGCGGCGGGGGCGCTGCCGGCGCGCGGGGGCTCGCGCGAGGAGCCGAACGATGCCTTCTCGAAAGAAACTGCCAAAGCAGCAGCAGCAGCGGCGGCAGCGGCAGCACCACCAGCACCGCCATCACCCCGCCCCAGCGGGCTGCCGCGTGCGCCGCCAGCGGGTGGCGGCACCCCGTCCCCGTGGTGGTGGTGGTGGTGCGCCATGCGCGCAGTGGGAGGCACGCCGCAGAACGATGCTGATGTTGCCAGCGGCTGTGTTTGCGGCGGCAGCTGCAGCATGGGAGGAGGTTTGGGGGAAGTTGGTTAGGCCAAGTTCCAAGGCAACACAGCTCTCGTGTTCTTGCAGCACGGATGGGGCACAAATTGGGATGGGGTGGGTGGGTATTGATCCGCGGTTCGAGGTTATCCATATGTGGGAGTACATATGGGAGTTACGTAGGGGAGTTACATACAAGGCAGTAACAAACTGGAAAACTCCCCTATGTAGTTTTTTACATGTAACTTTACATAATGAAGTTACACAAGTGAGTTACATAGGAGAGTTATGTAGGGGAGTGTTACATAGTAGAGTTACAGCTCGCAGCTCCTGAAACACAAGGGCCGAGCTGCAATCTTGCATGGATGATGATGGATTTTACAGTCTGTGTGGATAGACAGGCTTGCTCCACCCTATCTACACCCCTATCAATCCCTCACAGCGCGGCGGACCCTAGCGTCAAGTAAGAGTCTAAGTTGACAACCGGACATCGTTGTTCCCAAACAACTTTTTATTTATTTATAAAAAATAATCATGATAAGAGTCACCCCCACCTCCCACCCTCCAACCAAGGTGCGTATCCACACCCCAATGGGGGGGTGTTTACCTCGGGGAAGCAGATATTACGTTCACCCTGCACGCGCTCAAAGTCGGTCCGCTGCCTCTAAGGGGGGCAAAAGGCAGCCCATCAGAGCAGTCAAAAAGCCGCCCTTGCGCGCCACGAACAGACTCCCCTTACCAGGTAGCCAGCCAGTCGGGTGGCGGGCCTAGCGCCGACACAACGCCGTATACACACACAAACCCTCAACCCTCAACCCTCAACCTTAAAACCCTAAACCCTCGACGTGCAACCTTAAGACCTTAAAATCACCAACCCTAAACCCTAAACCGTCTACACACCGCTGGTGGCGTCACACAGACCGTACTATTCCATCTCCGCCTGTCCACCCTATTGACACGACTATCCAGTCCTCTAATATACAATAGCTCTATTGACGCGCATATAAATCCACTCTGTCCATTACCGTACACAAGGATATTTTCTCCCTCCAGCGAAGCTACAAACGCACTTTTTAGACGTCAAATCGACTGAAAATGACGAAAAACGACCCCCGCAGAAAATGAAACAATGATTTCCCCCCCCCACGAAGGTTATTAATAATAACCGCGAGTACGGTATCATCATCAAATCAGTTATGAACTCGCCTGTGGCGTGCGCGTCTTTGGGTCGGAGTAGGCGACAGGGGAAGGGTTGCCTGCAGTGTGTGTGTGTGTGTGTGTACGTCTTTGGGTCGGAGTTGGCGACAAGGAACGGGTTGCCTGCAGGGTGCGTGTGTGCGTGTGTATGTGTGTGTGGTTGGTGTGTGACAGGTTGAAGTGTGTGTGTGTGTGTGTGTTTGAGTGTGTGTGTGGGGGGGGAGGGAGGGGTTGCTGACATACACGCCCATGCGCACACGTACGCACACACACACACATATAAACATACGCTGTCATATACACACACGCACACGCACACACACACGCACACACACACAGCGTGTATCGACCATGTCCACAAATAGATTGAACGCCTCAAAGCGTGGCATGTTGGCACACACACACACACATGCCCCCACCACACCATATACACACGCACTCACACACACATGCACTCCCCCCCCACACACCTCGTGCGTTGGCCACAAATGCATTGAACGCCTCAAAGTGTGGCATGATGTCCTCGTCGTCCACGTCATGCAGGGGGACAACAAGCACGTTGAATCCAGCCTCGGCGGGAGGGGGGAGCACCTGGGTGGTAGTGTGTGGTGGTGGTGTGTGCATGCGTGCGTGTGCGTGTGTGTGTGTGTGTGGTTGCGGTGGTTGTTGTGTGGTGGTGGTGTGTGCATGCGTGCGTGTGTGTGTGTGTGTATGTGTGGTTGCGGTTGTTGTTGTGTGCCATCCATCAGGGTAACAACACGCACGTTGAATCCAGCCTCGGCAGGTGGGGGAAGCACCTGAGTGGTGATGTGTGCATGCGTGCGTGTGTGTGTGTGTAGGTGTGTGGCTGTGTGTGTGTGCGTGTGTGTGTTGGTTGTGGTGGCTTTGTGTGTGCGTGTATCATCCATCAGGTTCACAACGAGCATGGCGGGTGGTGGGTGGGGGGAGCACCTGGGTGGTTGTACGGGGTTGTAATGGTTGTGGTGGTTGTGGTGGTTGTGAGCGTGCGTGTGTCATGCAAAGAGACAACACGCACGTTGAAGCCAGCCTCGGCGGGTGGGGAGAGCACCTGGTTAGTTGTGTGGGGGGTTGTGGTGGTTGTGATCTTGGTGGTTGTGGTGGGTGTGCGGTGGTTGTGGTGGTGGTGAGCGTGCGTGTGTCATGCGCAGAGGGAAAACACGCACGTTGAAGCCAGTCTCAGATGAAGGGATGAGCACCTGAGTGGTTTTGGTTTTGGTGGTTTTGGTGGTTGTGTGGTGGTCGTGGTGGCTGTGGTGGTTGTGCTCTTGGTGGTTGTGTTGGTTGTGTTGGTTGTGTTGGTTGTGAGCTTGCATGTGCCATCCACCAATGGAATAACGAGCATGTTGAAGCCAGCCTCGACGGGAGGGGGAAGCACCTGAGTGGTGGTGTGTGCATGCGTGAGTGTGTGTGTGTGCGTGTAGGTGCGTGGCTGTGTGTGTGTGTGCGAGTGTGTGTTGGTTGTGGTGGTTTTGTGTGTGCGTGTATCATCCATCAGGTTCACAATGAGCATGGCGGGTGGCGGATGGGGGGAGCACCTGGGTGGTTGTATGGGGTTGTGGTGGCTGTGTGGTTGTTGTGGTTGTTGTGTTGGTTGTGTTGGTTGTGTTGGTTGTGTTGGTTGTGTTGATTGCGGTGGTTGTGAGCGTGCGTGTGCCATCCATCAATGGAACAATGGGCACGTTGAATCCAGCCTCGGATGGAGGGGGGAGCAGGGTGGGTGGTTGTGGTGGTTGTGTTGGTTGTGTTGGTTGTGGCGGTTGTGGCGGTTGTGTTGGTTGTGGTGGTTGCGTGCGTGCGTGTGATATGTGATAGAGCACTAGGGAGCTGTGATGACGATTCAATCAATTTCATTGTCTGCTGGAAGCCCTGACCCACCCCTCCCCTCACACCCACCACCACCCACTCGACTAACGAACTAAATACCCTGCACCATAATATCACACCTCTTTTGTCGCATTGACGATGTGAGTGATGCCGAGGTGGCGCAGAACGTGGTGGCTGTCTGCAGCCCCCCACCCCCACCCCCACCCCCTGTCCCCACCCACACATCCACCCACCACACTTCTAACCATCACCATACAAGAAACGCGCCTCTTTTGTCGCATTCACGATGTGAGTGATTCCGAGGTGGCGTAGAACGTGGTGGCTGTCTGTGTCCTCCCCCTCCCCACCCCCACAGCCCCCTACGTAGGGCCCAACCCCCACCCCACACGTCCACCCCCCACACTTCTTAATACCAACCGCTGCCACCGCACCTCTCCCCCCCCCCCCCCAAACAGCCCCCCTACGTAGGGCCCTACCCAACCCACACTTCCACACTTCTTACTAACAACCAACCGCTGCCACCGCACCTCTTTTGTCGCATTCACGATGTGAGTGATTCTGAGGTGGCGCAGAACGTGGTGTCTGTCTGTGTCCCCCCCCAAACCCCACAGCCCCCCTACGTAGGGCCCTATCCCCAACCCCACTTCCACACTTCTTACTAACAACCAACCGCTGCCGCCGCACCTCTTTTGTCGCATTCACGATGTGAGTGATGCCGAGGTGGCGCAGCACGTGGTGGCTGTCTGCTGCGACTGCACTGCCGACGTACAGCCCAGGCAGGACCTGAGTTGTGTGTGTGTGTGTGAATGTGTGTGTGTGTGTGTGTGTGTGTGCCGTGGAACGTGGTGGCTATCTGCTGCGAATGCACTGCCGACATACAGCCCAGGCAGGACCTGTGTGTGCGTGTGTGTGTGCGTGTGTGTGTGTGTGTGTTGTATGGTCATGTGACACTGTTGCCGAGGTGGCGCAGCACGTGGTGGCTGTCTGCTGCAACTCCGCTGCCGAGATACAGGCCAGGCAGGACCTGAGTTGTGAGTGTGTGTGTGTGTGTGCGTGCGTGTGTGTTGTATGCTCATGTAACACTGCTGTTGTGGTGGTGGCTGTCTGCAGCAACTGTGCTGCCCGGCAGGACCTGTGTGTATGTGTGTGTGTGTGTGCGTTTGAGAGTGTGTGTGGTACATGCTCATATAACACTGTTGTTGAGGTGGCTGTGGTTGTGGTGATTGTGGCTGTGTACAGCAATTGCGTTGCCGACGTACAGCCCAGGCGGGACCTGTGTGTGTGCTTGCGTGCGTGTGTGCGTTGTATGCTTATGTAACACTGCTGTTGTGGTGGTGGTGGTGGCTGTCTGCAGCAATTGTGCTGCCCGGCAGGACCTGTGTCTGCATGTGTGTGTGGATGTGTGTGTGTGTGTGCCGTAGAACGTGTTGGCTGTCTGCTGCGACTGCACTGCCATACAGCCCAGGCAGGACCTATGTGTATGTGAGAGTGTGTGTGTGTCTGTGTGTGTGTGTGTGTGCGTGTCGTTGAACGTGGTGGCTGTCTGCACACTGCTTGCGTCGCTGCGCATGTGATGCCTGTTGAGTTGAGGTATCTTCAGAGGCGTCTCTGGAGGTATTATCAGAGACGCCTTCAGAGACGTCCTCAGAGATGCCTCCAGAGACGTCCTCAGAGGCGTCTCTGATGATAGGTATCTT
This sequence comes from Chlamydomonas sp. UWO 241, assembly GCA_016618255.1. Taxonomy (NCBI): domain Eukaryota; kingdom Viridiplantae; phylum Chlorophyta; class Chlorophyceae; order Chlamydomonadales; family Chlamydomonadaceae; genus Chlamydomonas; species Chlamydomonas priscui. The sequence goes on from VFSX01000174.1 coordinate 200,058, forward strand.
CAGAGACGCCTTCAGAGACGTCCTCAGAGACGCCGCCAAAGACGTCCTCAGAGACGCCTCCAAAGACGTCCTCAGCGGCGTCATCAGAGACGCCTTCAGAGACGTCTGCAGAGACGTCTTCTTATAGTCCGTCTTCTTATAGTTCGTCTTCTTGTAGTCCGTCTTCTTTCTTATAGTCCGTCTTCTTATAGTCCGTCAGAGACGTCTGCAGAGACGTCTGCAGAGACGTCGGACATCTTCTAGCTAGTCCGTCAGAGACGTCTTCGTATAGTCCGTCTCCTTGTATTCCGTCAGAGACGTCTTCTTATAGTCCGTCAGAGACGTCTTCGTATAGTCCGTCTCCTTATATTCTGTCAGAGGCGTCTTCTTATAGTCCGTCTTCTTATAGTCCGTCAGAGACGTCTCCAGAGACGTCCCCAGAGACGCCTCGAGAGACATCTTCTAGCTAGTCAGTCAAAAACGTCTGCTAGCTAGACATCTTCTGATGATGATGATGGATATTACAGTACGTGCGACACCAGTTATGATGTATAAGACCTGTGTCGGCGCTAGCGCCCGACACCTTCTACTCAGTTTCAGTGGGGAAATGGCTGGCTACCTGATAGGGGTGAGGGTAACCCCCCACATTCTCCTAACTAGTCCTAGCACCACCGCCTCGACCCGAGTCCAGTTCTGTCCCCTTATACGACTCATGTGTGACGGGCGGTAGCCACCAACCGGCTGCCTGCCAACGCGCGTATATGTCCACCCCATCCAACCTTTGAGGGTGCGCACGCGGTTGCTGCCTCCTCTAGCACACGCAGCCGACGCAGCATGTGGTCGAGTCGGACCTGGAAGAGGGGGAGGGGGCGGCAGGGGCAGGTGTGTGTGTGGGAGGGGCCGGGGGGTCGTGGGGGTAGGTGGGGGTGAGGCAGGGGGGAAGGGAGGCAGGGAGGGGCGGGAGAGGCAGGGGGGGCTGGGTGCAAGGCAGGGGGTGTAGGGCAGTGGATGCGAGGCAGGGGAGTCTTGGGTGGGTGGGTGAGAAGGGGGGAGGGGGGGAGGAGACGGAGACGGAGAGAGCGCAGGCAACATGTGTCCAGATGTACGTTTCTAGTATTGCCATTCGGAACTGAGCGCATATGTGCACGCGATCGGGTGCGTGCCGCCAAGGAATCCGGAGGCCTAGGCGCTGGTATGTAAACAGAAACGTTATCTGTATTCCAGCCCCTATCCAGACCCTATCCAGCCAAACCTGGAGCTCATACGTATCGGCGATGGGGTGCGTGCCGACGAGGATGCAGGACCACCTGGTCTAGGCGTATTCCTTTAGTTTTATGTTACTTATTGTACATGACTTCTAGGAATACACGTTCCGGACCCCTACTATCCAGCGCCAAACCTTGAGCTCGTACGTGTCGACGATGGGGTGCGTTCCGTCTAGGAATCCAGTGGTGAGCACGCACTCGACGCCGTTCTTGGCCTGCCACTCATCCACCGCGTTCTGGAGGTCCTTGGCGCGCTCCCTGCATGGCACACAAACGTGTGTGTGTGTGTGTGTGCGTGCGTGCGTGTGGGCTGTGTTGACACGCCATGCATGGCCTGCCACTCATCCACTGCGTTTTGGAGGTCCTTGCTCGCTCCCTACACAAAAATAGGAGGCTGGGCGTGAGTGTGAGCGTTGTGCTGCTGCTCATCCACCGCCTGTTGAAGCAGGGTGAGCTCCAGGAGAACGTGTGTGTGGGACTCTGTGTGGAGTTCCAGCGATCACATCGATGTGATGGCGATGTCACACACCGATCTGCTGTGTGTGTGTGGGCTCTTATGTGTGTGGGACTCTGTGCGCACGCGCGCGTGTGTCTGCCACCGTTGCCACTACTGCCGACCGCTGCAACTACTGCAAACCTCAAAACTCCCACCCAGCGCTGCATGCTGCTGGAGATTGCGTCGTTCTCAGGTGCACGCGCCCCCCATGCGGCCTCCATTGCCTGAATTGCAGGCACACACACACACACACACACGCACACGCACGCCTGATCAAGCCCACCCAGTGCTGCACCTTGCCTGACAAAACGTTGTTCCCACCACATCCCACGCACCCTGTGTTGCAGGCAAACAATCTTTCTCTCACACACAAAAACGCACACGCACACCCACGCACACCCACACACCTGAAGACGCCCACCCAGTGTTGCATCCTGTCTGACAAAACGTCGTTCCCACGCGCCTCCGTTCGCACTGCCTTGAGTGCCTTGGTGAGATGCATGTTCTCCTCGCTCTGCGTGTGTGTGTATGCGTGTGTGTGTGTGCGTGTGTGCGCATGCGCATGTGTGTGTGTGTGTGCGTGTGTGTGCGGCAGTGTGTATGCGAAACCTGCGCGTCTAGTCATGCCATGATGGAGTGCCTTGGCGCATATTGTCCTCACTCTGCGCGCAGAAACAACCCATATGGAGATGGAACAGCAACAGCAACAGTAACATCGGCTTTCCAGCGAAGACTACATTCTAGTCCTAGTACCACCGCCGAGACCCAAGTCCAGTTCTGGTCCTAACAATAACTTGCGAGGGGTGGTAGCCATCAGCAGGCTGCCTGCCAACGGATAGATTGAGATGTGCGTGCATGAAACCCCCACCCACCTGCCCCTGGCAAAACGCCATGCGATCTTGCAACAGGCTGCTGCCCAGGCTGTTGCCGCATGGCTGGCGTGGCAGGAGACGCACACGCACACGCACACACGCACACACACACACACGCACGCACACATGCACACACACACACACACATGCACACACACGCACACACACACACGCGCTGCCCACCTGCCCCTGGAAGAAAGCCATCCCGTCCTGTGCTACCGGCGGCACCAGGCTGCTGCATGGCTGGCAATGCGACACACACACACACACAAGCATACACACACACACACACACAACACGCTGCCCACCAATGCCCACCTGCCCCTGGTAAAAAGGCATCCCGTCCTACGCCACCGGCGGCACCGCACACACGCACGCACACACACACACACTCTCCCACCTGCCCCTGGTAGAACGCCATCCGGTCCTGTGCCATTGGCGGCACCGCACACACACACACACACACACGCACTGCCCACCTGGCCCTGGTAGAAGGCCACCCCATCCTGTGCGACTGGTGGCACCGCACACACACACACACACACGCTGCCCACCTGCCCCTGGTAGAACGCCATCCCGTCCTGTGCGACCGGCGGCACCAGGATTGCATGGCCGCCGCTGCCAGCAGACACCGACGTAGATGCACTTGTGGGCGGAGTGGCGGGGGACGCGCCTGTGGGTGCGCATGCACGCGCGTGCGTGCGTGTGTGTGTGTATGTGTGTGCGTGTATGTGTGTGTGCGTGTGTGCATGCGTGTGTGTGCATACACCCATGCGTGTGTGCGTGTATGTGTGTGTGTGTGTATGTGTGTGTGTGTGTGTGTGTGTTCGTGTGCATGCACGCACGCACACGTGTGTGTGTATGTGTGTGTGTGTGTGTGTGCGCATGCGAGAGAGCAGATGCGAGCGCCTTCGCCTGCGTGTGCGTGTGTTAGGGCGATTCAAGAGAGAAAGTCGGTGACAGAGAAAGAGAGATAAAGGGAAAGAGAGACACACACACACCCTGGACGCAGGGAGATTGATTCAGGCCCACGCCCGGGCCTGCATGGACTTTCAAGAATTAGGGGTCGTGGGGGGTGATTTCATCCGGCCTGACAAGGTGCCATGACAGTGCCACGAGTGTCCTCTTCATACCAGTGCATAACCCCTATCTCCCTCGCTTGGGATGGCCTGAGAGGCTGGTCTGCGCTTGCTGTAAAATTAAGCAATCAGGCGCATCACAAGGAGGAGCAAGGGTAAATGATCAAACGTATTGGCTTGGAGGCCCATAACTCCCCCTCCTACCGAGCACCCTGAAAATCCGAGGGCGCGCACAGGACGCACATTCTTCCCTCAACTTGATTCCGTTGTGGCGTGGTGACAGCAGAAGAGATGCAGCTGCAGCTGGAGACACTGATTTGTTGGTTTTCTACTTAATCCCTAGAAGGGTAGAAAACTGGAGTTTCTGTCTGAAGCTAGTTTCTAAGTGTGAAGTGAGAAGTACGGAGCGCCTCTTATTGGTGCTAGCACCCCAAGATTCATATCCGTCTTCTTGGGTTGCTAGCACCGCTCCCTTTTCGGCTTCCAGTTCTGTTGTCAGCCTTTGATCTACCACCCACCCACCCTGATGAATCGTGGTGTCCCACTTACTTTTGAGTTTGAGCGAGTTAGGGAGAATGTAGATGCATTTGCCGCGCCCCCTGATGATGATAGATTTTACAGTCGTGCGTGGTGTACCTAACAGGCAGCGTATATTGACGTTGCTCGGCATAATCTCCCGACATACCCATCAACACGGCACCCACACCAAGGGGGGGGCAGAAAACACGAGAAATGGAACACAGGATGGAATCCCATCTCCTTGCTGTGAATGTTCCCAAACCATCGGAATTTTTGAATTTGGACACCTGGGGGCCGAGATACGAGGGCTCAAAGGGGGGGGGGGTTCTAGGAGCTTTCTGCGGCGGGTTCAGAGCTTCCTTTCCGGTAGGCCGTTTTGGACGGGAAGACCACCATTGGAACCGCCTTGATGAGAGGAGCACGAATCCACTACAAGAAGTGACAGTAGGGATTGCCCACCTAGGGATTTGAGCAACCTTCATGGATTGAGATGGGACCGATGCCATCTGAATCTCCTTGGAGAGCGCAGCAAAACACCTCAGGAGAGTCAACCCTGAATCTGCCTGGAAAGTGTGAACTGGAGGGTCCACACTCTATGGTTGCGGCCGTCAAATCCATGGTATGGCTGCATTTGGGGGGCTGTTTCGGCTACCTTTTGGCGACTTAGACATTGCGATGGACAGTCCTCACTGTAAGGAAGCCATGCGCAGTGGTCCCGGCTCCATGCATGGCG
>VFSX01000174.1:217500-222500 GCA_016618255.1 Chlamydomonas sp. UWO 241
ACAAATAATGAGACAAAAACATGATGAATGAAGGGGCAGTCTGCGGGGCACATGCGAGAGGGATCAGAGCGGCTGCTGCCATGAGTCCTCCGCGCAGCATCTGGAGTGCAAACGAGGGGTCGTTCAGCAGCAGTTGCGCGAGCCTGTGTGTGGTTGGGGGTTATGGGGGATGGGATGGTCAGTTCCAGGGGATCACATGTGAGAGGGTTCAGAGTGGCCGCTCGCCATGCGGTGTTAGGACAGCATCTGGAGTGCAAACGAGGGGTCGTTGAGCAGCAGCTGCGCGAGCCTGTATTTGGTTTGGGTTCCAGAGGGGGGGGGGCAGGGGAGTTTCAGCGGGGGCACAGGCGAGAGGGTTCAGAGTGGACGCTCGCCATGCGGTTCTGGCGCAGCATCTGGAGTGCAATCGAGGGGGGGGCGTTGAGCAGCAGCTGCGCGAGCCTGCATGTGTTGAATCAAATAACTGGCGACAATCAGTGGGCAGTCTGGCAAGCGGCGTCAGTGAAGCATCTGGAGTGCAATCAAGGGGCCATTGAGCAGCAGCTGCGCGAGCCTGCGTGCGCATTGTCAAATGATGAACATCAATCAATTGATACACGCATGAAAACATGCTCATCATGCATGAATCAAGGGGCAGGCCGCCAGAGTCCGCCCCCCCGCGCAGCATCTGGAGCGCAAAGGAGGGTTTATTGAGCAGCGACGGTGATGATGATGGATGCTACAGTCGTGCGTGACGCACCAAACCTCTGTGCATATTAAATCAACACAGCAACAAGACACAATCAATGAATGAAGGGGCAGGCCGCCATGCGTCCGCCTCTCAGCATCTGGAGTTCAAACGAGGCTCGTTGAGCAGCAGCAGCTGCGCCAGGCTGCGTTTGGTTGGGGTTTTAGGGGGGGGCGTGGCAGGGGGAGTTTCAGGGGCACAGACGAGGCTGGCCAACACTGGTTGTCACATACACCCCCTCTAACCCGTCATGCGTGTGCCCCTTAGCCAGGAACGGGCTCCACAGTGGCTAGCAGGGACTGTATGCGCCCTCTAGCTAGGGGACTCAAGTGTGGGGTTCCCACTGGGCTTGCCTACGCCTCTTGACCGGGTGGGCAAGACAGTCTAGTGCGGTTTTTGTGAACTGTTTATCATTTCGAGCTTCGTGGGGGCGCCCAAAACAATACTTATTCGCGGAGGCTCAGGCCCTGTACGGTATGTAGGCAGTATGTTTCAGTCACACTTGATCCGACCTGTCGACCGCGGTGTCCTCACGCGAGAGACGCGCCGCTGGCGGTCGCCGCTGCACGCACGAGTCGATTGCCACCGCACGGCCGGCCATCTTGGAGCCCTGTGTGTGTGTTTGTGTGTGTGTGTGTGTGTGTGTGTGTGTGTGTGTGTGTGCGTGTGTGTGTGTGCGTGTGCGTGTGCATGTGCGTGTGTGTGGTTGCCGCTGCACGCACGAGTCGATTGCGACCGCACGGCCGGCCATCTTGGAGCCCTGTATGTGTGCTTGTGTGTGTGTGCATGTGTGTGTGCCGCAACACGATCGATTCAATCGCCACACACATACGCGTACACACACACACACACACACACCTGCGCCCCATGCATGATATTGTTCGGGTTGCCTCGCCACCCAAGGTCAATCGACGGAAGGCGGTCTGCGTTGCCGAGCACCATGTCGAGTAGAAACATGCGTCCAAGGTCCTCAAATAGCTTCACGGGGCCGATCTGCACGAGTGCAGGAGTGACCATTGATTTAGATGTGTGTGGGGGGGGGGGTGCATGTGCGTGTGTATGCATGTGTACGCGCGTGCATGCATGTGTGTGTGCGTGTGAGTAAGAGGGAGTGTGCGTGTGTGTGAGTGAGTGCGTGTGTAAGTGTGTGTGTGCATGCATGTGTGCGTGTGTGTGTGTGTGTGTGTTTCTGAGCACCATGTCGAGTAGGAACATGCGTCTGAGGTCTTCAAACAGCTTCACAGGGCCAATCTGTGCATGTGTGTGAGTGTGTACGTGTGAGTAAGAGAGAGAGTGTGCGTGTGCGTGTGTGTGTGTGTGTGAGTTCCCGAGCACCACATCGTGTGTAGACATGTGTCCAGAGTCTTTGAACAGGTTCACAGGGCCGATCTGTGCGTTGGTGTGTGGGGGGTGCGTGTGTATGTGTGTGTGTGTTGTGTGTGCATGTCCGTGCGTGTGTGTGTGTGTGTGTGTGTGTGCACATTTGGTTGTCTAGGCGTGTGTTTGTGTGTGTGTGTGTGTGTGTATGAGACCGCTCTGTGTGTAGGTGTGCATGCATGCATGTGACGAACTAATCAGAAACAACCAACCACTAGCAACCAGCAACCAGCAACCAACACCCACCAACAATCACAACCAACACCAACAACCGACAACCGACAACCAACAACCAACAACCAACAACCAGCAACCAGCAACCAACAACCAACAGCCAACAACCAACAACCAACAACCAACAACCAACACCAACAATCAACAACCAACAACCAACAACCAACAACCAACCACAACCAACCAACAACCAACCACAACCAACCAACAACCAACCGACAACCAACCACCAACCGACAACCAACAACAACAGCCAACTCACGCTGAACGCATCGATGCAACGCAGCAGCGGACGCCCACGCACAAACTCCATCAGCAGCAGGCACGGCAGAGCGTCAAGCTCTGATGCAAACTCTTCGCCAGGGGGGCCGATACGCTGCACCTGTGTGTGTGTGTGTGAGTGTGTGTGTGTGTGTGTGTGTGCGTGTGTGTGTGTGTGTTTGTGCGTGTGTGTGTGTGTTGTCCAACTACGGCAATACCATTTCCAAGGGGTCCTATCCGCTGCACCTGTGTGTGTGTGTGTGTGGAGGAGGGCATGATTGACGCCCACTCACTCCAAGTCATGCCACACGGACACACATTAATACACAAACGCCACATACGCACACTTGCACACACACTCCCCCGCCCACACACACACATTCACCAGTGATGCAGAAACCTTTCGGCATGATGGCGGTCTTGTGACGCAGAAAACACCCCGCAGGGCCCCGCTCGGAGCGATTGGGGTCGATCTTGCCACGCGACAGTGCCATGGAGGTCCCGCCAAACGATCATCCTGTGTGACGCAAGTAACCGCGGCTTTCCGCACTACTTAAATACACACACACATACACACACACAAACGCATGTGCTACATGCCTGCATCTGCACACACAGTTACATCGGCTTTCCAGCAAAGACCACCTCTAGTCCTAGTACCACCGCCTAGACCCAAGTCCAGTTCTGGCCCTTACAATTACTTGTGAGGGGCGGTAGCCACCAGCCGGCTGCCTGCCAACGTGTAGTCCCAGAGCAAAAAGGAGAGCTACTGTGCGACGCCTCCAAAATAGGCCCTAACTGCTTCCAGGGGATAGGGGGTCAAGTGGCGCTTGCCAATCTACTTGACCGCCGTGGTGGAGGGGCCGGCGCTTGAGGGGCAGCCGGACCGTACACCACGGCTCTCCACCCGACCCTATCTTGAGCACGCTCAAACGCCGTGTCCGAAAAAGTCTTCCAATCAGAACGAGTGCCACAAGTTTCGCCTAGCTGCTGAATCAGTAGCTTAAGAAAATAGTGTCGGGAGGAGGCTGGAGGCGGCCCTTGCTGCCGAGCCACATCCATTGTGCAGTCAAAAGTCGTACGAGGAAGACGAGATGCCGGCATGCGCATCACATGGCCTAGCCACTGCATTGATCGCTTTGCCACAAGGCTCTCAATTGGCTCAGTGTCGCACGCCTGCCGAGTATAAGTTAATCTGTGCCGGTTGACCAGGCACACGCCCAGAATGCGACGAAGGCAGTTAGAGTGGGCAAGCTCCAATCGAGTCAGTTGTGTTTTAGTAGTCGTGCTGCCCCACTTTCTGTACGGCTGCGCACACACAAAATAAAAATGCACACACATGCACGCACATGCAAATGCCCGCACACCCACTCCCCACCACCACCACACAAAAACACACGCACCGCCGCCACAATCGACGCCCACTCGCTGGAGGTGGTGCCGGCCTGCGTGTGTGTGTGTGTGTGTGTGTGTGTGTGTGCTGTCAGGACCCACGCACAAAGCACCACGGCATTTTTCCCTCAAGGTGTGCATGTGAATCCTGACTATGTGTGTGTGTGTGTGTGTGTCAGTGATGCAGATAGTTGTTGGCGTTCAGACACACACACACACACACATTTCGCACGATGCGGCACTCGGACACACACACACACACACACACACACATATATATACACAAGTGCACCCCCCCTCACACACACACACATGCACACACACACACACACACACACACCATGCATGCACACACACCTGCCACAAGATGCGGCACTCAGGCAAACACACACACACACACACACACACACGCACACACGCACATGCACGCACACGCACACACACCCTCACACACACACACACACACACCTGCCGCACGATTCGGCATTCGGGTGCGCAGATGTCGAGGTGGCGCGTGAGCTCATTGGCAAACTGCTCGGCCTGCGCATCGTTCATGTTGGTTGCCCACCTCAATCACACACACTGAGGGTGAGAGCAATGCACTGTTTACAGTGCAGTGCATGTTTCTTGCCAGTGTGTGTGCCAGTGTTTCCACCCCGCAACCCAACAAAGTGCACGTTCGGGTTGAGATTGGCCGATTCGAGCTGGCGCGTCGGGTTGACATTGCAAAAACTTCGACCCGAAAAAGTGTGGAAATCGACATTTTCACACTTTTCACGCCCAAATTCGCCTCCCTCGGGTCGAGATTGGCGAAATGAGCGAGAGGCCCGGGTTGAGCCATCATTTTCCAAGATCCTTAACTTAACCACAGGTGTGTGCTCGTAGTTCAAACTGCCCTGCCCGGCGCATCACGAGAGGAGATGGGGCAAAGAACGTTGGGTTTGGGCTGTGCACCCCGGATCTCACTCAAAATGTGGTGTTGTATGCACACATGTGTTTCCACTCGTTG
>VFSX01000174.1:225000-252500 GCA_016618255.1 Chlamydomonas sp. UWO 241
CACAAGAGGTCAGCCCCCCCCAGGTACTGTGCTGCAACTGCAGCAGCATGGGCCCCTAGAGGGGCCTGCCCACGGTGTGAACGGGTGCGTGGCACCTGCCCATGCACTCACCCAAGCACTCACCTGCCAGCTCGCTCGCCTCGTGCAGGTTGAACGCCAGCGCGCGCAAGGGCAACCTCCACAGCTTGGAGATGGACTCGCGGTCCTTTGGGGGGCGGTGCTCGCGCTCCCGGGCATGTTGTGAAGTCATGTTGCAGGTCGTACGATCTGCAACACGAAGAGGTCAGAGACGGGGGACCCAAGAGATCCCCAGACGGCACGAAGCGAACACGCAGCAACGCACGCTTGCGACTTTGGGAGGCTTTGGGAGGTTTTGCATCCAGGGCACACCTTGGTTGGTGTGAAGCAGCTCCCATCCACTGATTGGATTTTTATTTGAGTTTTTCAATGATGATGATGAGTTTTTACAATCCACTTTCTGGCGGGCACGCGTTCGGTTCCAAAGCTCCAGCAGGACTTAGAGGAAGCAGTCCTGAAGACCTGCCAACAGAAAAAGGGGGGATGCCCCACGGAAGCGCCACCCACACGCGGTGGCGGGCACCAAGCAAGCAGCACCACAGTGCAGGCTCCACACTCAACCCCTCCAGGAAACGGATGGCGGGCCCAAGGTATAAAACCATGAAGGGACCAAAAAGCCCACCCTCAACCCACCGGAAGCGGGGCCGTTGTGCACACCCGCCGCAGCACTCTGCTCAGCTACCACATCACAACCCGCCAGCGCACGCATGTGGCGCCACCTCCCCTCAAAAGAAACCATCCTCTCAGGGATCTAGGACGTCTTGTTCAGAGTGAGCCCGCCGTCCACTACTCCAACAAAGGGGTGGGTCGGGCCCACCACACCCGCCCACCCGCGCGGCATCCCGCCGCCCTCAGCAAAGGACGCCAGCGCGTCCCACAGATCCATCGTCGCCAGCTCCCCCGCCCGCTCAACCGCCACCGAGCGAGCAGGGGGCTGCACACCATCACGCGGGCACGTAATGCGCCACAAGTGGCGGCGGCCTCGCTCCATGGCGTCCACCACGAGCGCTGCCACCACCGCCCACACACCAGCACGCACCCCAGCGGGAGGCTGCAGCAGCCACACCTGGCAGCACGTGATGACCGGCGTAGGAGCAGGGAGGGCAGCAGCAGCCGCCACCACCACCGCCTCCGCCACCGGGCACCCCCAGAAGCTGTGCGCACGCCACGCCGTCGCCGGCGGCCCGTCCTCATCACGGCACCGCCACCCGCAGGGGCACTCGGGCACGCCTAGTGCAGCCTGCTTGTGAAAACCACTCACCCACAGCCGCCAGATGGGCTCCTTGCGAGCGTTGAGGAGCGGCATCCGCCACAGTGTCGGCACCGCCGCCTCCAGGCCGCGCAGCCCCGCGAAGACCTGCGCGTCGGTCGCGCGGGGGCCCCTGTGCGGCCCGTGGTCCAGCGCCAGAGCCGCCTCCACCGTGGCTGCCCGCCGCACTCGCCGCTCGTCCACAACCGCCCGCAGTTGAAGCGCCACCGCCAGCTTGCACGTCAGTTTCCCCACCACACCCGGGCCGTGCGCAAACCCAACCCATCGGGGCTCGCACGCGGCGCCGCCCCCCCCAGGTAGGGGAGCAGGTTGGGCAGCTGTGGATCGGAGGCCAGGCCGCCCACGCTGCCAGCCAGCCGGCGTGATGACACTCGGCAGCTTCCACCCAACCAGCTGCAGGATCTCCACCACAGCAGCGCGCTCGCCCGCCTGGGGGAGGGGCTGGAAGTGACGGAGCGGCCAGAGCACAGTGAGGGCAGCTCCACCAGCCGCCGCCTCGACCCAGGCTGGGGGCAGCGCCGCAAGCACGACCGCCACTGCCGTGAACAGGGGGTCGAGCGTGCGCCGCACGCACAGCAGGTCTGGCACACACCCCGGCACTGGCGGCGGCACCTCTGGGAAAAGGGCGCGGCACAGGACTGCCCTCCAGACATTGCCCCCGTCATAAGCGCCGCACGCCAGCGCCGCGCGTATCTGCCCCAGCACGAGCCGCGCGCGCGCCGGATCCGCAGCAGCGTACACCCTCAGGCAGGCGTGGTCAACCGTGCGTGTGCTGCGCACCATGTCGACAGCAGCGAGCCACGCCCACAGCACGCACAGGTCCGTGACCGTCCGCATGCCGGGGAGGGCGTCGCGCACGCGGGCCAGGCCGTCCACCAGCCAGCGTGCCGCATCGGTCGGGCTGAAGAGCGCATGCCCTGCCGCATCCCCAGTGGGCTCCCGCCACTGTACCGACCGCTGCGCAGCCGGCAGCTCCAGCTGGAGGAGGGGGTTAGCCCAGAGCGGCGCCTCCGCCCCCCACAGCTCAGCTGTTTGCACGCGCCCCGTGATGCGCGCCACCGGCCCCAGGGCCTGCACCCCATCGAGCATGCGCCTCATCGGCCCAGCCAAGAGCGCCGCCCTCACAGCCGGGTCCACGCACTCACCAATAAGGCCGTCCGGGAGGGCGCCGGCCCTGGGCACGAGGCCAGCCATAAGCACAAAGAGGCTCGGGTGGGCCTCCGGGCACAGGCGGTGCACCGCCTCCACCATGAGCGGCTGCCATGCCGGCTGGGCCGGGGGCGCGGGCTGCTGTTCCGGCTGTGTCCCGCCGCCGCCACCGCCGCCACTGCCGCCAGCCCCGCCGCCACCGCCGGCCCGTGGGGCCGGCAGCAGGAGATGGGGGGCGCCTGCCGCCCACGCCCCAAACAGGCACGCGAGGTGGACGGCCCACTGCCCGTGCACGATCTCCCGCCACGCCGGCGCCCCAAAACCACCATGCGCCGGTCGCCCCAGGAGCATCGCAGCAGGCGCACCAGGCACCGAAGAGGCCCACCGCGGCAGCTCTGCCGGCGGGTCCGGCCCCACGCTCCTGTCCACCAGAGTAGCCGTCCACCGGGAGAGCACCCTCTCGGCCTCCGGAGTCATGCCACAGTGCACCGCCCGGAACAGGATGCGGGAGACCCCGTACGTCGCCGCCGCGTGCCCCCTGCCAAACGCCGACATGGGGAAGCGCGCGAGCTTGGTATACGCGGCCGCAAGCCTCTCACGGCACACCCCGGTGACGCCCTCCGGGGGCGGCAAGCCGGCAGAGACGGGCACCCCCAGCGACACGCCCGCGTCCAGCACGCGCAGCCCAGCAACCTCGGCACCCGCCAGCAGGCCCTCCCCCGCCGACCCCAGGGGCAGGATGCCGCACTTGCCGAGGTTGAGGACAAGGCCCGTCGCTCGGCCAAACACCGCCATCGTCTCCACCAGTGCAGCGACGTCAGCCGGCGCACACGACCGGAGGAGGGGCATGCAGTCGTCAGCGTACTGGGGGCAGGTCACTCGGCAGCCAGGCACGACCTCGACCCCCACTGCCGGGCATGTGCGCAGGAAGCATGCGAGCGCATGCCCCAGGAACAGGAAGAGGGCTGGCGCGGCGGGGCAGCCCTGGCGCACGCCCGCCGCATACTTGCGCGGCGCAGAGATGAACCCGTTGACCTCGGCCGACGCGTACGTGTGCGTGAGGATGGTGCGGGTCCACGCCAGCACGCCGTCGCCGACGCCCACCGCCTCCATGACCGCAATGAGGAAGCCACGGTCGATGGTGTCGTATGCCTTGCGGAAGTCCAGGAGCGCCAGCGCTGCACCCGTCGGCCCCACGCCCTCCGCCGCGTTGGCAGCCAGCAGGCCAGGCAGCATCTGCTTGAGGCAGATATTGTCCGAGATGCGGCGGCCAGCGAGGAAAGCGGTCTGTTCCGGCCCCACCACCGCAGAGAGCAGGGGCGTCCACCGCGTCGCCAGCACCTTGGCGAGGATGCGGTAGTCGGAGCCCAGCATGGTGAGTGGGCGGTAGTTTGCCGCATCCGCAGCGTTCTTGGCCTTGTAGATTGAGGCAATGACGCCGTCGAGAAAACCAGGCGGCGTCCCACCCGTAGCTCCCACCGCGGTGAAGACCGCCGCCAGAAGCTCAAAGGCTGGCTTGCCCAGCTTCCGCCACACATCCACTGGGATGCCATCCAGGCCCGGGGCGGTGCCAGGCTTGGAGTGGGTGGCCGCCGCCCGTACCTCGGCGGGTGTGACAACAATATTGCTGGGTGGTTGGCTGGGAGGGGGGCGGGGGGGGGGGGCGTACTACATGATTGAAGCCATGCACACCAGCCTTGTGTCGTGCACCAGCCCCGTGCGATTTACTCACATCACCGTGCACCATCCCCTTCCAGTGTATGTGCGCCAGCGCTCTGAACACGTCGAATGTGATAGCCTCGATCTTGTGCCAGTTGGCACCAGCAAAGTTGTCGTGCTGCAGGAGAAAGAGTGGGTGGGTGGGTGGGTGGCAGTGCATGTTGGGTGGCATCTTTCCTGTGGTGACGCTCGGCATGTTGCATCGTCTAAAGCATACTGTGTTCAGAGGCGTCTAACATCATGCAACACATGGTCCAGAATCACACAACAGCCCAGAGATGCACACCAACCCTCCACGCCCGGGCCTGCACGCGTGCGTGCAGCCCCCCCCCCCCGGTCTAACCCCTCCCACACACCAACACACCAGTAGTGCGCCGTGTGGGCTCCGCTCGCCGCGGTGCATCACCACGCACAGGTTGTACGGCTCGCGGCCCTCCACGGCCCCGGTTGTGCCGAACGAGCTTGCTGTGTGGATGTGTCCCTCCACACCCTCGCAGAGGGCTAGCAGCCTGCGCGCCTCCACCTCTGCAGCCGCAGCCGCCGCCGAAGCAGCAGCAGCAGCAGCAGCAGCAGCGTGGCCGCTTCCGCCACATCCGCCATCGCTGCCACCGCTACCGCCACCACCAGCGTCGGTGTTGTTGCTGACAGGGGCGGGGGCAGCTGGGGCAGAGATGTGCACCCTCAGTATGCCTACGACAAACTGCTCCCTTAAGGTGTGCCGCATACGTGGTTGAACCTACAGTGGCCGCGGCGGAAACACATGCAAGAGCAGGCCGAGAGGGGTCACGCGTGGTCCGGGCATGCATGGCACGCTCACTAGCAAGGATTCTGGGTGTGCAAGTGCCCGTCATCCCACACCTCACAAACCGCCCCAACACACATCCCCATACAAATCACAACCCAAGCAAATCACACACACACGCACCTCGCACAGGAACGCCCCCTCGTCGCGCATCAGCTTGAGTGCGACGATGGTGGCGGCACCGGCGAGGGCCTGTCGTGGGGTGAGGGGTTGGGATGTGAGGGTTTAGGGTTGAGGGCTGCAACGGGGCGCTTAGGGGTTCAGGGTTAAGGGCTTCAGTGTTAAGGGGTTTTAGGGTTAAGGTCAAGTTTCACGTCGGTGGCGGCGGCGACACCAGCGGGGGCGTCTAGTAAGGGCGGCACGGCATAGCGCACAACCTTGGTCTGGTTGCTAATGGCGGCACTACATTGCTGCACCAACAGTATCTCTTTCCACCATCTCACACACGTGCACTTGGAGTGGTGTCGCTAAGCAGCCCACCCTACGTAGACTTACATAAATCAGGCTTCCTTGGCTCCTAGCGCCTATACGCAGCGCCTCATAAACCCTGAATCCTATACTTGAAACCTCAAGCCGTAGGCATCGGGTATCCGGTGCGTGCCTCGTCCAACACACACTCACCTGCTCGTCACGTGCCAGCAACACCGTGCATGTCGCAGACGTGTGGACAATCTTCTTGATTGTGTAGCGACCCAGGAACGCCGTCGCCTCCACCATGGCCTGAAAGTGCAAGCAGCAACAGCATTAGCAGCAACAACAATGACGAGGGGGGATAGGGAGGAGAGATGAAGTCGGGAAGCGTTACCAATTAAACAATTGGCTTCACTTTGCGGCACGCCCCGATGGCCTCGTCGAGTGCGGTAGGGCCGACACCGTCTGCCAGGAAAGCGAGGGAGGGGTCGGCCGCAACAATCTGCCTGACCGCCGGCGCAAACGCCTCCACCTGCGTGGTGTGTGTGCTTGTGCGGTATGTCGGATGTGGGTGTGGGGCTGCATGTTGACATCCCTCTAGTCAGACATACGGCCACCCAAGTCGAACATTTAAAAAAAAACGCCCAACGTGCCCCTCCACGACATCTGCTATGTACATCAGGATGATCCAAGCCTCGTAGGTTCATCGCCTTGAAGGCGCGGGCGTGTGCAAAGAGGGAGGGTCGCATGCCAACGTTGGGACCGCGATGCGCCGCCCGGGGAGCCCGATGCCCGGACGTCATTCTGGCGCAAAGGGCTTTCAAGAGTTATGTATCAATCAGGTTGCTTTCGAAGGGCGTTATGAATGCATGCATGCGCACGCAGCCCCCGGTGGGTCAACATTCCCCACTAAGGATCAATACACATCCGCCCGGAGCCCTCTGCCGGACGAGTTAGCGTCGCACAGGGCTTGAAAAGTGTGACTTCAAGGTCAATTTCAAAGGACATCGTGTATGCGCGGAGAGACGCCGAAAGATGAGGAACCAATGCCAAGCTTTCGGCGACGTGCCGCGTGTACAAGCAACACCGTGTGACACCCTTTGCACGTGACATCAATCATTGAGAGGTACAGTCTGTAAGCTGCAGGAGTGGGATCTCATGTGGCACTTGTGTAGCTAGGTAGCAATATCCTGGTCATCTTCAAAGCTTGTCACACTGTACATGTGGCAGCTTCTGCCCCTAAAACCCTCACTAAACGGCCGCACCTTTACAACTCCATGCCATGCACGCGCCACGCGGTGCTGCGCAACAGCACCGGCAAATCGCGACCGCTCGTCGGCCGAGAACCAGTGTGCGATGCGATGCGTGGCCAAGCGACCGCCACGATCCTTCTCTGCCGCGCCTGCCGGGTGCGTCGCTAGCAGCGCATAAATCACCTCGGGCGCAGCTTTGTTCTCGGCTGCAAGGTGCAGCGGCAGGTAGCCGTCCCAGTCCTTCACCGCCGCGCCTCCTGGTTGCGCCGCCAGTAGGGCAGACACTACCTCGGGCACAGCCTGCTTGGTGGCTGCCCAGTGCAGCGGCAGGCAGCCACGCCTGTCCTTCTCCGCCGCGATTTCTGGGCACTCCATTAGCAACGCAAACACCACCGCTGGCGCAGCCTGGTTGGCGGCTACAAAGTGCAGCGGCATGAAGCCATCCATGTCCTTCCACGTCACGCCTGTTGGGTACGCTGCCAACAGCGCAAGCACCACCTCGGGCGCAGCCTTGTTGCGCAGGGCCATGTGCAGTGGCCGGTGGCCGTCCATGTCCTTCCTAGCTGCGCCTGCAGGGTGCGCCGCCAGCAACGCAAGCATCACCTCGGGCACAGCATTGCGGCGCAAGGCCCAGTGCAGTGGCAGGTCGCCGTCCTTGTTTGTCTCTGCCATGCCTGGTGGGTGCGCCGCCAGCAGCGCTGCCACCACCTCGGGCACAGCCTGGTTAGCGGCTACAAGGTGCAGCGGCGAGTTGCCATTCGTGTCCTTCTCCGCCGCGCTTGGAGGGTGCGCCACCAGCAGCGCAGACACCACCTCGGGTGCAGCCTTGTTGCTCAGGGCTAAGTGCAGTAGGAGGTTGCCGGATTTGTCCCTCTGAGACACGCCAGCTGGGTGCGCCGCCAACATTGCTGCCACCATCTCGAGCGCAGCCTTGTTGCGCATGGCCAAGTGCAGCGGCAGGTTGCCATCCTTGTCCTCCTCCGCCGCGCCTGCTGGGTGCGCCGCCAGCTGTGCAAACAACACCTCGGGCACAGCGTTTTTGTCAAGGGCCAGGTACAGCGGCAGGTAGCCGTCCTTGTTCTTCTCCGCCGCGCCTGCTGCGTGCGCCGCCAGCAGCGCAAACACCACCTCAGGCGCAGCTTTGTTGGCAAGGGCAAGGTGCAGCGGCGAGTGGCCGTATATGTTTTTCTTTGCCGCGCCACTTGGGTGCGCCTCCAGCAGTGCAGACACAACTTCGGGCGCAGCCTTGTTCGCAAGTGCAAGGTGCAGCGGCAGGTAGCCGTGCGTGTTCTCCTCCGCCGCGCTTGTTGGGTGCGCCGCCAGTAGCAAAGACAACACCTCCGGCACAGCATGCTTCATAAATGCAAGGTGCAGTGGCAGGTTGCCTGTGCTGTCCTTCTCCGCCGCGCCTGTTGGGTGCGCCGCCAGCAGCGCAGACATCACCTCGGGCTCTGCCTTGTTGCTCAGAGCTACGTGCAACGGAAGGTTGCCGGACTTAGTCTTCTCCGCCACGCTTGCTGGGTGCGCAGCCGGCAGCGCCAGCACTTCATCGGCCTCGCGTTGGAGCGCATCGTGCAGTTCGTTGCGCCCCATCACTCAGGTGGTGGTGTGCAGTGCCTCATCCGCAAAGCTAGGCGTCAGGGTCGGTTCTTTGGCAGGTTCTGCGCACGAACAAGCATTGTAAAACTCTCATCATCATTGGAGGCATGGATGGGTCAAGAGGTGGGTTGTTCCTCGGGCTGTGTGTTTTGCGTGTGTGTGTTTGCGTGTGGGGCTCGATTAACGGAGGCGCGTTCTCGTCGCCGAGCCCTGGACCCAGCAATGCGGCGCTGCTGGTGACGAGGATCTCCGTGCCGCTGACGAGTGGGGTAAAATATGACTGGCCCGGCTCCTGCTAGACTGCCCCTCGGTGGAACACTTCAGGAGCGGCTTGCCCGGCGCTGCCATGGCTTGGCGAGTAGCCGCGGCGCTGCCGCGGCCCGTGCTGGGAGACGGCCCTTATCCTCCCCCCATGCAGGATGCCATGCGGCACCGATCTCGACGAGTTGATCGACGAGCGGAGGAGCTGGCGCCCGTCAATGCATGCTGGACATTGGTCAAGATGGCTGCCCGTGGAGGCGGGCTACCATCACGGCTTCAGCGGTGGCGACCGCCGAGGCAACACAGTAAATCCGCTTCACCTATTGCAGCGTTCGTCACCGCGCTCATCCTCGGAGGCGCTCGTCTGCCGGTGACTGGTGTTGGAAGGTCTTCAGGCAGCCTCCATGACAACTCTGTCGTCCATGCACCCCTGGAGGGTGGGACCTGGCCATGCATGAGGCATGGGGCGCCGGCTGAGCCCCATGCAAACGAGAGCTGGACAGCCATGCACTGCCAGGCGGGGACCGTTCCAGTCAGCGCCAGTCGGCTCTGCCGGCTTGACTGGCCACAAGGCCACTACTGTGACCCTGAGGAAGGTCTTCTCCTATATGCTCCTTGCCAGACATGTCTCTCAGAGACCGCTGTTTGGGGTAGTCTAGCCGGCGGGAGCGGTAGTCTATCGGCCGGGAGCCGGCGGTACTCTGGTACTTAAGTGTGCTGGAGTATCGGCGGGTGTCTCTAGTAGAAGAGTAGCCTGCTTAGCTGGAAACCCCGTGTTACTGTTACTGTTACTGGATTATGATGAATGTCAGCCCCAGTAACACTACAAGCGTGGTGCCTGTGAATGACCGCGCTGTGCGGCCATCCACCACCCCCTACGTGCGCTGCCCGTGCTTGCATGCAAGCAGGCAGTGATGATCGACTCATGGGTGGGACTCACGGTGGTGCACAGCAGCGGACCTCGGTTAGGGACGCAGTGTAGACCGGGCGCAGCTAGGTTGTGCAAGCCTGCGTTCGCGAGCAGTCGAGAGGGGGCGTTTGTGAGTCATTCTGGCCACTTATCGTCTGTGAGGAACCATGCGATGGTGGGCGGGGGCAGCTCCATCAGGGTGCACGATTCTCGACGCATCTCACCTCTGAGTCTTGTTCGTACACGCACGGGTGGATCGATACCGGTGTACAATTGGTGGCCACCCCCCAAATCTGACCAATGTCGGTCACACCAGGGGGTCACACAAGTTCCAGTCCAGTCAAACGTGAAAACGCCCCAAACGGCCAGCCGCGCCGCCGCCACCCGCGGCCAGGGATGTAGAGTACCTCTGTTTGGGGCCATTAGTACCGGTAATACACGGCAAACGACTGAAAACTGGTACCGAAAAAATACCGAAAAGTGTGGGGCCTAGTTATGCATGGATTTGGCATGCAAGCGATGCTGTGGACAGCCCTTGCTGTCGGATTTCCAACGCAAGTAGAATGGTTCAAAACCATGCGTGAGTGGCGTGAGTAACAGCCGAGGATGGTAGAAAGCTTTCTTTTCAGTTCGCGGTTTTCGACGGGAAGACCACAATTCAAACCGCCTTGATGAGAGGAGCACGAATCCACTCAGAAGTGACCCTTAGTTAAGGCGGGGGGGGGGGTCCACCCCCCTCAACGCCCCAACTCCCCGCGGGCTCCCTGCGGTGCACCAAGTGCCCACCTAGGGATTTCAGCAACCTTCCTGGATTGAGATGGGACCGATGCCATCTGAATCTCCTTGGATAGTACAGCAAAACATTTCAGGAGAGTCAACCCTGAATCTGCCTGGAAAGTGTGAACTGGAGGGTCCACACTCTTTGGTGGCGCACATGGAAGCCATGGCCAGGGTTACCCGGTACGTTGGGACATACCGCAGTACGTGGTACCGGTCAGGACGTTGAGGCCCAACAGTACGTTCTACCAGTACGATCAACACAAAAACGGCCATAACTCACGCTCCTGTGCATGGCTTCAAACCATTCGACTTGCATTGGAAAGCTAGTAACAAGGGCTATCCAGATCTCTGCTTGTATGCAGCATTGCACTGCAGTAGAGGGAGACCTGGAGGGAGTGCTGCTGCAGCACACCGCGCGCGCCTGGATTTCTTGTTGTTGTAGTACTTCGTCTTTGCCTCCGCGGGCGCCACAGGAACCATCGGGTCCATCGCGGCAAAGTAGAGGACCGGCCTGCAATAGCCAATCTTCTTCCTAGGCTGCGGCGGGCCCACGGCTGCCACACCTACACATCCACACGTCTTGGCACTTGGTCATTTTTCGCCCCTCCGCCCCCCGCACGTACCGCACGTACCGCAGGACATACCACGTACCGCGTACCGGTCAGGACGCTGACCCCCCCCCCGTACGCTCGCACCGGGTAACCCTGGCCATGGCTGCAGGGGGTTATTCAGGGGTCATTTGGGGGGTACTGGGGGTTATTTGGCTGCAGGGGGTTGTAAGGGGGATGAGAGGAGCACGATTTCACTATTAGAAGTGACTCTGGGTTAAGGCCCTCACTCTAGGGTGGGTCCACACCCCGTCCACACCCCAGCTCAACCCCAACCCAACAGATGTGACAGGCCGAGCTAGGCCAGTCACACAACCCCAACAAGGCACACCTTTGATGGTGTGATCCATCCATCCATTGGATTTCAAGTTGTTTACACCCACTCCTGGAGGATTGGAAGCCAAATGAGGCAATGGGGAGAGGAACTGGAAGTGAGCTTGGAGGCAAGGTTACATAGATCTACAACGCCACACCAACTGACAACTGATTTTTGCAGTAGGGGAGGTGCGAGGCAGCAGGGCCTATCGGTGTTCCTACTGGTGAGCTCTGCTCTTTAAAAGAACGGCACGCCAGCTGACGCCTCGAGCGCGAGCAACGCTGCGAAGCCGAGCATTGCAGCGCGCCCATTGGTGATTTCGGCGCGCGGGGAGAAGAAGCCTGCGAGTGCGCAGCACAGGAGGGGCGCACGGGGTGAAGTGGAGGCGGCGGCGGCGGTGGGCGTGCGTGGGCGCTGTGGCATGGCGGTAGCAGTGGCAGGCAAGCACGCAGTCTGGGCAAGCGGGCGGGCGGGCGGGCGGGCGGGCGGGTGGGCCGGTAGGCAGGCAGTGCGGGGCAGGCAGATCGGGGCGGGCAGGCAGAGCGGGGCGGGCAGGCAGGCAGGCAGGCAGAGCGGGGCGGGCAGGCAAAGCGGGCAAGCAGGCGGGCAGGCACGGAGGCAGAACTGGGTGGGCAGGCAGGCAGGCGGGCTCCCCTCCCCCCCCCCCCGCACACCCACCGAACGACTCCTGCTTGACCCCCTTGAGGATGGGCACAAGCGACGCATATACCCAGATCGCGACGATGGCACATGCGCCGAGCGACACATGGCTCAGCTGAGAGATAACCTGTGGAAGTGGAGTGGGTGGGTGCTGGATGTGTACGGGCAGAGGGGGGGGGAGGAACCAGAGCGCAACGATTTCACATGCGAGGAGCGACATGTGGCTCAGCTGGGGAATGGCCTGCGGAAGTGGAGTGGGTGGAGTGGGTGGGTGGGTGCAGGGGGGGGGGGGGGGCACCCAGAGCTCAGCGATTTCGCATGCGCCGAGCGACACGTGGCTCAGCTGGGAAATGGCCTGCGGAAGTGGAGTGGGTGGTCGATGGGGGGCGGGGGGACACATGCAGAGCACGGCGATGTCACATGCGCCGAGCGACACATGGCTGAGCTGAGAGATGACCTGTGGAAGTGGAGGTGGTGGAGTGGGTGGGTGGTGGGTGGGTGCGCGTGTGTGTGTGTGGCACCTAGGAACGACGATTTCACACGTGCCAAGAAGTACGTGGCTCAGCTGTCAATGGGACAGGACCTGCGCATAATAGCACGGCTCGGAGGCTGCGGACCGCCACCGCTGCAAATGCAACTGTCGTGGAGATTGTGTGTTGAGTGCCTGGGTGTCAAGATATCCACGGCTATATCCCCCCCCCCCCCTACACACACACAAACAGACACCTGCCCACACCCCACTGGGCCAGCGCACTCACTGTCGCGCCAGTGCCTGCCTTCGTGTGCGCCGCCCACCACTCCCTTCCACATCCCCTCCTCTGCCCCCCACACGATGTGCCCCCAGCATGTACCCCCAGCACACGCACCGTCGCGCCCGTATCCGCCTCCTGTTGCGCCGCCAGCAGCAGGCCCACCATCGCGAGGCGGCCGTTGACGAGCTCAGGCGCCAGGCCGTTGAACTTCATGGCGTCTGTGGGTGATGCGTGAGTGAATGCGGTGGGATGGGTGCAGGAGCCCCGAGGGCGGAGAGCTCGGGCGCATGTGGCGTCTGCTCATATCGTGTGCACATGGGCAGAGGGACGGGTGTGTGTGGTGGTCTACTTGCATGCATGCGAGCTGTGGTGTCGTGTGCTGTGCGCACGCCCCCCTGCCGGCGCACGTGCCGCAGCACGGCGCAGCCCGGCAGCATAGTGCACTGGAACGCGTGCTGCTGCTGCTGGCATGTAGTGCGGGGGTGCATCAGGAGGGACAGGAGAGACAGACGCTCTCCACCACATGCATGCATGGAGCACATGCATGCCGCTCACCGAAGACAGAGACTTTGTACGACACGGGACTAGCAGCCGCCGTGGTAGATGCGGGCACAGGAGCGCTGCTGGGTGCGCTGGGTTGCGGTGGTTGCCGTCCAGGGACTGGTGCGAGAGCTTTCTGGCCACTACTTCCGCTCGCTGCCGCACCGACCGACACACACCGCGGCCTGCTGGACCCATGGGCCAGGCGGCTGAACGCAGAGGATGCGGAGTGGGCTGATAGGGCCATGGCTGATGAGGGGGGGGGGATAGCAGGGTTCAAAACACACACACCACGCAACTACAATTCCACACTCCACTGCACACCCCACGCCCCGCCTCAGTCTCCCCCCGAGAACCGATGGCACCCCTGGCACTAGGACGACCCGCCCGTTGCGGCGCGGTGAACGCCCGCGGGCGCTGTGCCCCCTCCTCTGGTGGTCTGCGCGTTGTAGCCCCAGCACGCCTGCGCCTCGCCGTGGTGGCGTCTGCTGACAGCAACGGGGCGCCCAAGTCGGATGACAAGGTGGGGAAAGCGACGCGAGCGACGGATGCGCAGAACGCCCAATCGCCAGATGGATTGCCCTGGATTGCCATGGCGCGCGTGCAGCCTGGCAGCTGCAGGTTCCCTGGTGCTTACATGCGGGGTGGGGCACACCCACAGGCCGGGTGTGCCCCTCTCTGCCCACCTCTAGAGAGCACACGCACACCCACCACACGCTCGACATGCGCTGCCAGTGCTGCCCCATGCGCCCATCACCATGCACGCATGAACACGCACGCACGCATGCACGCACGCACAGGCTGCCAAGCCGTCCGCGGATGAGCCCATCTGGGTGCGTCGCGAGAAGCAGCGCGCGATGGAGGAGAAGGAGGGAGGCCTGCCGTGGCCGCTGTATCTGATTGGGTCCACGCTCGTTGCGATTGCGGCAGTCGGGTAAGGCGGCCCTGCCGGTTTCATCTCCATCACAACTCAGTCTACCTGTTCATCCTACCGCCTCACACATGTATCCTATCTGTCCAGCTATCTCTCTGTCACAGGGCCGTGCCTTGATGGCGAGTGCGGTGCGCACCAGCGCGACCGTCTGCTGCAGGGGCCCCTAGTCTGCTGTGGCAACCTGCACTTGCCCGGCCCACCCCAGTGCCCACACCACACACACACACACACACACCGCACCTGCACCCACCCACCCCGCCCCACTGCCTACTGTGCGCACCATTGCATTGGTTTTTGTTCCACGACCTGTCCATGACCTGTCCACGACCGCAATTCGATATGTTGTACAGCCCACTCACCCCCCTGCGCTGTGACCGACATGCACCCCAGGCCCCCACCTGTATGTGCTGTGTGTGCGCTGTGACTGACATGCACCCCAGGCCCCCACCTGCTGCCCACCTGCCACCACTGCCCACCGCACGCACCAGCTGCATTTTTTTAGTTGCGCACCCTGCGCTGTGACGGACCTCCCCCACCACCACCTGCCACCACTGTCCACCGCGCGCACCATGCAGCTGCATCTTTTTAAGTTCCGCACCCCGTTCTTTGGTGCGGTGCAGTCACGCCCCCTGCGCTGTGACCGACATGCACCCCAAGCCCCCACCTGCTGCCCACCTGCCACCACTGCCCACCGCACGCACCAGCTGCAATTCTTTGAGTTGCGCACCCTGCGCTGTGACCGACATGCACCCCAAGCCCCCACCTGCCGCCACTGCCCACTGCGCTCACCATGCAGCTGCATCTTTCTAAGTTCCGCACCCCGTTCTTTAGTACGGTGCAGTCACGCACCCTGCGCTGTGACCGACATGCACCCCAAGCCCCCACCTGCCACCACTGCCCACCACTGTGCACCACGCAGCTGCATCTTTGAGTTCCATGACGGCAACGCGTTCTTTGGCCTGATCCAGCCAGACTCGCCGCTGTGGGCGCCCATCCTCATCTCGCTTGCAGTGACTGGCTTCCCGGTGGCGGGTGAGTTGTTTGTTTGCCAGATGGGACTCACACCCGCCGAGGTGGGCACAGAGGTACCAGTGCGTCAAAAGACGAGGGGGAAAAAACTTTTTGCGCTCACTGTAACCAGCATGATTTGAATTTGGACAATCCAAGACAACAAGCAGATAGCCCGGACTGTAAGCTGTCCGACGAGCCACCCCACACCCCAATCGACCATCCACAGCTCCCGTGCCGTCAGTCAGAATATTCGGTGCTTGCTGTATGAAAATCAATACAATAAGGGTGTCAACTAAGACTGGGAGGGGGGGGGAGGGGGCATGCCTGCCCGCTTGCCCATCCTCATCACGCGCGCTGCCACGGTCTTCCCGCCTGCATCGCTGGTAAGAGAGACCCGGGTACCTAGGGGCTCGTCCGTTCAATGAGGTGTGTGTGCCTGCCTGGCTGCTCAACCCCCCTTACCCCCCCGCTCACACCCTCCCCACCACCACCCTCACGCCCGCACCAGCACACCCTCCCACCACCAGGCTTCATGTTCGTCAAGGGCGTCTCCCTCTTCAACACACACACACACACACACGCAGATCAGCGTCCCGGATGCGTCCACGCTCCTCCTCATGCCGTTTCAAGTCTTCGCTGCGCCCTACGCACGCCAACACACACACACACACCATCCCCCCCACCCCCACCAGGTTATATGTTCTACAAGGGCGTCACCCTCTTCAACACACGCACACCTCCCCCATACACACACACACGCACACACGCACGCACATACACCCCCCACCCCCCACCAGGCTTCATGTTCTACAAGGGCGTCACCCTCTTCAACGAGGCGGCAGAGCGCCAGGACCGCCTCGACGGGTATATCGACTGAGGAGGTCTGCTGCGCACCGCCTTCCGCGCGCGCTGTTTCGACTTGTGTTGGCGCGTGTATGTCGTAGACACGCTTTATTTCTTCAGTCCGACGCTGGTACGAGCGCAGCGAGGTCCCAGGCGGCTTGCCACTTTTCCCGAGGCGATATATTGTCTTAAACACAACATCAATGTGTCGTTGACGTAGCATATTTCAAAACAGCAGGGCTTCAACCCAAAAAACCCTTGCGCTCCATTTGTGTTATTTTGGTGTGGTGGATGCATGCCCACCACAGCATGCGAGCCAGCATCGTCACCGCCTACAGCTTCATGATGTCGTTTGCTTTTGCCTTGCAAATCTCCTCGACCTTCTTGACCGCCGCATCGAGCGTCTTTTGGATGTCAGTCTCCAGGTCCTTCTTCGCGTCCTTGGAGAACTCGGCCTTGGCGACCTTCTTCATCACATCGGTGCGCACGTTGCGCAGCGCAATCTTGCCATCCTCGGCGTACTTAGACACCTGGGAGTTGAGTGGCAGAAGGGTGGGTGTGAAGCGGTGGGTGGGCGAGTGCAGCCATCATCAGCGCAGCGCAGTCTTGCCTTCCTCGGCATACGTGGACACCTGGGGGTAGAGTGGCACAGTAGAGGTTGGTGGAGTGGCATGGTAGCTAGCCTGGTTAGGCAGCTCCCCCAATCCCACGCCATGAGGGTGTATACTGTGAACTGTGAACTGATGGAGTGGCAGGGGCAGCGCTGCGGGGGGGGGGGGGGGGAGTGCGCCCTTGCCGTCCTCCGCGTACTTGGGACACCTGGGAGTTGAGTGGCACAGTAGGTTGGCGGATTGGCATGGTGGCTAGCCTCGTTGGGCAGCTCCCTCGATCCCACGCCATGAGGGTGCATACTGTGAACTGTAAACTGGTGGAGGCAACCTTGCCGCCCTCGGCGTACTTTTGACACCTGGGAGTGTGAGTTGAGTGGCACAGTAGGTTGGTGGAGTGGCAGGGGCAGCGCTGGGGGTGGGGTGGGGGGCTGAGCGCAACCTTGCCGTCCTCCGCGTACTTGGGACACCTGGGACACCTGGGAGTTGAGTGGCATAGTAGGTTGGCGGATTGGCATGGTGGCTAGCCTCGTCAGACAGCTCCCTCAATCCCACGCCCTGAGGGTGCGCGCTGTGAGCTGTCAACTGTTGGAGTGGCAGGGGCAGCGATGGGGGCGGGGGGGGGGCAACCTTGCCATCCTCGGCGTGTACTTGGACAACTGGGAGTTGAGTGGCACCGCAGTGAGTGGGTGGAGTGGGTGGTGCAGTGCGGGTGGGTGGCACAGTCGGTTGGGGAAGTGGCAGGGGCAGCCATCCTCAGCGTACTTCGAAACCCGCTCGCACTCGCATCGTTTGTTCTTCGTGGTTTCAAGTCTTTTCAAGCCCAAACACACCCACATAAGCGTCCGGTGGATGGTAGACCGGGCACACAGTACGCCCACACAACTTCTTGGCCATATTCGTGCGTCTCTCCTCGGTGAGCGGCGGGATCGCCAGCCGAATGCGCTCACACTTGCTGTTTCAACCCAACACAGACCCCAAAAACACGAAAACACGATTTCACCCTTTCGAGGTCTGCAAGCGGGCAGCCCCAGCACCCCAGTGCCCAAGGAATGAACGGTTGTCGATCGAGAACCTTCCTCCGTAGTCGGCGCCGCGCATGAGGCGCGAGGGGCGACATCAGGCGCAAGTTGTCGGCTACAGTTGACACCAAAGCGCACCGCATGGCGCCTCCCAACGCCCCCAACGCACACTCGACACACTGGCGATCCAATACAGGGGCCTCGCATGCATAACCCGTGGCGGAGCATCCTATGCGACGGTTTCGACCAGCATGCCATTTTGGTGTTTGGTGTTTTTCAAGTCTGGCCCATGTTGGGTTGAAACAGCAACTTGCGATAATCGTTTGCGAAACTCTTTCAGATATGTTTTCCCGTTTAAAACTGACACGCACACGCACACTTACACAATCTGTGTGTGTGTGTGGGGGGGGTTACCCATCAAATCCGTGCGTCGCACCTCGGTGAGCGACTGGATCGCTAGCCGGTTGCATCCACTCGCACTCATCAATGATTGTTTTCAACCCACCCACGCACACGCACGCACAAGCACACTCTGTCCCCACACCTTCTTGGCCAGGTCCGTGCGGCGCTCCTCGATCAGCGACGGGATCGCTAGCCAGATGCGCTTACACTCCACTCGTTTGCGCAAATCTTCCAGAGCTGTTTCCCTATAAATAACGACACGCACACGCATGCAATCTGGAGGGGGGGGGGTACCCACCTTCTTGGCCAAATCCGTGCGCCTCTCCTCGGTCAGCGACGGGATCGCTAGCGGGTGCATCCGCTCGCACTCAAATCGTGTGCGGGTTCCTTCACATCATTGATTTTTGTTCAACCCACCCACCCACCCACGCACACGCACGCACATGCACACTCTGTCCCCACCTTCTTGGCTAGGTCCGTGCGCCGCTCCTCGGTCAGCGACGGGATCGCTAGCCGAATGCGCTCGCCGTCGTTTGATGGGTTGATGCCAATGTCCGACTCGTTGAGCGCCTTCTCGATGAGGCGCAGCGAAGACTTGTCGAAGGGCATGATGAGGAGCGTGGACGCATCCGGGACGCTGATCTGCGTGCGTGCGTGCGTTTGTGCATACGTGTGTGTGTGTGTGTGCGCGCACGTGTGTGTGAGCGCCTTCTCGATGAGGCGCAGCAAAGACTTGTCGAAGGGCATGATGAGGAGCGTGGACGCATCCGGGACGCTGATCTGCGTGCGTGCGTGTGTGTGTGTGTGTGTGTGCGTGTGTGCATACGTGTGTGCGTGTGTGTGTGTGCGTGTGCACACATGTGTATGTGTGAGCGCCTTCTTGATGAGGCGCAGAGAATACTTGTCGAAGGGCATGATGAGGAGGGTGGAAGCATCCGGGGCGCTGATCTGCGTGCGTGCGTGCGTGCGTGCGTGTGTATTGTGTGTGTGTGTGCTTGAGTAGGGCGCAGCGAAGACTTGTCCAGCGGCATGATGAGGAGGGTGGATGCGTCCGGGACGCTGACCTGCGTGCGTGTGTGTGCGTGCATGTGTGTGTGTGTGCACACGTGTGTATGTGTGAGCGCCTTCTTGATGAGGCGCAGAGAAGACTTGTCGAAGGGCATGATGAGGAGCGTGGACGCATCCGGGACGCTGATCTGCGTGCGTGCGTGAGTGTGTGTGTGTGTGTGCATACGTCTGCGTGTGTGTGTGTGTGTGTGTGTGTGCATACGTGTGCATGTGTGTGTGTGTGCGTGTGCACACATGTGTATGTGTGAGCGCCTTCGTGACGAGGCGCAGAGAATAATTGTTGAAGGGCATGATGAGGAGGGTGGACGCATCCGGGACGCTGATCTGCGTGCGTGTGTGTGTGCACGTGCAAGTGTGTGTGCGTGCATGTGTGGTCGATTTCACAGGTCGTTGGACGCCTTTGATGGCGTATATGACCCGTGGGTGTGTGTGTGTGTGTGCTTGAGTAGGGCGAAGACTTGCTGAGCGGCATGTTGAGGAGGGTGGATGCGTCCGGGGCGCTGATCTGCGTGCGTGCGTAGGTGCAGGGAGCGCGAGGGGTTGTTGGCTAGGCTGCAGGGCATGAGCCCCCCCCTCCTCCCTACACACACGCAAGTCTAGTACGCCATACCAGACGTCTGACGAGATTTACAATCGAACACCCCCCCTCCCTACACACACGCAAGTCTAATACGCCCTAACAGGCGTCCGACGAGCTTTACGATCAAACACGCACACATACCGACCTGTGCGACCGACTTGAGTGGCATCGTCGACCCCTCCATCGTGACGAGGATGCGGTCGAGGATCGATGCAGACGCGCGCCCCGTGCGGATCGTGTTGAGATTGTCGGCTAGGGCAGTCAGAGACTTCTGGGTGCGCTCGGCCTGCGTAGTATGTGTGTGTGCGTGTGTGTGTGTTGTGTGTGTGTGTGTGTGTTCGTGTGTGTGTGTGTGCGCGCGCGTGGGCAGGTGCCGTGCGGATCGTTTTGGGGCGGCCAGAGACTGCTGGGTGCACTCCACCTGTGAATGCAATGTGTGTGTGTGTGTGCTTGTGTGTGTGTGTGTGTGTGTGTGTGTGTGCTGCACCCGCACCATGTCAGCCTTGGTCTGCTTCTCAATCTTGGCAAGCTCGTCCACTGAATTCCCGCCGCCCTTGTCACCACCCTTCCCGCCCTTGGACGGCTTGTCGTCGTCGTCACCGCCGCCGCCACCACCCTTCTTGCCGCCCTTTGCGCCCTTGGCGGACGCGACCACGCGGCGGCGGCTGCGCTCGGTGCTGCGCGCGTGTGTGCATGCCATGCATGCGTTGCATGGGGTGTGTGCTTATGCATGCACGCACTGTCTGCAGGTCCTGTGATCCTCGTGGCGCCTTGGTAGATGCCCGAATGCATGCACACGATACACGATGGTTGTGGGGTTGCCCCCCCTCCCGCCTCCATGCATCGTCACCCTCCGAGATGAGTACTTGCATGCAACGCTCTCCCCCTCCTAATTCGTAGGCCCCTACAGCACCCCTACACATGCGGCCCGCATCGCGCATGCATGCATGCCCATCGGAGCAATGATCGGGCGCTGACACTCGCCACCTCGTCGCCACAGCTCCCATGCATCACCTCCCCCACATTCCCCTCACCTCTCGCACGTCAACCCAAACATCGTCGATGCCACCGATGATGCGCAATGGGAAGCAGAGAGAGAGGCAGCAGGCCTGAACACATTGCAGCGACCCACGTTCGCCTGAGCGCGGAGCAGGGGAGACGCCCGAGTTGAAAGCATCCTTGACATTGCTATCTGTTGTGGGGGGTGCAGAGAGGGAATGGGGACGCTGTGCAGCGTGCACATGGCTGCATAAGCTTCTCACTCATCCACACCCGGCAAATCCAGCAAGACACAAAACCTGCGTCACCGGTTCTAGATCCACCCCCGTGTGTGCTCACACACGCATACCTGCAGAGCGATCCGCAAGCGGGCAGTCCACACGTAGTGCGATTTACAAGAGGCCGCCTCTTTGTCGCTGTACAGCCACCGGGGAAGACGGCGCACGGAGCTTGAACGGCTGTATTCTCTCAGCGTTGGAACAGGGCTGTCAGCAGTGAGAGAGCCAGCCAGCCTTCTGTAAGCATGGCAGACGCGCCGGCCAAGATGGACTTCCAGGTGAAAGACAGCGGCGGCGAGGTCTCCATGTCCTTCGACGAGACCAACAAGTGAGGCGCATGGAGATGATCAGACTTCAGGAGGCTGGATCACGGGAGGCTGGGCTAGGGCGCTGCGCACGCTTCCCATGCATGCATGGCTGATGCATGGCTCTGCATGGCTCTGCATGGGGGCCCCCGGGCGCCATGTATAGGGGGCCATGCATAGGGCGATCATCCAAACGACACACGCGCACATGCCACGCCAAATGGCACACATTCACCGCCATCACGCATGCACCGCCCGCACCGTCCTCTCCACCCCCTTCCACCGCCCGCATGCTTCCCCCCTGTTACACCTCCCCCGCCCACGTCCTCCTCTCACCCCTCCCTTCCACCACCAGGCTCCGCATCTCCCTCGGCATGAAACCCCTCAACAACACGGCACCGCAGTCGGGACAGCTGCGCGAGAGCGACGTGCGTGCACAGGTGGGTGCAGCGCCCATGCAAGGTCATTTTGTTGAAGGTGCACGGCCCATGCAAGGGCATTGCGTTCCAAGGTGCACAACCCATGCAGGATCATTGCGTTGAAGGTGCAGCGCCCATGCAAGGTCATTGCGTTGACGCTTCACGGCACATGCAAGGTCATTGCGTTGAAGCTGCATGGCCCATGCAATGGCCATGTGTGGGTACAACGCCCTGCAAGGCCATGCGTATAATCTGCAAGGCCCATGCAAGGCTACGCGTGGGCACAACGCCCATACATGGCCATGCGTTGAAGCTGCACGGGCCATGCAATGCCATGCGTGGGTGCAACGCCCATGCAAGGCCCATGCGTAGAATCTGCAAGGCCCATGCAAGGCCACGTGTGGGCGCAACGCCCATGCAAGGCCCGTATGTGGAAGCCGTTGGCGAGGGTGAACCTGTGGACCCTCATAAACAACTAGGCCGGGCCATAGGCCGGGCGAGCTGAAGCCCACGTGGCACACAACCTGTTGTGCATTGAGGGTCTTTGTCCCACATCCCTGGGCCACATTATCCTCCGCCACAACACACACACACACACACACACACACACACACAGGAGGAGCAGAAAAGAGGAACAAGGAGGAGAAGAGCGCAGCATAGATACACGCGCACGCCCCCCCACACACACGCACGTGCACACACACACACACACACAACACACGCACACACACACACACAGGAGGAGCAGACCAAGCGGAAGGAGGAGGAGAAGAGTGCAGCGGAGATGCGTGCAAAGATTGCGGCGTGAGTTTTGGGGAGCCGTGTTTGTTTGTGTATATTTGTGTGCGTGTGTGTGTGTGTGTGTGTTCTGGCTTGTGCACACTGCCTGCCGTTGAGTCGTGTGTGCATGCGCTGGCTAGCATACGCACACTGCCTGCTTCGCACATCCGTGTTTTCCCTCCGTATTGTCCACACCACATATCCACACCGCGCATGCATGCATGCCCACACGCCTGCATGCATGTCCACACCACATGCCCACACCGCACCGCATGCACGTCCACCGCACCGCATGCATGTCCGCACTGCCGTCCGCGCAGCGCAATCACACCACCGCCTCTCGCACTCAGTCCCGCCACCCCGTAGGCACACACACGTGTACCAGCAGTCGTCGTTCTTTGTTGTCAATACCCCGGCCTGACCCCGGCCGTCACACCGCACGTCCACACCTCATTCCGCCAATCTTAACCCGACGAAGGCGATTTTTGGCAGGGAAAGTGTGGAATTACGATTTTCACACTTTTCGGGCCGAAATTCGCGCAATCTCAACCCAACTCGCCAGCCCAAATCGGGCAATCTCAAAACGAAAGTGCACTTTGTCAGGTTGCGGGTTGGCTAACGGAAACACTGGTCCACACTGTCCACACCACCGCCTCTCACACCCAGCCCCACCACTCCCACTCTCCCACCCGGGCCGCATGAGCGCCAGGCTGTCTGTGTCGAGACAATGGCAGCGCCCCCCTGCCCCATCCCTCCCTCACCTCCCACCTTCTGCCCCCCCAACGCATACATACGTGCACACACACACACGCACACACGCACTGCCAGCCCCTCAATCACACACACGCGCATGCACGCACACACGCACACGCGCGCACCGTCTGCCCCTCAATCACACACACACACAAACACACACACACACAGCCATAAGTCTGCTCGCCAGCAGTCATCTTTCCTCGCTGTCAAGAATCTGGGTGACGACAATGGCGATGATGACATGGCGTCGTGGGTTCAGGTGTGTGCGCGCGTGTGCAGCGTGTGTGTGTGTGTGTGTGTGTGTTTGTGGCACTGGGTGATGCCGACGATGGCGACGATGTCATGGTGTCACGGGTGCAAGTGTGTGTGTGTGTGTGTGTGTGTGAGACACTGTGTGGCGCCGGCGATGGCGGTAATGACGTGGTGTCATGGGTGCAGGCGCGTGTGTGTGTGTGTGTACGTGTGTACGTGTGTACGTGTGTGCGTGTGCACGCGTGTGTGTCAGTGAGAGATGGAGAGAGATGGGGGGAGGGGGGGGATGCGTGGAGAAGAGGGGGGGGGGGTTAAGGGCTAGAGAAAGGCATCCATTGCCTGATTGAGCCCACACGTGTGTCTATCCTTGCCCCCCCCCCACACACACCAACACACACGCAACACACACACACACACACAAGCACGCGTACACACACACGACATCACACACGCGCGCACACACACACACACACACCGCATCGCAGCGCAGCCGCAGCGCAGCCGCAGCGTCACCACCACCACGCCCCACACCTGCGCAGTAACACGGGGTTTCCAGCTAAGCAGGCTACTCTTCTACTAGAGACACCCGCCGATACTCCAGCACACTTAAGTACTAGAGTACCGCCGGCTCCCGGCCGATAGACTACCGCTCCCTGCGCACAAACGAACAATCGCCCCCCACACGCACACCTTACAAAGCAACCGCAGCGTGACCGCCGCGCGCGCCAAGGTCTGCACACACACACACACACAAACACACATGCACACACACACACACACACACACACACACACACACTCCCCCACACACCAATGCAGCGCAACCGCAGCGTCACCGCAGCGCGCGCCAAGGCCTGCACACACACACACACACTCACACACACACACACTCACACACACACCAATGCAGCGCAACCGCAGCGTCACCGCCGCGCGCGCCAAGGCCGCCGAGGCTGCCAAGTCCAAGGGGTCCGCAAAGGTAAACAAAAACCGTAACCCTAAAAACTCATAAAAACCTAGACCCTACTTACAAACCCTGAACCCTAAACTTGAGGCAGCCAAGTCCAAGGGGTCCGCAAAGGTGAGACAAAACCCTTAAAACCCATTACCCTAAAAACTCATTAACCCCCCAGGATCCTAACCCCTGAACCCTAAACTTGAGGCTGCCAAGTCCAAGGGGTCCGCAAAGGTGAGACAAAAGCCAACGCCGCATTGGCATCTTGGGCATCCAAACAATGTGCGATGGAACATCGCTCTGTGGCTGGCGCACTGGAGCTAGCGCGCTGTGGCTTGGGCTCTTGTGTGTGGCTGCCAAGCCCAAGGGGTCCGCAAAGGTGAGACAAAAAGCCACTATTACATTGGAATGTTAGGGCCAGACAACAAGACAATCAGACACATGCACACATGCACACACATCATGATGTGACACATGCACACACACACACACACGCCTCCCCCCCCCCACACACACAGGCATCCTACAACGACGACGATGACGAGGACGGCGCAGGCGGCGGCGGCCGGGGTGGTCTACACACACACACAAACACACACTCACACACAAGCACACTCATCATTTGTGACATGTACACACACACACACACACACACACACACCTCCTCCCCCCCACCCCCCCCACACACAGCCATCCACCAATGATGACGACGGCGCAGGCGGCGGCCGGGGTGGCCCTCCACACACACACGCACACACACACACAGACACATGCACACATACACACACATCATGATGTGACACATGCACACACACACACACACACACACACACAAACAGCCATCCACCAACGACAACGACGATGACAAGGACGGCGCAGGCGGCGGCGGCCAGGGTGGCCTACTTACACACTGTGCGTGATGCACACACACAAACACACACACACACACACACACACACACACGCAAACACACGCAAACACACACACACACACACACACACACGCCCCCCTTCCCCGCCCCCCCCCCTCCAACACAGCCATCCACCAACGACGAAGACGACGACGAGGACGGCGCAGGCGGCGTCGGCGGCCGGGGTGGCCGCAGCAGCAGCCGCGACTACGGCGCTGCTGACGTGGCTGGGCTGAAGCTGCGGCACGGGCTGGGCGAGTTTGGCACAGGCGAAGAGGTGGTGCTGACGCTCGCAGACAGGAACATCCTGGACGAAAAGGTGGGTGTGTGTGTGTGGGGAGGGGGGGCATCTGTTGTGCTTTAGTAGTGGAGTGGAGTGGGGCGCGCGTGCATGTGTGTACCCACTGTAGGCACGGGCTGAGCGAGTTTGGCGCGGGCGAAGAGGTGGTGCTGACGCTCGCAGACAGGAACATTCGAGACAATGAGGTGGGGATGGGGGGCGTCTGGTTTTGGTGCTTGTGTGTGCTGGAGTGGGGCTGCGTGGCCATGCGCAAGACCAGCACCCAGTGGGCGAGGAGGTTGTGCTGGTGCTTGTGGACAGGAACATCCTGGACAAAAAGGTGGGTGTGGGAGGGGCGTATGTTGTGCTTAAGTAATGGAGCGGGGCGCGCGTGCATACGTGCATGTGTGTGTGTACCCACTGTTGACTGGGTACGATTGATTGGCGCGGGCGAGGAGGATGTGCTCACGCTCGCAGACAGGAACATCCTGGACGAAAAGGTGCGTGTGGGGGTGGCTGTTGTGCTTTGGTAGTGGAGTGGAGCGGGGCGCGTGTGCGTGCGTGCATGTGTGTACCCACTGTGGGCTGGTTGAGTTTGGCGCGGGCGATGAGGTGCTCACGCTCGCGGGCAGGATCATCCTGGACGAAAAGGTGTGTGTGGGGGGGGGGGGGGGGGGGGGCGTCTGTTGTGTGGTGGAGTGGGGCGCGCGCACGCGCATGCGACCACTATGCGCTAGACCAGCACCCTGCGGGCGAGGAGGTTGTGCTCACGCTCGCAGACAGGAACATCCTGGACGAAAATGTGGGGGTGGGAGGGGCGTCTGTTGTGCTTAAATAGTGGACTGGAGTGGGGCGCGCGTGCGTGCGTGCGTGTGTGTACCCACTGTGGGCTGGGCGAGCTTGGCACGGGCGAGGAGGTGGCGCTGATGCTCGCAGACAGGAACATTCTGGACGAAAAGGTGTGTGTGTGGGGTGGCTGTTGTGCTCAAGTGGGGTTGAGTGGAATGGGGCGCGTGCGCATGCGTGCATGTGTGTAC
This sequence comes from Chlamydomonas sp. UWO 241, assembly GCA_016618255.1. Lineage (NCBI taxonomy): Eukaryota > Viridiplantae > Chlorophyta > Chlorophyceae > Chlamydomonadales > Chlamydomonadaceae > Chlamydomonas > Chlamydomonas priscui. Next base: position 251,547 of record VFSX01000174.1, read on the forward strand.
CCACTGTGGGCTGGGCGAGTTTGTGAGTTTTGCGCGGGCGAAGCGGTGATGCTGACGCTCGCAGACAAGAACATCCTTGACAAAAAGGTGGGGGGGGGGGGCGTCTGGTTTAAATGATTGTGTGTTGGGATGAGGCTGCCTGGCCACCATGCGCTAGACCAGCACCCAGTGGGCGAGGTGGTGGTGCTCACGCTCGCAGACAGGAACATCCCCGACAAAGCGGTTGGGATGAGGGGGGGGGGGTCTGTTGTTCTTGTGCGGGGTGTTGACGCTTGCTCACACACCCGCACGCACATTTGGGTTGAGGGTTTGAGCCTGTGTCAACCCCATGTGTATCTGACATGCACGCAGGGTGTCGTGGATGGGGACGATGAGGGCGCCCGCACACAAACACGCACACGCACACCTGCATGCACACACACGCACACACACGCACACGCGCACACGCACGCCGGGTGTCCTTGCCGAGGACGGCAACATCTCTATCTCTCTCTGACGCTGGCATGCATACACACACGCTCACGCACGCCCACGCCCGCACATGCACACACACACACACACACACACGCACGCACGCACGCTGGGTGTCCTCGAGGACGGCAAAAGCTCTCTCTCTCTCTCTGGTACGCACACACATGCACACACACACACACGCGCGCACACACACACACACACACACGTGCAGGGTGTCCTGGATGAGGACGACGAAGGCGATGAACTCGAGAACGTGCGCATTGCTGAGCTACGCAAGCGCGACAAGGCTCGCGAGGCGTCGGCACCCAAGGCAAAGCCACTGTGGGAGGAGGACGGAAAGGTGTGTGTGTGTGTGTGTGTGCGCGCGTGTGTGTGTGTGTGTGTGTGTGTGTGTGCACGCGTGTGTGTGCGCGCACGCATGTGTGGGTGTGTGCGTGTTTGTGTGTGAGAATGTGTGTGTTTGTGTGTGTGTGTGTGTGC
>VFSX01000174.1:260000-267500 GCA_016618255.1 Chlamydomonas sp. UWO 241
CACCACCCACCCCAGGACATGGCTGACGCTGGTGCTGGCGTTGGGCCGAGCAGTGGACGCGGTGGCGGCGACTCTGATGAGGATGGCGACAGGTGGGTTTGAAGAAATGGGGAGTGGGGGAACAGATGGGTGGGTTTGGACAAATGGGTTTGAACAAATGGGGAGGGTTGACCAGATGGGTTTGAATGGGGTGTGAGGCTCGCTGCACCACCCCGGCCACCCCACCCCACCCACCCCGGACCTCCTTAACAACCTCTGTCTGTCTGTCTCTCTCTCTCTCAACCTCAACCTCACACTCTCTCCCTCTCTCCCTCCCTCAGGGACATTGCCGTTGTTCGCCTCTTCACCTTTCTTACAACCTGTCTCTCATTGAGGGGCATTGCCGTGGGAGACTTTAAGCCCCGCCTCTGGACCTCTTTAACAACTTCTCTCTCGCTCACTGTCTCTGTCTCTCTCTCCCTCACTCGCTCACTTTCTCTCTCTCTTCCTCTCACAGGGACATTGCCGTTGGAGACTTCAAGCCCCGCCTCAGGGACGTTGCAGTGGAAGACTTCAAGCCGCCTCTTGACCTCCCTAATGACCTCTCTGCCTCTCACTCTCTGTCTCTCTCTCTGTGTCTGTCTCTCCCTCTCTCCCTCACTTTCTCTCTCCCTCCCTCCCTTAGGGACATTGCCGTTGGAGACTACAATCCTCTTTACTCCCTTACAACCTCCCTCACAACCTCTCTGTCTCGCTCCCCCTCTCTCACTCTCGCTGTGTCTCTCTCCCTCTCTCACTGACTCTCTCTCTCTCTTCCTCCCTCAGGGACATTGCCATTGGCGACTACAACCCCCGCCTCTGTACTCCCGTACAACCTCTCTCTCTCACTGTCTCTGTCTCTCTCTCTCCCTCTCTCACTTTCTCTCTCTTCCTCTCTCAGGGACATTGCCGTTGGAGACGGCAAGCCCCGCCTCTCAACTCCCGTACAACCTCGCTCTCTCACTGTCTCTGTGTCTCTCTCTCTCTCACTGTCTCTGTGTCTCTCTCCCTCTCTCACTGACTCACTTTCTCTCTCCCTCTCTCAGGGACATTGCCGTTGGCGACTTCAAGCCCCGCCTCCCTAACAACCTTTCTGCCTCTCTCTCCCTCGCTCAGGGACATTGCCGTTGGCGACTACAAGCCGGAGGGCAAGGATGATGACGAGGACGAGCCAACAAACAGCAACGCGGGGCTTGGGCAGGCGCAGGTGCGGGTGCACACACACACACACACACACATGGGGCTTGGGCAGGCGCAGGTGCGGGTGCACACGCACACACGCACACACACACACACACACAAACACGTGGGGCTTGGGCAGGTGTGGGCACACACACACACACACACACACACATGGGGCTCGGGCAGGTGTGGGCACACACACATACACACACACACACACGCACTCACGTGGAGATCAGGCACAAACAGCAACGTGGGATTCGTGCAGGTGCAGTTTCGGGCACACACACACACACACACTGACACACGCACACACACACACACGTGCACACACGCACACACACACACATGCATGCCCTCCCCCCCCTTCCCCTCCCGTCCGCACACACACACACACACACACACACACATGCGCGCACGCACACACACGCGCCTGGAGGTCTGGCATAAGCAGCAACACGCACACACACACACACACACACACACACGCATCCACACTCACATCCCCACACTCCCACTCACATACGCAGGTCGGCAAGGGCCTCATGTCTGTACTCATCCTGCTCACGGACCGTCCCACACTCATCCACACCCTCGTTCACACACACATACACACACACACACACACACACTCATCCACACTCTCGTTTGCTCATGCACACCCACACTCAGGTCGGCAAGGGCCTCATGTCTGTACTCATCCTGCTCACGGACCGTCCCACACTCATCCACACCCTCGTTCACACACATACACACACACACACATACACACTCCACACTCCACAAGACTGTAAAATCGACCACACACACTCATCCACACTCTCGTTTACTCATGCACACCCACACTCAGGTTGGCAAGGGCCTCATGTCTGTTCTCAACCTGCTCAAGGAGCGCGGCACGCTCGCTGAGAAGACGATCTGGGCTGGGCGCAACAGCGACAAGTCCAAGAATGCGCTGCAGGTGTGGATGGTGTGGGATGTGGAGTAGGGTGGAGTGTGGAGCGGTGTGGAGTGGTGTGTGGGGTGGGGTGGGGCGTGGAGTGGGGTGGGGTGTGGAGAGGTATGGAGTGGGGTGGGGCTGGGCGCAACAGCGACAAGTCCAAAAATGCGCTGCAGGTGTGGATGGGGTAGGGTGTGGAGTGGTGTGGAGAAGGGTGGAGTGTGGTGGGGGTGGTGTGGTGAGGAGTGGAGTGGGGTGGGGGGTGGTGTGGCGGGGTATGGGGTGGGGTGGCGCAACACCAATAAGTCAAAGTCGCGCTGCAGGTCTTTGTGTGTGTGTGTGTGTGTGCGGCGCTCACACCCCCTCATGCCCCCCCATCCGCCCCTTGTTCACCCCCCCCCCCCCAACACGCCGCATCTGCATGTCTTGTCCACAGGGCCTGGACGAGCTCCACACGGGCGGCTCCCCACACCTCTCACACCGCCCGTGCACGCCCCTCAATTCGTCCACGCCTGCGCATGCCAGGCATTTACCCCTTCACCCGTGTTGCTCTTCACAGGGCTTGGACGACCTCTACACGGGCGGATCCTCGGAAGACCGCACCGCGCGCGCGGTCGAGACTGCGCTCACGCGCAAGGACCAGTTTGGGCGCGTCATGACGCCAAAGGCGAGTGCTTTGGGAGGAGGGGAGGGAGGAGGGGAGGGAGGAGGGGAGGGGGGAAATGGAGGGAGAAGGGGGGAGGGAGGAGGAGAGGAAGGAGGGGAGGGAAAGGGGGGGGGACTGCGCTCACGCGCAAGGACCAGTTTGGGCGTGTGATGACGCCAAAGGCGAGTGCTTTGGGAGGAGGGAGAGGGGGGGGGGGGCAGGAGGGAGGAAGGAGGAAGGAAGGGGGGGGGCTGCGCTCAGTTTTGGGAGGAGGGGAAATGGAGGGAGGCGGGGAGGGAGGGGGGGGGGAGGAACTACACTCACGCACAAGGACCAGTTTGGGCGTGTCATGACGCCAAAGGCGTGTGCTTTGGGAGGAAGGGAGGGGGGAGGAGACCGAGGGGGAGGGGACGGAGAGGAGGAAGGGGGGCGGGGAGGAACTGCGCTCACGCGCAAGGACCAGTTTGGGCGCATGATGGCGCCAAATGCGAGTGCTTTGGGAGGAGGGGAGGGGGAGAGGGGGGGGAGAGGAGGAAGGAAAGGGGGAGAAACTGCGCTCACTTTGGGGAGGGAAATAGAGGGAGGAGGGAGAGGGGGTAGAGGAAGGAAGGGGGGGGGGGGAGGAACGCGCGCATGCGCAAGGACCAGTTGGCGGCTGATGGCGCCAAGGGCAAGTGGTTTGGGAGGAAGTGAGGGGGGAGGAGAAAGAGGGGGGGGGGAGGGAGAGGAGGAAGGGGGGCGGGGAGGAACTGCGCTCACGCGCAAGGACCAGTTTGGGCGCGTGATGGCGCCGGTGGCGAGTCGTTTCCTGGGACCCTCAAGCCCCATCCCTCATCCAGCCCCTATCTCGTCCCACCCCACACGAGGACTCATCCTTACCTAAACCCCTCTCTCTCTTACCCACAGGAGCGCTTCCGTGAGCTTTTGCTACCAGTTCCACCACCGCTACCACCACACACACACACACGCAAACACACACACACACACACATACACACACGCACACAGGAGCGCTTTCGCGAGCTCTGCTACCAGTTCCACCGCCACCACACACACACACACACACAGGAGCGCTTCCGCGAGCCTCGACAGCAGTTCCACCACCACCGCCGCCACACGCACACACACACACACACACACACACACACACACAGGAGCGCTTCCGCGAGCTCTGCTACCAGTTCCACGGCATTGCTTCCACTAAACCACAACATACCACGGCATACTAAACCAAGCCCCTAAACCCTAAAACCCCACCCCCGCAGGAGCGCTTCTGTGAGCGCTGCCACAAGTTCCACGGCAACACTGAACCTGATTGGAAACTGTTGAGACCTCAATAGTAGGAGGATTCCTTATAACTTCAACTCCCCTCTTTCTCTCTTACCCACAGGAGCGCTTCCGTGAGCTCTGCTACCAATTCCACCACACACACACACACACACACACAGGAGCGCTTCCGCGAGCTCTGCTACCAGTTTTACCGCCACCACACACACACACACGCACACAGGAGCGCTTCCGCGAGCTCTGCTACCAATTCCACGGCATCCAGCCGTCGAAGAACAAGATCGCGAAGAAGCTGGCGCAGGCAAAGCAGGAGATCGAGATCCGGCGCAACGCGAGCAAGGAGTCGGAGGAGGCGGATAAGCGGCTGGCGGTAAGTGGAAAACAGAGAGATAGAGAGGGAGAGAGAGGGGGAGAGGGGGAGTGTTCGATTGTGCGGTCTGTTGGACGCCTCTGATGGCGTAGTATTGGTATGTGCGTGCGTGCGTGTGTTTGCGGTGTGTGTGTGTGTGCAAGGGGTCGGAGGAGGCGGACAAGCGGCTGGCGGTAAGTTGGAGAGAGAGTGGGAGAGAGAGAGGGGGGGGGGTCGATTGTCTGTTGGACGCCTCTGATGGCGTGGTATTGCCATGCCAGTGTGTGCGTGCTTGCGGTGTGTGTGTGCAAGGGGCGGAGGGGGTGGACAAGCGGCTGGCGGTTGTTTATTTTCATTGGGGCGACAGTGGCTGGGTCGGGGCGTGTCAGTTGTGCGAGTGCGTGTGAGTGGGTGTGCAGAGGGTGGGTTGCAGTGGTGTCATTAGCGCCCCCGCAGCTTCCGCTGCAGGGGCAAACCGGGAAATTTGGGGGGGAACTGCGGGGGCGAATCTCGGGAATTCCGCTCCGCAAAGTGTAGACATTGACGAGTTTCACACTCTTTCGCAAACAAATACGCCTCCTGCTGTGACTGGCCTAGCGCGGCCTGCTGGGGCAATTCGGCATGCTCGCTCCCATGTTGCGGGGGCAAACAGGACATTCTTAGTTTCCTTGATGACACCACTGGTGGGTGGGTGGGTGTGCGGCGGGTGGATATCTCTTGGGTGTGGCCGCACACATGATGGGCTAACGGCCGTCTGATGATCCGACGGAGGAGTTGCGACGGAAAAAAAAGTGGTGCTTGCTTTCGGTTTTCAGTGACAATGCCTTGCCGCCCTGCCCCCCCCCAGTAACAGTAACAGTAACACGGGGTTTCCAGCTAAGCAGGCTACTCTTCTACTAGAGACACCCGCCGATACTCCAGCACACTTAAGTACTAGAGTATCGCCGGCTCCCGGCCGATAGACTACCGCTCCCGCCGGCTAGACTACCCCAAACAGCGGTCTCTGAGAGACATGTCTGGCAAGGAGCATATAGGAGAGGACCTTCCTCAGGGTCACAGTAGTGGCCTTGTGGCCAGTCAAGCCGGCAGAGCCGACTGGCGCTGACTGGAACGGTCCCCGCCTGGCAGTGCATGGCTGTCCAGCTCTCGTTTGCATGGGGCTCAGCCGGCGCCCCATGCCTCATGCATGGCCAGGTCCCACCCTCCAGGGGTGCATGGACGACAGAGTTGTCATGGAGGCTGCCTGAAGACCTTCCAACGCCAGTCACCAGCAGACGAGCGACCCCGAGGATGAGCGCGGTGACGAACGCTGCGATTCGTGAAGCAGATTTACTCTGTGTTGCCTCGGCGGTTGCCACCGCTGAAGCCGTGATGGTAGCCCGCCTCCACGGGCAGCCATCTTGACCAATGTCCAGCATGCATTGACGGGCGCCAGCTCCTCCGCTCGTCGATCAACTCGTCGAGATCGGTGCCGCATGGCGTCCTGCATGGGGGGAGGATAAGGGCCATCTCCCAGCACGGGCCGCGGCCGCGCCGCGGCTACTCGCCAAGCCATGGCAGCGCCGGGCAAGCCGCTCCTTAAGTGTTCCACCGAGGGGCAGTCTAGCAGGAGCCGGGCCAGTCGTATTTTACCCCCCCATTTTATCCCCCCCCCGTATTTTGCCCCCCCCACCACCAACCAAAATCGTAACGTCTGCTCCGCGCCATGGAATGCGGCCATAACGCCTGAGACGGTCCGGGGTGCGCCTCAGGCGGTGGTGGGCGCCTGAGGCGGTCGGGATGACACCTGAAGCGGTTTGGATAACGCCTGAGGCGACGCCTGAGGCGATCAGGGGTGCGCCACAGGCGGCGCCTCAGGCGGTCGGAGCGCCTGAGGCGCCGCCTGATCCGCGCCATGGAATGGGACGCCTCAGGCGCCGCCTCAGGTGTTGTGAATGTGGTAGGGCCCCCTCCCCCCCCAAACCACAGGTCCAGGAGAAACCGCGACTCCGTCCCTCGCCCTCAGCGGCAGTGATGGGCTGGCGCCTTGCCACACGCCCCCCCCCCCCCCCCTCAATTCCCCCACACAACCCGTCTTCCTGTCTCTGTCCCTCTTTGACGGGTCCAGGGTTTCGTGCAACGCCGCCCCCGCCCCCCAAAAAAACACAGGTCCAGGAGAAGACCGCGACTCCGTACCTTGTCCTCAGCGGAAAGGGCGTTCAGGAGACGCTCGCGGCTGCCAACGCGGCAAGGGGCATGCCGCCGCCGGCGCCGCGGGCGCCCGCCAAGGGGAAGGGCGCGGGGGGCAGCGGCGGGGCTGGGAGCAAGGGTGCGGGGGGCAGCAAGGGGGGGGAGACACCGGTGAGCCTGGGGAAGATCCTGGGCGGCGGGCTCACGCCGCTCGTGGGCGACCGAAAGGTCGAGGCCATGATGCAGGTCAAGAAGTAGTGGGCTTGTCGTGTGCGCGCCTTTTCGCCTGCGCATGCGCCCGTTGGGGCCCTAGTCGAGCCTGGTGTTGCTGTGTCGCAGCAAGCTGGCCATTGAGGAGGGCATGCGAGCAGAAGCGGCGGGCAGATCGGGACTGCAGCTTTGGAGACGTAGATCTGCTGTAGAGCTGTAGAGAGAGCATGGCGCGCAGTGGTGGCAAGAGCAGTTGGCCGCCGCCGGATGTGCGCCAGCACATCCACCATGCACGGGCGAGCAACACGCTCCAGGCAGTCAACCCAACAAATCAGCAACCACCGGCCTGCCACCAGACCGCTCACGTAAAAAAGCACGCTTTAACCGAAACATCCCCGTTCAGACCTTCCCCAGAAGATCTGATAAGGGTTACGATGAGCGAGAGAAGCTGCCGGAGCTGGTGTGGGTGTCCCCCCCCTGTCAGCATCGCGTCAGCATGCAAACAGCGCCTTCCGTCCCACGCGCGCGTTCCAACAGATCCTATATATGCATAGCGTCGCCTGTGTCTGGCAGGCGATCTTTGGGGACGGTCTTTGGGGGAGAGTAGCGAGCGAGGGGATGTGTGAACTCCATCTGTGTCGCCGCCGTCCCGCGCCGGCGCCTCAGCCTCGGCATTGCGTCATCGCATATCATTTGCGAT
>VFSX01000174.1:272500-287500 GCA_016618255.1 Chlamydomonas sp. UWO 241
TAAGCTTGATGTGCTCTGTGTGTGTGTGGAGGGGGGGGGGCATGCGTGTGTGTGTGCGTGTGTGTGGTGGCCAATTTTACAGTCTTGTTGGACGGTGTGTGTGTGTGTGTGTGTATAAGATGCGGAGCAGGTAGTGCTGCTTGAGCTTGAGCTTGATGTGTTCTGTGGGTGTGGGGTGTGCGTGTGTATGCGTGTGTGTGGTGGTCGATTTTACAGTCTTGTTGGACGGTGTGTGCGTTTGTGTGTTTATGCGTGTGTGTGTGTGTGTGCGTGTGGGCGTGCCATGTAGTGAGGTGCTTGTTAGCTGCTAGTTAGCTGCTAGGTGGCTGCTGCGAAGCTGCCATTGTGTGGCTCACCCGTGATGAGGTCGATCGCCACGACGTTCTCCTGGCCTGCATGTGCGTAGGTGTGTGCGCGCAAGGCTAGGTGGCTGCTAGGTAGCTGCTAGGTAGCTGCTAGGTGGCTTCTAGGTAACTGCTGGGTAGCTGCCTGCACATTTGGCGCACCCGTAATGAGGTCGATCGCCACGACTTTCTCCAGGCGTGCATGTGTGTATGTGTGTGCACGCAAGGCTAGCTAGGTAGCTGCTGGGTAGCTGCTAGGTAGCTGCTAGGTGGCTTCTAGGTAGCTGCTGAGAAGCTGCCTGTACGTTTGTCGCACCCGTGATGATATCGATCGCCACGACTTTCTCCAGGCATGCATGTGTATATGTGTGTGCATGCAAGGCTAGCTAGGTAGCTGCTGGGTAGCTGCTAGGTAGCTGCTAGGTGGCTTCTAGGTAGCTGCTGGGTAGCTGCCTGTACGTGTGGCTCACCCGTGATGAGGTCGATCGCCACGACGTTCTCCATTCGCTGCCACGGGATGATCACGTCCGCATACCTGCAGGAATGTAGGGGTGTGGGGTGTCGTCGTCGTCGTCGAATGCATAAAAGGGGTACGGGTGTGGGGTGTGGAGGTGTGGGCACGTCTGTCGGCATGATCACGTCGGCATACCTGTGGGGTGTGTGTAGGTGTGGGGTTTGGAGAGGGTGTGGCTGTGTGCAGTGTGTGTGGAGGTATGTGTGGTGTAGAGGTGTGGGGTGTGGAGGTGTGGAGGTGTGGAGGTGTGGGGTGTGGAGGTTGAGCACGCAGGCAAGAGACTGCTGATACCTTGTGTGGGGTGCAGAGGTGTGGGGTGTAATGTGGGGGGGGTGGGGGTGTGGGCACGTCTGTTGTTCGTGCAGACAAGAAGCACTCACGAGAGACCCACCAAGTCTCGACTTGAGCAATTCAGCTCGAGGTGTTCTTGGGGTTGGTTGGTCCCCCCCCCCCTCTCCAGGGACTTTGGGGTTCGAAATATTGGTTTCTGCCCCCCCCCCCCCTCTCTGCCCCCTCACGCTGGCTATTATGATGATTGCATACCTCTGACTGGGCGCAACAAAGCTGTCAAGCGACCCCTGTGCAGAGGTCAAGAGTATAGGCTCCTATTTTGACAATTCCACAGGCCACAGGCTATACAGACAGGACCAAGAAGGGACCAAGCAGGTCCCCCCCCGAAAACCCACCCACAGTACACGCTCCACACTCAACGGGCCGAATGGCCCCCTAGCGCCGTAGCGCGCCCTAGCGCGCCCCTTGCGTGCCCAGGCCGCTCGGAGCATGCACTGACACGTTTACGGCCAGTCTCCGCCCAGGGCCACCTCCAAGTGCAAAAGCGGACCATACAACCTAATCGTATGTCCTTGCCGTGCTCTCTGGCTAGGTGGCGCGTCCTTGGAGGCAGTTTCAGTTTTTGCCCTCAGACCCCGCACATCCTCCCCTACACGAAATTGCTAGCGCCCAGGCCTTCCGCGCCACTCTTCCGACGGAAGCTACACGAAGGTGGGTGCAGCTGCGCAAGGGTGGGCCCAAGCACTGGTAGGCTGGCGCGCTGTGTGGCCTTGTGGGCTCTCTTCGTACAGCTCCCCTAGACGTGTAGTCTAGGCCTTAACTCGCGCCCCGGGGTCCTCCGGGCGCGTGCGTGTAAAACCTGCACAATTATGGGTCTAAAACGCCAAAAAACAGAGTTTGGCAGGCTGTTAAACCTGGGCGCAAGTCCATCTTACATAGCCCCGGGTGATGATTTGTTCATACCTCCGGCTAGGCGCGACAAATCGGTCAAACGACGGCTTCACGAAGCGCGTGTACTGCTCAATCACGCCTGCGTGTGTGTGTGTGTGTGTGTGTGCGTGAGTGTGTGTGCGTGAGAGAGTCTGTGGGTGTGTGGGTGTGGGTGGTCAATTGTACAGTTCGTTGGTCGCGTTGGATTGTGCGTTGTTACATTTGTGTGTGTGCGTGCGCGTGTGTGTATGTGTGTGTGTGTGTGTGTGTGTGTGTGCACGAGTGCACTGCTCAATCACGCCTGTGGGATGACTGTATGCATGTGTGCATGTGTGTGTGCGTGTAAGTGGAAGGGTGCGAGTTTTTGTTTGCTGTGTTTGCGTGTGTGGGTGTACGCGTGTGCGTGCATGTATGTGTGTGTGCGCGCTAATGCCGACTATGCAGGCAATGTACCCCGCCCACTCACCCCCCACGTCGCACCCCCGCGCTGCCGGTTGCCTAATAACCAGTGGTCCCTGGGAAGGATTTTAGTAATTAGTTTGTTTCCCGGCTCCAGCAACTTTGACCGCTCATACCAGGCACAATACACAGCGGGTATTTATGCAATGCATGCCGTTGTGCTGCTCTCGGCAAGAGCTTTCCAACGCATCGCTTAACGCCCTCACCCACTCAGTGTGGGGTGGTTTTCTGGGAGATGGGAAATCCGGCTCAGAGCGGTGTACGGCTCGCAGGGGAATCACTGCTAGTAACCTGCACAAATACTACCGCCGCCGCCGCCGCCGCCGCACCCCCGCGCGTCACCGCTTCCCTAATAACTTACACAATAAAAATACAAATAATATGTCGGCCCATTCACCTCCCACGCCGCGCCCCCGCACCGCCGTTTGCCTAATAACTTACACAATACAAGTACAAATAATATGGCGGCCCACTCACCCCCCACCACCCCGTCGCCCCCCCACCCCCCCCACCCCGCCGCCGCCGCTTGCTGCGCCTAATAACTAACACAATACAAATACAAGCAACATGGCGGCCCACTCACCTCCCACGGCCCCCCCCCCCGCCGCCGCTTGCCGCGCCTAATAACATACACACTACAAATACAAACAACATGGCGGCCCACTCACCTCCCACGTCACGCCCCCGCGCCGCCGGTTGCCTAATAGCTTACGCAATACAAATACAAATAACATGTGGGCCCACTCACCCCCCACGTCGCGCCCCCGCACCGCCACGTCGCGCTGGATGCGCCGTGCCAGGCGCACGTCGTCGTCCGTGTCCACGTACACCTGAGGAGGGGGGGGGGGGGGTTAAGATGAAGGGTTGATTTATTTAGGGTTTAACACCACCACCACCAGCGTGGGGCCCGTAACTGTAACCTCTCGCAACGTTACGGGGGTTACGGGCCATCCCTCGCAAAGTGCCTCGTAACACCCCGTAACCCGAGAAAGGTGTGAAAAGTGTGGATGTGCGCCCCACACCGTTGACTGGCCCCAAAGAGCGTTGACTCGGGGTTGCGGGAGGGGTTACGGGAAGGTTACGGGAAGGGCTCCAAGGGTTACGGGTTACGGGCCACGCGGTGTGGGGTTATGGGCCCGACGCTGACCACCACCACCACCAAAGGTTTGTGGTTTAGGGGTGGGGATCAAGGGCTTAGTTTGTGAAGTTATTTATGTGGATCCAAGGGGGTTTCATGGTCGTTGAAAGCCGCGCAAGTCGCACGTCGTCGTCGGTGTCCACGTGCACCTGCGATTTTTGTGTTCAGGAATTAGGGTCTAGGGTTCAGGGTTTTAGGGCTGAGGTCGCAGAGCACCGGGATGCTCGTCGTCGGTGTCCACCACCTGCGTTTTCGTGTGTGTGTTGAGCAGTGGTGTCATCAAGGAAACCAAGAATGTTCCGTTTGCTCCCGCAACACAGGAGGGGACATGCCGAATCGCCCCCGCAGACGACATTTTTCGCGGAAAAGTGTGAAATGGCCGAATTTCACACTTTCAGGAGCGAAATTCGTTTGTAGGGTTGAGGACGTAGAGCAACAGCATGCCCTCGACACGATGACACCACCACCACCACTACTTCAGGCCCCAGTACTCCGGATATGTCCCTCTCTCTGACACACACACAGCACAGCAATGATGGCAGATGGCCTGCTAGCATGGCATTGCTAGGGGTCTAATTTTGACAGCTGCCGGCCTTTTTCCTAAGGTCTGATGCGCCATCAAAGGCGTCTGACAGATCGTAAAAACGACCAACACACACACACACACTCACGCACACACACACACACACACACACCTTCATGTGCAACAGCTCCCCGCTGTTCTCCATGCGCAGCACAAGGATGCCCTCAACGATGACCACACTACTACTGCAGGCCCGTGTTCCATCTCTGTGTCCTCTGTGACACACACACACACACACATACACACCTTCATGTGCAGCAGCTCCCTGATGCTCTCCACGTACACACACACACACACACGCACACACACACACACACGATGTGCAGCAGCTGCCTGCTGTTCTCCATGCGCATCACAAGGATGCCCTCAACGATTACCACGCCACCACAACTACTTCAGGCCCGATTACCCTCTAGGTCCCCTCTCTCTGACACACACACACACACACACACCTTCATGTGCAGCAGCTCCCTGATGCTCTCCATGTGCAGCACAAGGATGCCCTCAACGATGACCACGTCCGCGGGCGCAACGTGCGTCGACTCCGTGCATCGGCTGTGTGCGTGGGAGGGGGGGGGGCGCATGCACGCAGGTGGGCGTGTGGCATGGGGTTTGAAGTTTGCTGTTTGGGGTTTGGGCGGTGTTTGCCTGGCATTTGGGGTTTGGGCTGTGCAGTGGCGAGCGTACAGCATGGGGAGCTTCACTCCCCTGAAATATTTGGGGCCAGACGCAAATCGATGCAGAACGCTTGCTGAGACTACATGTTGGCAGGCAGCCAGCTGGTGGCTACCGCCCCTCACAAGTAATTGTTAGGGCCAGAACTGGACTTGGGTCTAGGCGGTGGTACTAGGACTAGAGGTAGTCTTTGCTGGAAAGCCGATGTAACTGTAATGCGGGCGTAAGACCCCACAAACAGTTTAGGATCAGGAGGTGCTAATGAAACCACTGGTCCAGACCCCATCATCGGTGGAATGGTGGACCCTCTATCAGCAGCAAGGCGCCCGGGCACTACGCGCCGCACACGGCCGCATACGCCTGTCGAAGTGGCCCTCCCTGACTTTCTGTGCCGTCCGATGCGTGCAGGCAGCATGCTCGCACCCCCCTCCCCTATTTCTCTCCCTCTCTCTTCCTCTTCCTCTTCCTCCCTCTCCCTCTCCTCCTCTCTCCCTCTCTATCTATCTCTCCCTCTCTCTCTCCTTCTCTCACTCTCTCTCACTCTCTCTCTCCCTTTTTTTTACACTGCGCACACGCACTCACTCCCCCCCCCACCCACCCCTTGTTACCTGTGCGTAGCAAAGTCGTACAGTGGGACGTTGACGGAATTGCCTGCCTGCAAAGGTCACACATGAGATTGGGAGAGGGGGGAGTGTGAGCAGTGTCCACAAGAGGGAGGGAGGGAGGGGAGAAGGAGCGAGAGAGACAGAGGGAGAGAGAGAGGGAGAGGGAGAGGGAAGATAGATAGAGAGGGGAGATATATATAGAAAGAGAGGGAGAGAAAAGGTAGAGAGAGGGAAGTAAGAGAGAGAGAGGAAGAAAGAGAGGAAGAGAAGAAGGATGAGAGAGAGAGAGAGAGAGAGAAAGAGGGGAGACTGAGCGCGCGTGTCCACTGTCCACTCCACAGTGGTGGTGGCCGCCTGTTTGGGGGGGCCAATGCTTTTTGTTTGTTAAAACCAGGCAGTTGCAAGGGCGCCCAAGTACATCCAACACACACACACACACACACACACACACACTTGCACACACACACACACACACACACACGCACACGCACACACACACACACACACACACACACAGACACACCTTCAGGTCCATCAGGCACTGCATCATCGCGTCCTGATCAAACGCCAGTGACCACCCGTCCACACCCAAAACACACACACACACACACACACACACACACATAGGGTGTTAAAAAAAACACGCGCGTTACATGCACACGCGCGCGCACAGACATGCATGCATGTACACCTTCATTGCCGCACGCACGCACGCACACACACACACACACACACACACACAAAACACACCTCCCCCCGTGTGGCAGCAGCAATGGCATGCACACACAACACACACACATACACACACTCACACACAAACACACACGCACACACCTTTAGGTCCATCAGACACTGCATCATCGCCTCCTGATCAAACGCCTCGGGCGCGTCAAAGTTGTACTCCTTGTTGTGAGCGCTGACAAGCTCAGAGGGCGTGAGGCTGCGGTAGAACGAGTCCTGGTGTGTGTGTGTGTGTGTGTGTGTGTGTGTATGGCCAGCTGACCAGCTCAGAGGGCATGAGGATGCGGTAGAACGAGTCCTGGTGTGTGTGTGTGTGTGTGTGTGTGTGCGTGTGTGTGTGTGTGTGATGTGTGCGTGTGTAATTGTCTGCGTGACTGTGGAAGCAGTGCTTGGATGGTAAGATCTCAAGGAAATGCATAAGCAAACATGCCCGCAAGCTGTGTTCCACACATGTGTGTTTGCCACTGCTGCCTGCCACTGCGGCCAGACACGCACACACACACACACACACAAAAATAGTCCCGAGCATAAGATTTGTGCTTTCAGAAACATGCCCAGAGCAGCGCCTCCGTGCCCTGCCGCCGCGTCCCCTTCCAAGAGTAGCCCTAACTTTTAGTAGCGCAGGCGGTATTGGGCGGGGTAGGGGTGCACGCACACACACACACACACACACACACACACACATACACACACACACACACACGCACGCACACACACACACACACACCTGTGACAGCATGACCACGCACTGGTCGTTGAGCCGCTGCATGATGAGGTCGCACACGGTGGTCTTGCCTGATGCGGTCCCACCAGCGACGCCGATTAGGAAGGGGTGCCTGTGTGAGTGGGGACACACACATGCACAGCGAGGCGATGACCACAGGGCGATGCAATGCGCCCTTTGCATGGCTTCCATGCGCAGCATGCTGATCTTGCATGGTTGACGGCACGCATCATCCGGCGTCCCTAGTTTCGCGCCTGTTTCGTCGGAACGGGCTGGAGCAGAAGGGCTTGGCGGACTGCGGCGAGCTGCCAAGGAGTTCCTCCTCCGCCGTCCGCTCGACAGGGCTTGCGTTCGTCCTGCACTGCACCGGGGTCGAGTGCCCCTCTATGGGGATAGGCATGCTTGAGGTGGATCCCGAAGGTTGCGACATGGTAAGAGCGATTAAGTGCGCCGCCATGGCGTTCCGTTACGCTGGTGTGCGCGTTTGTGTGGGCCTCTGCATGATTTAAAAATAAAAATAAACTGCAGCTTGGAGCAGATGATGATGAGTTGTTTACAATCCACTTCTGGCGGTCACGCATACGGTTCCAAAGCTCCAGTGGGACTTAGAGAAACAAGGCTCGAGGCCCACAAAAGGTCAAGCTACAAGTAGCCCACGGAAGCGCCACCCACACTTGGTGGCGGGCGCCAAGCAAGCAGCACCACTGTGCAGGCTGCACACCCAGCCCCTCAAATGGCCAGAAGGCGGACCCAAGGTATAAAACCATGAAGGGACCAAAAAGCCCTCCCCAGACCACCGGAAGCGGGGCTAGTAGCACACCCGCTGCAGCACTCTACTCAGCGACCACACCGCACCCGCCACCGCACGCGTGTGGCGCCACCTCCCCTTCAAAAACACCCCCAGAGGGAATGCCATCTAGCAAGAAGGTGCAGGCACCCGCTCGCCGTCAACGACGAGGCGCGCGCGGTGGAACTGCGCCGCTTCCCCGCAACCTTGGCGGCGAGGAAAGCGGGCCACAGCGCCTGGTGCTGCGCCTTCTCGCGGTCACTGAGGACGTCGAAGACTGCAGTCGAGTCCACGCAGCGGCGCAGCTCGTGGCGCCATCGCACGACAGTGTCGGCCACGGCGTCAGACGCCACGGTGAAGAGCACACGCAGCACACCGCCCCAGCGTGGCTCCACGCCGATGCCCCCGACGGCAGGCTTGGCGTTGAGGAGCGGCGCGGACACGACGCCACCATCAGCCGGCTCCCGCCGGCCGGTGCCGCCGTAGAGGAAGCGCACGACATCCGTAGCCAGGCGGACGGGCAGGCTGGTGCCGTCCTCGGCAGCTGCAGCGATCCGCTCCGCCGCCGCCGCCGTCGCCTCCTCTTCAACCATCCGCCTGCCACCGCCCGCGAGGAACCAGTTGGCGCCTATGTTAATAAACATGTGATTGAACATCATTCAATTCAACGTCAAGGGCATCTCTTTTTTTAATTGGCGTGCGACACTGAGCCAATTGAGAGCCTTGTGGCAAAGCGATCAATGCAGTGGCTAGGCCATGTGATGCGTATGCCGGCATCTCGTCTTCCTCGTACGACTTTTGACTGCACAATGGATGTGGCTCGGCAGCAAGGCCGGCCTCCAGCCTCCTCCCGACACTATTTTCTTAAGCTACTGATTCAGCAGCTAGGCGAAACTAGTGGCACTCGTTCTGATTGGAAGACTTTTTTCGACACGGCGTTTGAGCGTGCTCAGGATAGGGTCGGGTGGAGAGCCGCGGTGTACGGTCCGGCTTCCCCTCAGGCGCCGGCCCCTCCACCACGGCGGTCAAGTAGATTGGCAAGCGCCACTTGACCCCCTACCCCTAGAAGCAGTTAGGACCTATTTTGGAGGCGTCGCACAATAGCTCTCCTTTTTGCACTGGGACTACACGTTGGCAGGCAGCCGGCTGGTGGCTACCGCCCCTCACAAGTAATTGTTAGGGCCAGAACTGGACTTGGGTCTAGGCGGTGGTACTAGGGCTAGAGGTAGTCTTTGCTGGAAAGCCGATGTAACTGTAACTGTAACTGTGCTCACATGTGCGAGCGATTCGCTCCGCTGGCTGCGTGTGCGCCGCACACACACACACACACACACACACACACACACACACTCCCTCGGTGTGTTGCACGCATGCAGGTCCACCAACTCGGCGTCCGCCTTCTCGGCTCCCCATCTCCCGCCCTTGGCATCTCGGGCCTCAAGCTCAAGAGCCGCAAGCCCAAGCCTCGCGTGTGTGGTGTGTGCGGCGTAGACGTGGGCGTGTCGACCGCGTCGCTGAGGATGCACTACAAGCGGCAGCACCCGGGGGTGGCGGTACCGGGGGACGAGGGCGGCGGGGGTGGAGGGCGGCGCGCACCAAAGGGGGGTGCTGCAGGGGCAAGGGGCGTGGTGGGCACGTGACGGTCACGATGTTGGCAGCGGAGCAGCCCGAGGGCACCAAGGGGGAGAATCGTGCTGAGCCCCTGATCACGTCTGATCACTGCAACTGCTTGTTTACAGCCCTGTGAGAAATCTGTAAATAAAAGGGCGACTTGGTGATGGCGGCACATACCCCGGCTGGGTCTGACTAATAGGAGTGGAATGTGGAAGGACCCACTCCAAGCTAAGAACACCTACCTACATGGGCCGTGCTGTGACTGAGATCTGGCACAGCCACAGCTGTTCCCGTCCCCCTGCTGAGTCGCCGTGTCAGAGATCTACCACGCTGGCC
The DNA here is from genome assembly GCA_016618255.1 of Chlamydomonas sp. UWO 241. Taxonomy (NCBI): domain Eukaryota; kingdom Viridiplantae; phylum Chlorophyta; class Chlorophyceae; order Chlamydomonadales; family Chlamydomonadaceae; genus Chlamydomonas; species Chlamydomonas priscui. The sequence goes on from VFSX01000174.1 coordinate 282,242, forward strand.
TCTCCCATCCCTCTCTGCATCATTGAGTAGTGGCAGCGCGCGTGCGTATGTGTGTGTGTGCGGGGGCTTGTGGCCTGTCTCCCATCCCTCTCTGCATCATTGAGTAGTGGCAGCGCGCGTGTGTATGTGTGTGTGCGCGCGGGGGCTTGTGGGTTTCCATTCAATGGCAGCTTTTGGAGGCGCGTCGGCTGGTCAGTCGAGACCCAGCGCGCTCATCTCCTGCAGCATGTTGGCACTGACCTCGGCAGCAACAATGGCGGCACGGATGTCTGCACCGCTTTCAGCAAGAGCCCTCAGTGCCCCTGTTGCCATCTCTTGCACCGCAGACAAAGAGCTAGACCACAGCAGCTGCAGCAGTGGAGGGATTGCACCGGCAGCAGCGATGGTGGCAGCATTGTCAGCGTTCTGAAGTGCGATTCGCATCAGTGCTCCTGAGGCATGGTACTGTACCCCAGCTGGAGAGCCAGACCCCAGCAGCTCCACGAGTGGAGGGATGGCACCATTGGCAGCAATGGTGGCCGCATTCTCAGCATTCAGAGCGAGTTCGACCAGTGCTGCTGCTGCACTTTTCTGCACATTGGCTGGAGAGCCAACCCCGAGCAGCTGCACCAGTGAAGGGATGGCACCGGCACCAGCGATGCTGACCTTGTTGTCCTTACTCTGAGCAAGGTTTGCCAGCGCCTCGGCTGCATTTTGCTGCAATGCAGCTGGAGAGCCGGCCCCCAGGAGCTGCACCAGGGAAGGGACGGCACCGGCAGCAGCGATGGTGATCTTGTTGTCATCATTCTGAGCGATTCCCAACAGAGCTCCTGCTGCCATCTGCTGCACTGCAGCTGGAGAGCCTGACCTCAGCAGCTGCACCAGTGAAGGGACAGCACCAGCAGAAGCAAGGGTAACGGCATTCTCAGCATTCATAGCCAGGCTCCACAACGCTCCTGCTGCCATCTGCTGCACCACAGCCAACGAGCCAGACCCCAGCGGCTGCACCAGTGGAGGGATGGCCCCGGCAGCAGCGACGATGGCGGCATCATACCGCGCGAGGCTCGCCAGTGCCCGTGCTGATCTGCTCTGCACCTCAGCAGAGTAACGGAGCCCCAGCAGCTGGATGAGTGGAAAGATGGCGACGGCGGCAGCGACGGCAGCGCGCGTGTCAGGATTTGTGTCCCGCTGGATGCACAGCGACGCGGTCGTCTCCAGTGCGTGTCTTTGCTGGCTAGGGCGAGCGTCATCTCCAAGCTGGCGCACCAGTTTCTTCAGCTCCCGTCGGGGGAGTGGGGGCATCGTGTGTGATGATGGCTGCGGGCGGAGGGGGCGTGCAGCGACGAGCCACGAGTGCATGCGAGTACGCATGGCGCATGGCGCGTGGCGCATGGCGCATGGCGCATGGCAGGCGGGTGGAAGGCACACACGACGCTCTTCGCGCATGCTGGCCTTGCAGCCCTCAGCCTCTGGATGGATCCGTTTGCATAGCATGGCATGGCATGGCAGAGGCCGCAGCCGTGCAGGCGCAGTAGTATGATGTATAGTGCATGCGTCCGCCGTGAGGGTGGTGACGCGCCAATGCGCCATTCTGCCCGTGCATGGCACTCACGTCCGCGGGGCTCGAAGCTTGTAGATGTAGATGCTTCAGATGAAGGCAGAACAAGCTTGTAGATGTAGACGCTCCAGAGGAAGGGAGAACAACCACGCGTCAGAGGAAGGGAGAACAACGCACGCGTCAGGGAGATGTGCGTCGCCCAACCGGATGTGGCCCAGGAAGGCGCTCGTGTGCGTGGCAGGCGCCGACGTCGGAGCTTCGGCCCAAACCCTATATGGCGGCCCAAACTGCAGGGTGGCCCGTAACTACACACCCCCAACCCCGCAACCAGTAACTCAGGCCCCCCTTCCCAGTAACCTCCAATAAACTCCCGTTTCACACTTTTCTGAGTTACGGGTTGAGTCACTGGGTTCTGGGCACGACTCTCCCGTATCTCCCGTAATAGTTACGGCCGGGGTTGAGTTACGGGAGTTGCAGTTACGGGCCCCACCCTGCCAAACTGGGCCCAAACCCTATGTAACTTGGGGTTTGGACATGCACGCAGTCGAGGCTTGCATAAGGAGGCAAGTTAAAGGGGAGACCGTGTGACACTTGCCTGCGATAAGACGTGGTCGAGGTGAGAGGCCCCCACATGGTGCTGCGACCGCACGTCTACCACGTCACGCACGCACACACACACAGGGTGTAGAACACACACACACACACACACACACACCACACACACACACACACACACGCACACACGCACACACAAAACATGACGCGCACACACACGCAACATGACGCGCAGTTCACCATGGCTGCACCACTGGCTGCACGGCTGGCCTGTACAAAGCGGCTGACATGCGTCTTCTACTTGACCACCCGCCACTGTTTGTCGTGCAGACGGACTGTGCGCGTGCTGCTCAGCCGCCCCGTCTGCCACCGACCCAGCTGTCTGATGATGCCAGTGCAGAAAACTCTGGCCGGACAGCCCACGCTGCACGGAAGGTGGCGCCAAAGATCAGGGGTCACCTCGACTCATCAAGGCGCACGCATGCACTGGCGTCTGTTGATCACCCCCACTGCGCCCAACACGGGCCCCTCTGCGCCCCCTGTTGCCCCTGCTGCGTCTTGTGGCAGCGCATCCACAGCCGTGCGCACACTGGCCAGGGAGACAAATGACCAGTTGATCATGAACGAATTGGCCAACTATGGCAAGGACACGGGCACCGAGGCGTGAACCTGCACGGTGACGACCGGCCTGGGCGACGTCCGTGCCGCGTGCGTCCGCCTGCTGCTCAAACGCCTTCAACATCCACCGTCGCCCTGTCGTCGCGCTCATCATTCGTGAGAGCTGGCGGGGCCAGCCTGGCGCGCGTGTCGGAAGTCCTCAACGAGGCCGTCTTGGGCGTCGCGGCCGCATGGGAGCAGCAGCCGCAACACGGTGCGGCATGATTCTTGAGAAAGGCTGCATTGTTCGTACACAGTACGGGGTACAGCCGCCTGCCTGCCTGCCTGCCTGCCTGCACACACACACACACACACAGAGTCACACACATGCACACACTCCCTCAGTGTGGGTTGCATGCAGGTCCACCAACTCCACGGCTCCCCGTCTCTTACCCTTGACGACGACGGCCTTGAGCTCAAGAGCTGCAAGCCCAAGCCACGCGTGTGTGGTGTGTGCGGCGCAGAAGTGGGCGTATCGACCGCGTCGCAGAGGGTGCACTACAAGCGGCAGCACCCGGGGGTGGCGGTGCTGGGGGACGAAGCCGGCGGGGGTGGGGGGGGGGCGCACACTCAAGGGGGGCGCTGCAGGGGCAAACGTGGTGGGCACGTCACGGTCACGTTGTGCAGCAGCGGAGCAGCACAAGGAGGGCACACAGGAGCAGAATTGGGTTGAGCACCTGATCCCGTCTGATCACTGCAACGTTGCAGTCAACTGCCCGTTTACAGCCCTGTGAGAAACCTGCAAAGAAAAAGGCAACTTGGTGATGGCGGCTCATACTGGGCCCGTACCCCAGCTGGGTCTGACTGATAGGATTAGGAGTAGGATTTGAGCCGGACCAAGTCCAACTAGGAGCATACCTGCCACCGTACCACTCAATGTACTTAATCGTTCGAGTAGTTCACGGCAGCCAAAATGGCCGTTTCCAGCTTCTTAACGTCCCAAAGTTCGCGTCCTGCCCGACCCCCGGCCACGCTTCACATCCCAGAGTTCACGGTGAAAAATGTAAGCCAGCTGCTGTGTCGAGTTTGTGAACGCTGTGTTGGGACTGTCTTGATGCATTACAGATGTACAGGTAAGACCTAGTACACTGCCAACTGTCCCCTACTCTCCTGCCCCCCTCTCCCCGTCGGACCCAGGCTGTCCCAGGCCACTGAGGCTGTGGTGCTGTTGCACGACTTCAGGCACTCCCCGGCACACACAAAAACTCTGATATAGACTCCCCCTGCCCAGACTCTCCTCCTCCCCAACTGCATTGTGGGTCAGACACATCAGCCGCACGCCGTATGGCCCCCCGCGCCCGGCACGTGCCTTGGCGCGCGCAAGTAGCCCCGCCAGGATCTGCGGTGACTGGATCCGCAGCTCCTGCCTCTCGTGCCTGCTGCTGCTGCTGCTGCTGTGCAGGAAGTGCCAGAGCCTTGGGGGCCCCGCGCGTAACCGTGCTGTGAGTGAGATCTGGCACAGCCACAGCTCCTCCCATCTAAATGCGGACCCTGCCCTGCCAGAGATCTGCAGCGCAGACCTTTCTCCCATCCCTCTCCGCATCATTGAGTAGTGGCAGCCCGCATGCATATGTGTGTGCGGGGGCTTGTGTGTTTCCATGCAATGGCAGCTTTTGGAGGCGTGTTGGCTGGTCAGTCGAGACCCAGCGCCTTCATCTGCTGCAGCGTGTTGGTACTGGCTTCGGCAGCATCAATGGCAGCACGGATGTCAGCACTGCTGTCGCCAAGAGCCCTCAGTGACCAAGCTGCCGCCTGCTGCACATCAGCTGGAGAGGTAGACCCCAGGAGCTCTACCAGCGTAGGAATAGCACCAGCAGCTGCTGCAGCAGCTATCATGACTGCATTGTCAACGTTTAGAGCGAGGTATGCCAATGCCCGTGCTGCCTGCAGCTGCACCCTAGCTGGAGAGCCAGACCCCAGCAGCTCCACCAGTGAAGGGATGGCACCGGCAGCAGCGATGCTGACGTTGTTGTCATCATTCTCAGTAAGGTTCCACAGTGCACCTGCTCCTGGAACACCTCAGCCAAAGATCCAGACCCCAGCAGCTGCACTTGTGGAGGGATGGCACCGGCAGCAGCGATGATGGCGGCATCATAACGCGTGAGGCCCGCCAGTGCCAATGCTGCTCTGCCCTGCACCTCAGCCGGGTAATGAGGCCCGAGCAGCTGGATGAGTGCAACGATGGCGCCGGGACCAGCAACGGCAGCACTCGTGGCGTGATCCCCGCTCCCCGGGAGACACAGCGGCGCGATCGTCTCCAGTGCGTGCCTTTGCTGGCCAGGGCGAGCGTCATCTCCCAGCTGGCACACCACTTTTTCAGCTCCCGATGGGAGGGTGTCCCGTGGAGGTGAAATAGCTGTCTTCTGGGGGCAGCGGAAGCCAGCTATAGTGGGCGTAAAATGAGCACTTTTTCGGGAGTGTGGTGGAGATAATGCTGGCGTGTGATGGAGAGAATGCTTGAGTGTGGCGGGGAGAATGTTGGCGCTGACATTAATGTCAGGAATATTCCA
>VFSX01000174.1:295000-315000 GCA_016618255.1 Chlamydomonas sp. UWO 241
GGGGGGAGGCAGACGCGTCTCACACGGAGTTTCTTTGATGCGCTGTTCCATTTCTGGCCGATATGTGAGTGATGGCATGTGTGTGTGTGCGTGTGTGTGTGTGTGTGTGCCTGTTTGTGTGTTGGGGGGAGGGGGGGGGTCAGACGCGCCCCACATGGAGTTTGTTGTTTTCTTTGATGCGTTGTTCCAGCTGGCAGATCTGTGAGTGATGGCGGGCGTGTGCGTGTGTGTGTGTGTGTGTGTGTGTCTGTTTGTGTGTGTGTGTGTGTGTGTGCGCGCGCATGCGTGTGTCTGTGTAGTCTATGTGTAGTGGGGCCGTGTGTGACTTGGGGACAGCGTGGTGCCATGGGAGTATGCGTGATTGCTGGCAGACCTGCTGTAGCATGTGTGTCTCTGACTGGCATACATGTGTGCACTTGGCGCAGCTGGGAGTGCCCTCCTGAACCTGAACCTCCCCTTCTAACTGACGACATCTGTACGTCTGCCTGCCATCTGCCATGCAGTTGGGTCGACAGCGTGGTGCCGTGGGAGTATGCGCGGCTGCTGGCGGACCTGCTTGCAGATCTGCAAGACGCGGAGCGCGAGAGCTTCTTGTACAGCCGGTGAGAGTGCTCGCGGCTGGTGCTTTGCTTGCTGGTGCTTTGCATGCTGCCTTTGCATGCTGCCTTGGCACGCTGCCTTGCCTGTATAGGAGCTCCTATGCCTGCAAACCGATAGACCTGCAAAAGTCGGAGCGGGAAAGCTTCCTGTACAGTCGGTGAGAGCGCTCGTGGCTGGTGCGTTGCATGCTGCCTTGGCATGCTGCCTTGGATAGCTTCCTGTACAGCCGGTGAGAATGTGCTGCATTGGGGGGGGGGCATGCTGCTTGTGTGCTTGCCGTACATATGCCTGCTTGCTTGTACGCAGATGAGATGGTGATACTGGGCTGGCTTGCCCCCCCCACCCCCCCCCACCCCCCCACCCCCACCCCTCAGACACATATAGATGGTGATAGTGGGCTGGCTTGTCCCCCCCCCCCATCCCCCCCCCACACACACACCCCAAACACCTACCCACCCTCCCACCACGCAGCATGATGGAGACTTACGGCTACATCCCCTACTACCCCTCGTGGCTGGGCAACGGCCCTCAGTTTGTCGCCCCCCGTGCGATTGGCACGCTTGACAAGGATGCCGAGGCTGAGTGGGAAGAGGAGATGGAGGAGAAGGTCGAGGTGGGCACGTCCGTGTGTGGGGGGGGGGGGCATGTGTGTGTGTGTGTGTGTGTGTGTGTGTGTGTGCGTGTGTGTGTGCGTGCGTGCGTGCGCGCGTGCGGACGATTTTGGTGGCGCATTGGGTGGCGCATTAGTGTGCATGTGCGATTGGCACGCTTGACAAGGATGCCGAGGCAGAGTGGGAGGAGGAGATGGAGGAGAAGGTCGAGGTGGGTCGAAGGCTGGACCCGGATGTCACACGCGCACACAAACGCATGAACACACACATTCCATTCCATTCCATTCCAAAGTGTTACATGACTGCAACAGCACTACCCGTACTAAAGTACAAGCAATGTTCCAGAGGTCAAATGGCACATGTGTGTCGGTCTACAGCGGGTGACCAATCAGCGCTAAGAGGGGTACATCACATGGCGGGTGGGGTTGCCACTCTGGCCAACCAACTTCAACTTCAATCGCGGCGTATCATCTCCCCATGGGCCGATTAATTCCATGGGGCGATATTCGGGTGTAGGCAGGCCTAGAGGACGTCGGATCAGCTCCTCGATGGGGCGACAGACGAATATAGGCGGGCCTGGGATAGGGGGCAGCGGCGGATCATCTCCATGAGCCCACGAACTCGATGGGGCGATGATGAACGTAGGCAGGGGCGCAGGGATGGGGAGGCGGATCATCTCCATTGGCCTCTGAACTCCAAGGGGCGATGATGTAGGTAGGCAGGGGGCGGAGGCAGGGGCGAGGGAGGAGAGGCTGGGGCGTGGGGGGTGGTGAGGCGGATCATCTCCATGGGCCTGTGAAGTCCATGGGGCGATGATGTAGGTAGGCAGGGGGTGGAGGCAGGGGCAAGGGAGGAAAGGCTGGGGGGAGGGAGGGCCAGCATGGGGTCGGCGCGCGTGAGGGCGCATGGGCGGGAGGCGCATGGGGCGGGGGTGCATGGGCCTGCATGGCGCGCACATGGGACGGCGAGCTCCATGTGGGGGTGGAGCGTGGGCGGGTTGTCGACTGTGGGTGGGGGAGGGTGGGGGAGAGTTGGACTGTGTAGTTTGGAGCGTGTCAAGGGGGGCGAAGGGTGCTGAAGGGGGGCCATGGCGATGGGAGGATGAACACACACACACACACACGCACACTGGATGAACACACACACACACACACAACTGGATGAACACACTGGATGAACACACTGGATGAAAACACTGGATGAACACACAACTGGATGATCACACACACAACTGGATGAACACACACACACACACAACTGGATGAACACACACACACACACACACGCACATGCCTCCCCACCACCACCACCACACACACACGCATGCGGCGATTGAAGCTGCGCAGGAGCGTGCGGCGGTGCAGCGGCGGCGGCGCACACGCACACCCACACACAGAAACACACACACACACACACACAACACAACACGCACACGCAGGAGGCAATTGAGGCTGCGCAGGAGCGTGCGGCGGTGCGGCGGCGGCGGCGCGCGCGCGGTCTTGACCCTGATGGCGCCCCTGTTATTGATCCCGTGAGCGGGTGTGCGCTGCGAGGTTACTCTCTTGACGCGGAGAGTGACAGCAGCAGCGACGACATGGAAGAAAGCAATGAGGAGCAGGCGCAGGTGTGTGTGTGTGTGTGTGTGTTTGTAAGCAGCAGTGGCATGGAAGACAGCGATGAGGAGCAGCGGGCGCATGTTTGTGTGTGTGTGTGTGTGCGCGCGCGCGTAGCAACGAGTCACCCCCGCTATTGACAGCCGCTCTCGTGCAGACCTCTAGAATGCTAGCAACATTATTGTGTGTAGAAAGGTGGAGTGCGAAGAGGGGTGAAGAGGATTGGGCATGCACCCCCCCCACACACACACCTGCGCCCACTCCTCTTCATCGCTGTCTTCCATGCCACTGCTGCTCTCTCTCACACGCACACGCACACACGCACACACACGCCCAAACTGAGACGCATGGCGCGACCAGATGTACTAGAGCTAGTGGGATGGACACAGTCAATGTGTATCCACTGAGTGGACTAGTGCGGGTGATAGTATCTGCCTGCCTCAGGGATTGAGTGCGCAAGCACAAGTCTAATACGCCATTAAAGGCGTCCAACAAGACTGTAAAATCGACCACACACACACACACACACACAATCACACAGACACACACACACACGCACACACTCCCCATCCCCCACCCCCAACCTCCCCACCCCCCAACCTGCCCCCACCCACCCACCCAACACACACATGCAGGAGACGCGCGAGGAGATCTACCGCATGTTTCTCGCCCCGCGGCCAGACCACCCTCCTGGTGCCAGCAGCAGCCCCCTCAACAAGCTCCCCTGGCGCAAGACACTCTCGCGCTCTGCGACACGCGGCCGCACGCTCGCGCGCGCCGACACCTTCTCGCTCGTCAGGACGCTGCTCATGGAGCACACGCCGTCGCCGCTCGTGGCAGCGGCGGTGGCAGCGGAGCACGCGCTCAGCCCGCGGAGGGCCTTTGGCGCCGGCGCCGGCGCTGGCGCTGGCGGCGGCGGCGCGCGCGCGCGCGCACCGCGGTCATCCTTCGCCACTGGCGCCGCCGCGCGCGCGCCGGCGCCGCGCCGCTGGCGCAACACCGCCAACGGCGGGCTCGTGCGGCTGCGGGGCACGTCGGCGTTCGCCGATCTCGTCAGCCCCGACGCGGCGCGCGCGCGGCCGCCGCCGCTGACGCGCGTGCCCCTCGTACGCAGCGTGTCGCCGGGCATGTACGTTGCGCCGTCTGTGCCGTGCGGCTACGGGGTGGCGCGCTCAACGTCGCGCCGCATGGCACCGGAGATGCCAGTGCTCGTGCCGCTGGATGTGTTCCACGCGCTCCCGAGGTGCGTGTGCTTGTGAACGTTTAGGTGTGTGTGTGTGTGTGTGTTCGGTTTTGCATTCAAGGGTTTTAGGACCTCTGGTTAAGGGTGTTGGTCAGGACCCCTCGTATCCATATTGTAAGCGACTCAATGCATGCCGCTCGACGTGCTTCACTCCCTGCCGAGCGTGTGTACCCTCTCCTGTCACCAGTTGCAGTACGAAACGGCGCGTTGCAGCGCCATGCGCCATGTCCATGCCCCATCCGAATGCTAGGCAGTTACAGTTGCAGTTACATCGGCTTTCCAAAGCAAAGACTACCTCTAGTCCTAGTACCACCGCCTAGACCCAAGTCCAGCACGCTAGGCATGAATCCCTAAGTCCCGACCTATCAAAATGCAAGCAAACTGAGCCCGAACTCTTGAAATCCAAAAGCGCGGGCCCTGCATTCTCAGAATGCAGACAAACTGAGACGTGACCTCTCAGGTACATCACCTAGCGACCAGCTCCCCGACAACACGCGCCAGCCCAGCCAGTCAAACCGCACGGGCAGCGCCACCGCCACAACCACCACCACCACAGCCACCGCCACCACAACCACCGCAACCACTACAAGCCACAACCACCACAACCACAGCCACCACCACCACAGCCACCACAACCATAACCACAGCCACAACCACCACAACCACCGCAACCACCACCACCACCACAGATACATCACCTACAGCGACCAGCTCCCCGACAACACGCGCCAGCCCAGCCAGTCCGCCTGCCCCGGCACCGCGCCCGCTGGCAGCGCCCTGCCGCGGACGACAATGATGCGCGCCGGCGGTGCATGGCTCCCCCTTGGCAACGGCTCGGGCGTGTCAGCGGCAGCAGGAACAGCAGCGGGTGCAGCAGGAGCAGCGGGTGCAGCAGGTGCAGCACATGCAGCGGCAGACGCAGTGCCCGGCGGCCTCAGCGCGATGCGCGGGCGCAGCGAGTGCGGCACCAGGGGCGCTGGCGCTGGCGCTGGCGCTGGCGTCGGCGTCGGCGTCGACGTTGGTGCACCCAGCAGCCGGGCGTCCACGAGCCAGGGCGCGCGCCTGTCTGCCGTGCCGCTCACGCTCGACCACCGCGCGCTGCCGTGCCTGTCGCCCAACGGCCACCACCGTGCTGGCAGCGCGGCTCACGGTGTCGCCAGCAGTGGCGGCACTGGCAATGGGCCAGCATTGCCCAGCCAGCACCCGTACGCGCGGGGCTGGGGCAGCGGGCCCGGCTCGCCCAGCCACCACCGCCCAGCCACCACCCCTAGCGGCACCGGGGGTGGCAGCGGAGGCGGGAGGCTGTCGCTCAACGAGCACCGCCCAGCCACCACCTCATGCAGCACCGGTGGTGGCAGCGGGCCCGGATCGCCCAGCCAGCTGCGCCCAGCCACCACCTTGGGCAGCACCGGTGGTGGCAGCGGAGGCGGGAGGCTGTCGCTCAACCAGCACCGCCCATCCACCACCTCGTGCAGCACCGTTGGTGGCAGCGGAGGCTGGAGGCTGTCGCTCAACCAGCACCGCCCAGCCACGACCGGCGGCAGCGGCGGCAGCGGCGGGTGCCTGTCTCCGACTCAACTGTTGAACACGTGCGTGCCTGGGTGGGGACAGCAGCAACGGCCACAGCACCAGGGAGGGGGGAACCGCAGTCCGGGTGGCAGCCATCAGAGCAGCCGACAAGGCAGCCCGGTGCGCGGCGGCGGCACTCCTGCTGCTGCTGCTGCGATGGCCGCGGTGAACTCGCCGGGGCTCGGAGGGAGTGGGGGGCACCCGATCAGGGGCGTGCTGCGCAGCCGGGGGTGCAGCACGCCACGCGGAGGGCACGCCGATGCGGGCGGTGCGGGCGATGCAGGCGATGTGGCAGCAGCGGCAGCGGTGGCGCACATGCCGCTGCTCACCCTCTCCGATGGGCATCTGCCGCGCGGCGCCGCTGCGTCGTCGGCGCCGCGATCGAGCTCCCCCTCTCCCTCTAAACCCTCTCCCTCTCCGTCTGCTGCACCAACCGCCGCAGTCGACAGCCGACCACTGCCCTCTCCCTCCCCCTCTCCCTCTAAACCCTCTCCCTCTCCATCTACTGCACCAACCTCCGCACCCGACAGCCGACCACGGCCCTCTCCCTCCCCCTCTCCCTCTAAACCCTCTCCCTCTCCATCTGCTGCACCACTGCCCTCCCCCTCTGCATCTGCCGCACCAACCGCCGCAGCCGACGGTCCAGCAGGGGGAGACAGCCTGCACGCACGGAACCTGCAACAGCAGCAGCACGCACACACCGCACCCGTGGGCGATCCCTGTAGCGCACAGCGCGTCGCGTACGAGCCGCCGCGGCCATCGTGCTCAGTGGTGTACCACCCTTGGTCTGCCGTCGGGCGCAAATCGCGGGGGCCAAAAGGCCAGGCAGCGGCCAGGTTGGGGCCAGGCAGGGGCCGGGCAGGGGCGACCGCAGCAGCAGCAGGCGGCGCCGACGGCGGGGCCAACGGGAGCGCGAGTGCAGCCGGTTGTGCGGAGGGGGAGGGCGGCAGCAGCAGCAGCAGCAGCAGCAGCCCGTCAGCCACAACGGCTGCCCTGCCCGGCGCCCTCTCTCCGAGCAGTCCCGCCAGCCGGACGCACAAGCCGGGTGCACTGCGCCGACCGGACGTGCCGCCGCTCGGCCGTTTCGCCTCCACCTTGTCTGCAGTCGTGCTCCTGGGCGACAGCGACGGCGCAAGAGACCTGCCGTTGTTCTTCAAGCAGACGCCGAGCCTGCTGCAGCAGCTCACGCCGCGCGAGCTCGAGGTCAAGGTCGAGCCAGAGCGCCAACCGTCGTATAGCTTCCGTACCCCTATCATGCCCCGCCCGAGGGAGTCGTTTGTCAAGCACTGACAAGTGTGTTTTGACGGTCCGTCAAAACAGCCGTCGTGGCCCCCATTCTCGGCTCCATTCTGTAGGGCCCATCGTTTAACGCCCGCAGACGAGGTAATATTTCAGGCATAGACGAGAATGATGAGAGTTTTACAATCCGAGGACCTTCCAGAAGTGGTAAACCATTCATTCTTGCTGTGCTGCCCTGACAGACAGTTCATCATTGTCGCGCACATCATGGCGGCAGACGTGCGGTCGAAGGGGGGGGTTCACTCTGTAGTGTGGGTGACACTTTGGGGTGTTTTGAGGTTCAAAATGACCCCCTCGCGGGCAGGAGCCCAACCTGCCGTTTTGCATGCGTGTTATGTATATTATAGGGAGCTTAAGTCCAAAGCGGCGACTTGGGCTCGGACCCGCGAGGAGGTCTTCATTTCCACACTTCCGGCGCGGAAATCAGGCCCGAACGCACGCCTCGGTCACCCACGCCCAGGACTTAAGTGCGTGGTATCCGTGCCTAGGTCTGGGGACCGTCGGGGGACGCCGAGCGTGGAGAGGCGGCGCTGGGAGCGGGGGGAAGAGGGTGCAATTGAGCACACCCAAGAATTCGAGCAAAAACAGCCTGCCGCGCCGCCACCGCGCACAGGGAGTGTGTTTATCGAGCCACAGACATGGAACATGTATCACAGCATTTGATGAAAAAGGCTGGAGTCCGGCAGGGGCCTGTAGGCATGGTGCAGGGTGCGCGCACATGGAGAGACCACCCAGCTGCATGGAGCATCATCTCCATGCAGCGACGCAGACGGCCCTCAATCGACTCTTCCGGCTTGTTAGAGAACAACAAGGATATATAGGACACGTCTGTCGCCTCAAACCGGCAGGAGCTGCGCTCTTGCGTGACCGCTGATCGACAGCTGGTGTTGCCTGAGGCAAACCACGAGGCCCTTGCACCGCTGCGCTCGGGCACAGGGGCCTTGCAATAATATCCCGCCGCAAGATTTGTCGGCGCTGCGGCCGCCGCGGCGTCTGTGCGCGACCCGTGAGTCACATTTTGCACCCACACCCGACTCGTAGCGCTCGCTGCACACGTCACAAGGGCACACGCCACCGATCATAAACGGTTTGTGGGGTCATTTGCAAGCGTTCTGCGTCGATTTTGAAGTGACACCTAGGTTCAGAGGGGAGTGAACCTCCTTTGCGGTCGCAGCACATATGGGTCTATCCACCTCGACCACGTCTCAGCCTCCTTTTACTTTTGTTTTCTCCGAGCGCCACAGCCTCCTTGCCCTTTCTTTGCTGGCGTTTTGCGGCACCGAGCAGTGTGGGGAGTGTTCGCACCACTAAATACCCCATCCCCTCTTCGCCTCACAATCACAAAAGCCTCAGATCCGACGTCGAGGCCTGAGACCACGAGCGTCTTACTCATCGGTCGGTCCGCTTGGTCGACGCCGCATCTTCCCTGACGCGTGCGTGCTGAGCTTTGATCTCCCCTCCCCTGGCGCGTCTACATATCGTGTGCTATCCACGCACTTTCAGCCCCGCGGACATGAGTGCCATGCACGGGCTGAATGCATTTGAATGCGCACGATCCGCATGGGGGCGCATGCAGCTGAGCCCACTGCACCTGCACTGTTGCGGCCTCTGCCATGCCATGCAATGCGAACGGATCCATCCAGAGACCGCCTTGCTGGGGCCTGCATGCTTGCAGAGCACGCCATCTGTGCCATGCGCGCGCGTACTCACATGCACACTCGTGGCCCATCGCTGCACACCCCCTCCACCCGCAGCCACGCATCGCACACGATGCCCACACCCTCCCGCAGGGAGCTGAAGAAACTAGTGCGCCAGCTGGGAGATGACGCGCGCCCTGGCCAACAAAGGCACGCATTGGACACGATCGCGCCGCTGTGTCTCACGAGGAACGGGGATCACGCCGCGCGAGGCGCTGTCGCTGCTGCCGGCGCCATCATTCCACTCATCCAGCTGCTGGGGTCGTATTGCTCGGCTGAGATGCAGGGCAAAGCAGCATTGGCACTGGCGGTCCTCACGCGTTATGATGCTGCTATCATCGCTGCTGCCGGTGCCATCCCTCCACTGGTGCAGCTGCTGGGGTCTGGATATTTAGCTGTGGTGCAGCAGATGGCAGCACAGGCACTGTGGAACCTCACTCTGAATGATGACAACAAGGTCACCATCGCTGGTTCCGGTGCCATCCCTCCACTGGTGCAGCTACTGGGGTCTCGTTCTCCAGCTAAAGTGCAGCACAGGGCAGCTTTAGCGCTGTCGAGCCTCGCTCGGATTGCTAACAATGCGGTCACCATCGCTGCTGCCGGTGCCATCCCACCTCTGGCGCAGCTGCTGGGGTCTAGCTCTCCAGCTAATGTGCAGAAGGCGGCAGCTTGGGCACTGAGTGCTCTTGGCGACAGCAGTGCTGACATCCGTGCTGCCATTGATGCTGCCGAAGCCAGTGCCAACACGCTGCAGCAGATGAAGGCGCTGGGTCTCGACTGACCAGCCAACACGCCTCCAAAAGCTGCCATCGCATGGAAACGCACAAGCCCCCGCTCACACATATGCACGCATGCTGCCACTACTCAATGATGCGGAGAGGAATGGGAGACAGGTCTGCGCTGCAAATCTCTGGCAGAACAGGGTCCGCATCTAGATGGGAGGAGCTGTGGCTGTGCCAGATCTCACTCACAGCTCGGTTACGTACGGGGTCCCCAAGGCTCTGGCACTGCCTGCACAGCAGCAGCAGCAGCAGCAGGCGCACGAGGCAGGAGCACGGATCCAGCCACCGCAGATCCTGGCGGGGCTACTTGTGCGCGCCGAGGCACGTGCCGGGCGCGGGGGGCCATGCGGCGTTCAGCTGATCCGTCTGACCCACAATGCAGTTAAGAAGGAGGAGAGTCTGGGCAGGAGATCTCTGGTAAGGGTTCAGTGGAGCGAGAGAAGCTGACGGAAGCTGGTGATGGCCTTGTCCCCCCCTGTCAGCATCGCGAGCGTCGCCGGAGAGGGGGGCACATCGACACGCCACTGAACGGGACGCGACGCAAGAGCCTTGCAATTGCTACTGCTGTTGCTGCCACTACTAGACAGCAGCATCCTATACAGCATCCAGCGGCGGTACGGCGGTCCCAGCTGCAAGGGCCTCCGGGAGCGCACCCCATGCTGCCCACAAGCGCCCATCAACTCCCCCTGCACAGCCATTGCTGCGCTAGCTCACAAACTGCCTGGCAGGTAACCACCAGCTGCAAGTTACCGAAACCATGCAACACACGGCGTCAAGGAGGTAAGTGCGAGGACCAATAGCGTTTTTACAGAGTGGATGTGTGTCGGGTCATCCCTAGCAGTCGTATGAAATGAATTCGCGCAATCCGCCCACTTCATATGTATGAAATTCACATACTCCAATACCACTCTATATCCATCTTGCCTCTTGGATAAACATCTCTCAGCATCATGCTCACTTGTGGTAGGTTGCCCCCCGTCGCCTCTCTCACATATCTTGCGGCACTCGTGCTCGCTCGTCGTCGGTGTTAAAAGTGGTCCACAGTGCGGCAGCACTGGCCGTCATGTCACTGCGCGGCGCGCAGAGTTAAAGTATCGGTGAATCCCAGGTGCGCTCAAAACCTCACCCCCACTCCCTGCCCTACCTACCTACCCCCAAACCAGTTAAGTCCGTAGCGGCCCCAAAAGCCTCTGGGCTGCATTTTTTTTCCCATGTGGTGGTGGCGATCCTGTTGTGTGACCCGGATATCCAGCCACTGCCCGACTCAATGTTGCCCGCGTGAGAGATGTGTGCGGTGCCACAGTATGTGGCCACCGCAGGGTTCCGTGTGAAAGACTGGACCGGTGCTGTGAATGTGACTTTGGTGAAGCAAAACATTAGGGGGTTGTATACAGGAGGAGAAAGGGCGCGCGCCGCGCGCAGCAGTGGCGACGACAGCGCCAGCGTAGGGCAGAGTCGGGCCTAGCTGGTAGGGCAGGGTCGGGCCTAGGTTGTCGTTGTCGGGACGTGTGTGTGCGCCCAGATCAGCGACAGGTACAGCTGCAGATCACATGTGCCCGTCACCTGGCCTGGGCCTCGGGGTGGCCATGCAGAGCATGCGTGCAATCATATGCTTGCAAGCGCGCAGCGCCAGAGGTACTGGCGACCACAGCACCAGGGGCAGTGGTTACACCACGTGATGACCGCCGGGAAGAGCGCCCAGCTCGTCGGGTGTGCGCAATCGACCACCTCAGCTGTGCACCGAGCCCGGCGACGGCGCCGCCATGTAGTCTGCTGGCGAGTGTGCGAGCGCACTGACCGCCGCTGCCGACGCATCGAGCACCGTTGGCGTCGACGCCATGTCGTTTGTCGCCCACGTCTCGTGCATGCGGTGAAGCGCCGTCTCGGGCGTGCCGTCCGCCGATAGGCCGGCCAAGCCCATGACAAAGCCCATCGCGTGCTGCTGCACGTACGGCTGCTGCTGCTGCTGTTGCTGCTGCGCCTGCTGCTGTGGCTGCTGCGCCTGCCGCTGCTGCGCCTGCTGCGTCGCTGCTGGCCCAGGCGCCGCCGGTGCCCATATGTGCGAGCGCGTCATGACCTCGACGTGCGACGAGCGGCCAGACAGCTGTGGCGGCTCCATGAACAGACGCTTGGATGCGGCGATGCCGTTGGCGCCGCCGGACGACGCACCGCGCGCGCGGTTATGCGCAGGGTGGTGGCCGCCGAGGCCATGCCGCTGCTGCTGCTGCTGCTCCTGATGCTGCTGCTGCAGTTCCAACTGCAGTTCCTGCTGCTGCTGCTGCGCCTGCGCCGGCCCGCCGCGCGTGTCAAAAGTTTCCCCAGGGTTGTGGTGGTGCTGGTGGTGCTGGTGCTGCATCTGATGCATCATCGACTGCAGCTGGTGAGGCAGAGACAACTGGCGCAGCATGACCTGCGGCGCCTGCACATACGGCCCGCCCCCACCATGCTGCTCCTGCTGCTGCTGCTGCTGAAGCTGCAGGTGCTGCTGCTGTAGCTGCTGCTGCTCCTGGTGCTGCTGCATCTGGAGAGCCTGCATCTGCTGCAACTGCTGAATCTGCTGCAGCTGCTGCAACTGCTGCAGCTGCTGCGGCGTCAGCCCTTCAAACCCGCCACCCTGCGGCCCCATCGCCCCCTGCACCCCCTGCACCGACACCTGCCGCCCACCAGCCGTGGGGGTGGTCGCAGGGCCGCCGCTCCGTGCGGGGATGCGGCCAATCACGTCAAGGCGGCGTGGCGAGGTGCCGTCTCCTCCAGCGGGGGAGAATGCCGACAGTAGAGCCACGGGCGACAGGCCGTCGTCAACGCTCGGATGGCCCATGTGGTGGTTGGAGTAGGGTGAGTGCAGGTTGAGGCCGTGCGACTGCCCGTGCAGCTGGAGTCCATGGGGGTGCGTGCCCCCGCCCACGTGCTGCTGCGCATGGTGCTGCGGGTGCAGCATGCCGGCGCCGCCCCCGTGGGCTCCGTGGACTGCGTGGTGCGCATTCCGCGGCGGCGGCATCGCCATCGCGTCGTGCGCGGACCTGCCCATGCCCATGCCGGATGCAGCGCTGCCGGGGTCGGTGTGGCTCACGCGGCGCAGGCGTGTCGGCGCGCTGGGCGTGTTCCCGTGCAGGGAGTAGGGCATGCCGGCGTCATCGTACACAACGCGCGGCGACATGCCGCTGCCGCCCCCGTTCCCCATGCCCGCCATCGGGGACAGCCCGCCGCCCATGGGCGAGAAGCGCGGAGACAGCCCTGCCGCGAGGAAACGGCGCACGGCGGCTGCGTCGAGCCCCACCGGGAACTGCGCCGGCGACGCGCCAGCGGACGTGCCGTCGGGGTTGTCGAGGTCGACGGTCGACACGCGCGACATGCAGCGCGCGAGCTGCGTGCGCGTGCGCGGGCGCGGGGAGGGGGGGGGCGGTGATGAGCATCTCGCAGACGAGGGCGGAGGACAGCGGGCACGGGCGGCACTGATCCCGCTGCCACCCGTGGTTCCGCTCAGGCAGCCCGTCTACAGGTATCCCGCCGTACTGATCTGGACACCAGGGATTGTTGTGGAAGCCGTACATGCGGGTCGCCTCAGCACAAGCGCTGTGATCCATGCCCCCTCTCCCCCACCCCACACGCACACACCCACACCCGCCCCATGCACACACGACGCTCGCCCACCTGACCCACCTCGTCCACGTCCATGAGCGAGTAGTCCATGCCGTCAGCCGACAGGTATGAGCCAAGCGACATGAGCGACGAGAGGCGCGTCGTGCGGCGGTACGGACCGCCAGCGGTACCCAGGCTGGGGCCGCCGCTGCTGTGTGCTCCAGGCGGCCCGCTGCGGTCTGTGCGGGGCGTTCCGTACTGGGCTGTCGCCGCGCCGCCCGCGGGCGAGGCGGCGGCGGCTGCGTAGAATGCGCGCAGCGGCGACTCGCCCACGGCGCCCATGCTCATGCTGCCATGTCCGTTGCCGTGCATCGCGTTGTCGTGCGCGTACGCATACATCGCAGCAGTCGTGGTGCGCGGCGTGTGCGGGGTCGGGCGGCCAGGCATGGACGCTGCGGCCAGCGTGCCTAGCAGCCCGTTGCCCATGGGGCCCATGGGACCGCTGCCGAAGTTACCCATTTTGCTGATGTCGTGGTGGAGCACGAGGCCGTTGAGGCCGTGCAGGTCGCCAGGTATGATGAGCTGCGCGCCGCCCCACCCTGCGCCCGGGTGCCCCCCAAGCGGGCCAGCGATCAAGCCCGGCCGTCCGTTGCCGTCGTCATCGAGCAGCGCGGGCGACCCGGCCGCGGCAGTGGTGCTGCCACCGCCACCGCCACCGCCACCGCCGCCGCCGCCGTTGTGCTGGACCTGCTGCTGCATGGACGCATCGGTGCCCCCATGCAGCAGCGCGTGGTCGCACGCTTCCTGCGCCTGGCCGTTGCCAAACGGCAAGCGCAGCGCGGGCGGCTGCTCGCTGCCGCCGTCGCGCGAGCGCATGGACGCGTTGCGGATCGCCATGCGTGCGAGCGTCGTCGTCGGGCGGCCGCCGCCCGCAGCAGCCGCGCTGCCCTGCTGCTGCGGCTGTGGCTGCGCGTCCGCGCCCACCTGCGCTCCGTCGGCCACCGAGCGCTGCGCAAGCTCTCGCGGCTGAACCCGCTGCTGCTGCTGTGATGCCAGCTGCTTGGGCGGTCCAGCAGCAGCAGCAGCGCCAGATTTGTCCCGGCCCCCGAGGCCTGACGCGAGCAGCACGCGCGCGCGCTCGTTTGCAGCCGCCTGGCGGTCAGCGGCAGGGGACGACTTGCGCGAGGGGCGCACGGCCCCGCGCGGGGACACGCCGGGTTTTGCAGGGGGCACAGGGGGGAGGCCGCCGCCGCCAGAGGGCGTGGTAGCGTGCGAGTCGAACCCGCCCCCGTTGGAGAAGCGCCCCGCGCCCGCGCCCGCGCCCGCGCCCGCGCCCGCGCCTGCGCCCGGCGGGCTGCCCGCCTCTGCTTTCACAGCCTCCTTGACCTGCTTGGGGCGCGGCCAGCGGCGGATGCCGTACTTGCGGCACACGCGCTTGAGCGTCGTGCGGCACACGCCCAGCTTCTGTGCAGCCTCGCCAAGCGGGAGGCCAAATTGCGCGGCGACTGCGTCGTAGCGCAGCCGGCACACGGGGCCACCCTCAGGGAAGGGGCTGCCGCCCATACCGCCCACCATCGTCTTGTCGTCCATATCCGACCCGTCGCCGTCGTCGTCCGAGCCAGCGGCTGCCTTGCCGGTCGTGGCCGCTGACAGTTTACGCATCAGGGGGTGCGCAGACGACGGCGGGGCGATCTGCATCACGGACGGCATCAACCCGTTGCCCTCGCCGTGTTCAGCACCGTCGCTGACGGGGCACGCGCCCTGCGGCAGCGGCTTGTTCGCGAGGCCCCACATGAACTTGACGCCGGCCTGGCCGGAGGCGCGGAACAGCACGAGCTGGCCGCTGTCCTTGAGCTGCGCGCGCGCACGCCGCATCGTCTTCTCCTTCAACCCCTCCTTGATGCCCCTGGCCGTGAGCTGTGTGGAGGGAGGGGGGAACAAATGTGTGTGAGCGTGCAGCAGGGGGGGGGGGCTGCTGCAACGGGTGCGTTGGCGTGCTTGTGGCTAATCCCATGCGCCGTGTGCCATGCCATGCATGCATGCCCCTCTGCCCACCTCTGCCCACGTCATGCCGTTGATCACATGTTCCTCGTACCGGCGCGTCAGCTCGGCCACGAGCAGGTCTAAACACTCTGGCACGCCGCAGCCGAGCGAGCCCAGGTGGCTACTATCAGCGCGCGCGCGGCGCGGAACTCTCGCACTCATCGGGCGCACCGGGCGCGCGCTTTGCACGCCAGCAGCGGACATCAGACGCTGCGCGCGCTGCAGGAGGGCAGGGACAGGGAAAGGAAGTACAATCACGCCCTCCTCTCAACACAAAATTATCACGTTTAGTGTCAGCGTGAGAAGCCATTCGCCCACCCCCCATGCAGAGGAACCTAGGAATGACGCCATGGACGTAATGCAGAGTGCAAGAGTGTACATGCATTGTTGCTGGTTGGCGCGCGCGTCCACTGCGCATGCGGACGCAATGTAACGCACCTGGCCACGGTTGCCAGAGTGTGCGGTGCGGTGCCGCCGCGCTGTGGGGCCGCTGCTGGCCCGCAATGTGTCTCGAAATAAGCCCTGGATCGATCAGGGCTCTCTCCAGTGCTAAGCAGGCCTCCAGACGTGGCTCCTGGCTGCCAGAGGTGGGTGGAGGATGACCAGCGCTTCCAACTGGCACGATGCTCCGATGCGGCGGCGAATAATGTGTGTGTGGAGCCCGCCAGGAGTTGTCGGGGAGATACCAACGGGGTGGGGGTGGGGACTACTGGGGATGAAAACAACAGGTTAATTGGTGGGCCTAGTGTATAGGAGCCAAGTGTGTAGGGCCTGTATGATGGGTGGTCACACCCTCTCTCTAACTAACCAAACCTCGCACACGCGTTGCTGCTCGCCCACGTCAACGCCAAGAACACGCTATAACACCATGCTATTATCACCAAGTCGTGCGCAATACTCTCAATCATTCAATCAGTCATTCAATTCAAATCAACTGACCACGCCACGCCTGGGTGGGTGCCACTCCCAGCCCCGTCCAAGTTAGTTCGCATCTGTTTGATATCTGTATTTGAACCAACTCACCCCAGTCTGACCAGCAGAGCAGGAGGTGTGAACTAGTAGTCCACACTAGCTGCCCAGGACCACCTCTCCACCCTGCCACAACCCCATTGTGGGATCTGAGGGCGGATTTGGAATCCTCGTGACCAGGGGAATCTGATGCCCACCCCCGTGTCGAACACAACAAGGAAGTTGCATTTTTTTCTTGTTGTCCCCCCCCCCCCCGGTTGACAACTACCCCCATTCAGTGATCCCCTGGGGCGCCGTATACGGCTCCGAGCCGAGCACCCACCGGATTTTTTTTATATTAATTGCGTCTTGTGGGCGCCGGCTTCTGGCTCGGGAAAAATGACTATTTAGGGCCTACGACGCGTACCTCCCTCAAGAATTGGCCCCACGAGGCGCGCAGCACAACGTTGGAAAGCCCCTGACAACTGCTTTCCAATAAATAAATAAAAACATTGCCAAAATTGTGCGTTGACAGCTCCCTACCGACCATTTCGCATGCATCTGGGGGTCCTTTGGGGTGAAGCAACCACCAAGGGCTGGACAGGAGTGAGCGGGGGAAATCTAGGGATGCTCCAAATTGAGGGAGGAGTGTTATGAGGGGCTGCAATGGAGGGGCAGTAGAGGCGGAGGACTCAACTGGCGCGTGATTCAGAGGTCACGTAACGTTGTGCACGACACCAACTCCGTGCCGCCGGCGAAGAATTCGTGCCGTCGACATGCCACGCATGTTGACTGTTGACTTAAGAGGTCGGTGTTGACTGTTGACTGAAGAGATCGGTCACATTTTGACTGTTGACTTGATGTAAAATATCCGCTGTTGTATAGGCGTTACATTGAACCGGGGGGAGGGGGGGGAGGTACATTGAATTGGAGGGGGCTGGAGCGTGGGAGGGGTGAGGGGACGTGGGTGTGTTGTTCTGCTGTGGTGCGGCGACGCGGGGAGGCTGGTGCGCGTCGGGCTGTGTGTGGTGGGGGGGGGGCGTGGGGGGCAGTGTTGCAGGGTCGGTGTGTCGGTGTAGTCTCATGGGGGCGTGGGTGGTGTTATTCGAAAGCTGCTGACGAGTTCTGCCTGGCGGGTTTGTCAGAATAACGATCCACTGGATGATGGGTTGACCTGTGTTTAAGGTCAAAGTTCAGCCGGAGTACAGCCGAATGGCTGTGTAGAGCCGAATAGGAAATCACTGGGGCTTGTTGATGTGTTGCGGTTGCGGTGGCGGGGGGGGGGCATTGGGGCGATGGCGTGGCGGCGCGTGGCGCGAGTGTGGATGGTGTGGATGCATGCCAGCGTGGGGGCATGGGAGAGCTTGTGCGTCGCGTCCTGATCAGTTTTGCGACTGCTTCCTGCCGCCTGCTGCCTGACCAGCCCGGTTTGCTGCAGGCGGTGATGCAGGGCCAAGTGACAACAACAACACCCTCTCGCTAGCTACCCTAGTGTCTCTCACGGGTAAAAACGGGTCGGGGTCCCGTGCCATCCAGCGCTCCGATGCATTTTTTGCTCCAAGCGACTGGGGGCGCTGCCCCTGGTCCCCGCCGGGCGCCTACCTAGGCCCCTGACGGCCCCTGGACCCCGAGCTGTGAGCGAGCCGGGAGTGAGCCGGGAGCGAGCCGAAAAATAAATAACCCCTAAATCCTTCCCAGGGATCACTGCCCCCATACGGCCTGTTTTCTGTGGGTCGATATGGGCGCAAGTGAGGCGGTGTTTTCCTTTCCGACTGTACACAGCCGGAATTTCAGTCAAATAGATGATGTTTGGTTACAATCCACTTCTGGCGGTCACACGTACGGTTCCAAAGCTCCAGTGGGACTCAGAGAAACAAGTGCCTGCCATCATGAAGGGAGGGGAAGGGCATGGCGCAAGTCCGGTGTCGAAAGAACCATGGGGTCGACAGCTTGATTTTTCTGCCCCCCTGGCCCGTGGAGGTGGCCTTGAAGGGTGCAAGTTTGGCACCCTTCAGTCACTGGCAAAGGGGGCGCGTGCTCCCGCCGGGGGGGGCTGCCTGCGCGTGTGGGCGACACGTCGCTGCGCCGCAGCTTCGTGCTGTCCATCCCGGTGGCACGCGGCGCCAACTGGTTCCTCGCGGGCGGTGGCAGGCGGATGGATGAAGAGGAGGCGACGGCGGCGGCGGCGGAGCGGATCGCTGCAGCTGCCGAGGACGGCACCAGCCTGCCCGTCCGCCTGGCTACGGATGTCGTGCGCTTCCTCTACGGCGGCACCGGCCGGCGGGAGCCGGCTGATGGTGGCGTCGTGTCCGCGTCGCTCCTCAACGCCAAGCCTGCCGTCGGGGGCATCGGCGTGGAGCCACGCGGGGGCGGTGTGCTGCGTGTGCTCTTCACCGTGGCGTCTGACGCCGTGGCCGACACTGTCGTGCGCTGGCGCCACGAGCTGCGCCGCTGCGTGGACTCGACTGCAGTCTTCGACGTCCTCAGTGACCGCGAGGAGGCGCAGCACCAGGCGCTGTGGCCCGCTTTCCTCGCCGCCAAGGTTGCGGGGAAGCGGGCGCAGTTCCACCGCGCGCGCCTCGTCGTTGACGGCGAGCGGGTGCCTGCACCTGCTTGCTAGATGGCATTCCCTCTGGGGGTGTTTTTGAAGGGGAGGTGGCGCCACACGCGTGCGGTGGCGGGTGCGGTGTGGTCGCTGAGTAGAGTGCTGCGGCGGGTGTGCTACTAGCCCCGCTTCCGGTGGTCTGGGGGAGGGCTTTTTGGTCCCTTCATGGTTTTATACCTTGGGTCCGCCCTCTGGCCATTTGAGGGGCTGGGTGTGCAGCCTGCACAGTGGTGCTGCTTGCTCGGCGCCCGCCACCAAGTATGGATGGCGTTACCGTGGGCTACTTGTAGCTTGACCTTTTGTGGGCCTTGAGCCTTGTTTCTCTAAGTCCCACTGGAGCTTTGGAACCGTACGTGTGACCGCCAGAAGTGGATTGTAAAACTCTCATCATCATCAGAGAACGAGGGACATTTTAAGATGGTTGTTTGTTTGAGAGGGAAAACCACAGGCAGCAGCAGCAGCTGCTGGGCACTCTACCATGCGTGCATCTATCACTATCACTATCACACACTCCCTTCACACGAGCACATCGTTCATACGAGTCAATACGAGCACATCGTCGAGCAGCTACCTCCCACACCACCCACACCACACCTTCCTTTTGTGTACCAGCCCGCTCAGTACCACAAGCACACTTCATGTCCGAAAGGCGGACAACTCCCGCGGCTCCGCCCAACGGTGGTCCAGCCCCCTCAGGCGGGGCTCAGGAGGGGCTGCATCAGCCGCTCTTGCCGCGTATTGAGCCGAGCGAGGAGGTCGCCAACTCTACACAGACCACTGGAATGACCACCCAGCAGGTGGTGTGCCTTGTTGGCTACGCCCTAGCCTTCGTCGTGTTTGGCTCCCAGGTCTCTGTGCTCGGCCCCACGATCAAGCCGCTGAGCGAGCGCCTGGGCTGCGACGAGACCGATCTGTCTCCCCTCTTTACAGCGCTCGGGATCTCCTGCATCATTTCGGGCACGCCCTCTGGATGGCTCGTCGACCGCGTGCCCACGCACGTCGTGCTCGTGGGGTCGCTGATTGTGGAGGTGAGAGGGTGTGCAGGTGGTGCACACAAGGGGTGGTGCGGCGATGGGTGGCGATGGGGATGGCGCACGGGGGAGGGGGGGCGTGGCCACATGGGCAAATAGGGTGGGCTGGTTGCAAATTTTGGCGGCGTGCACGGCTTGCGTACACCGCCATCCCGCATCCTCATCTTACCACGATCGCCTGCCCACTCTCGACGCCGATCGTTGCGGTTCGAGAGAGGGGGGGCGTGTAGAATGTGAGTGGAGGGTGGGCCCATGCAGACACGCGCGCCCCATGCACGCATGGTGCTTTCGCGTGCACGCTGCCGGCAACCATTGTGCGTGTGTGCCGCCTGCATACGTGTGTGCATACGCTGCAGCGCCTCTCCCGCACATGTGGGAGC
>VFSX01000174.1:320000-335000 GCA_016618255.1 Chlamydomonas sp. UWO 241
ACGCACACTTGACACTCACACTCCATCTCCCCCCACGCACGCTCACACTCCCTCCTTCTCTCTCCCCCCCCCCCATCTGGCTGCAGGAGATGGGTCTCGGCGACAACGACGCAGCGCTCACCAACTCCATGTTCTGGGCGGCGTTCACGGTCGGGCGCGTGGTCGGGGTAAGTCAGTGTACTGGGTGTTGCAGCCTGCGCCAGTGTTTCCGTTAGCCAACCCGCAACCCGACAAAGTGCACTTTCGGGTTGAAATTTCCTGATTTGGGCCGACGAGTTGGGTTGGGCAAACCGTCGACCCGCAAAGTGTGAAATCGTAATTTTCACACTTTTCCCGCCAAAAATCGCCTCCGTCGGGTTAAGCTTCGCGGAATGAGCGTGAGGCCTGGGTTGAGACGTCATTTCCTCAAGATCCTTAGCGGAACCACTGGTCTGCGCTGTCTCGGCACGATCTCTGCACAGTCTCTGGGGAGTCTGCATGGAATTAGAAGAAGGCGACCGAGCGCTCACCAACTCCATGTTCTGGGCGGCGTTCACGGTCGGGCGCGTGGTCGGGGTGAGTCAGCAGTGGCTTCCTTTTCGGCTGTAAACAGCTGGACTTTCAGTCAAATGGCTGTTAACAAGTGTTGGTCCTGAAAATGAAATCTGAGCCAGTGTGTCGGGTATTGCCTATTTGCGCTATCTCTGCACCCCCCCCCCCTCTCTTCCCTCCCTCCCACCCTGCCCCTCATCATGCCCCTCCCCCCCCACACACACACCAGGTCTTCCTTTCCCCCTACCTCACCCCCGGCTCCCTCCTCATCCCCGCAACTCCCTCCCCCCTCATCATGACCCCCTCCCACCCTTTCTTCTCTGTGCCAGGTCATCCTTTCTCCCTACCTCACCCCCGGCTCCCTCCTCATCTTCGCAACTATCCCCCCCCCCTCATCATGACCCCCTCCCACCCTTTATTGTTTGTGCCAGGTCATCCTTTCTCCTCACCTCACCCCCGGATCCCTCCTCATCTCCGCTACTCCCCCCCCTCATCACGACCCCCCTCCAACCCTTTCTTCTCTCTGCCAGGTCATCCTTTCCCCCTACCTCACCCCCGGCTCCCTCCTCATCTCCGCGACCCCCTTCTCCTCATTACGACGCCCCCTCCCACCTTTTCCTCAATGCCAGGTCATTCTTTCCCCCTACCTCACCCCCGGATCCCTCAGCATCTCCGCAACTCCCCTCCCCCTCATCACGACCCCCCTCCCACCCTTTCTTCTCTCTGCCAGGTCATCCTTTCCCCCTACCTCACCCCGGGCTCCCTCCTCATCTCCGCGACCCCCTTCTCCGTCGCCGGCGCATCCATCCCCATACTGTTTGCCGGAGGCATGACGAAGCCGCTCATCATCGCCACCGCGGTGCTGTGCGGGTTTGGGAACTCCACGGGGTGAGTTTGGGGACAGTGCTTCCGCTGAGGATCCTGGGGAGCTGATGGCGCATGCCCACCGGCATGGCTCAGCCGCTGGTCATCGCCACCGCGGTGGTGTGCGGGTTTAACTCTACGGATTGAGTTTGGGGACAGTGCTTCCACTGAGGATCCTGGGGAAATGGCGGCGCATGCCCCTCCGGCATGGTGCAGCCGCTGGTCATCGCCACCGCGGGGCTGTGCGGGTTTGGGAACTCTACTGGGTGAGTTTGGGGACAGTGTCTCCGCTTAGGATC
Organism: Chlamydomonas sp. UWO 241; assembly: GCA_016618255.1. Classification (NCBI taxonomy): domain Eukaryota; kingdom Viridiplantae; phylum Chlorophyta; class Chlorophyceae; order Chlamydomonadales; family Chlamydomonadaceae; genus Chlamydomonas; species Chlamydomonas priscui. The sequence continues at coordinate 321,695 of VFSX01000174.1, forward strand.
CTGGGGAATTGATGGCGCATGCTCTCCGGCATGGTGCATGCATGGATCCTGGGGAAATTGTGGCTCGTGCCCTCCGGCATGGCGCAGCCGCTGATCGTCGCCACCGCAGGGCTGTGCGGGTTTAACTCTACGGGGTGAGTCGGCAGTGATCCCCCCGCAAGCCGTACACTGCTCAGGGCCAGATTTCCCATTGTCCGGATGACCAGCTCACACTTGGTGGGAGAGGGCGTGGAGGGGTGCGTAGGAAAGCTGTCGCCGACAGCAGCACGACGGCATGCATTGCGTCAACGCACGCTATATAATGCGCCTGGCATGAGCGGTCAATACTGCTTGACCCGGGAAAAATAATTACTCAAATCCTTCAGGGTTACTGGTTAGTCGGGGACGGCCCAATGATTCCGCCCAGGCTATGTCCCTGCTTCGCACCTGGCACTGCAACCCAGGGCTTGTTGTGGTATATAGAAACACTGGTTATAGCCGCGATCGCGGTGGCTGAGTGGGTTTGGGAACTCAACGGGGTGAGTTTGGGGGCAGTGGTTCCGCTGAGGATCCTGGGGAATTGACGGCTCGTGGCCTCCGGCAGGGCGCAGCCGCTGGTCACCGCCACCGCGGGGCTGTGCGGGGTTGGTAAATCTACGAGGTGAGTTGGGGACGGTGGTAACGCTGAGGATCTTGGGGAAATTAGGGGGGGGGCCCTGGGGGGCGGGGAGGGGGGCATTTTTGTGTGTGAAAAGTGTGAAAATTTCGATTTCACACTTTTGGGGCCAGGCAGGCAATCTCACCCTGCAGCAACTGTGCCTGAAGCGGCCAATCTCACCCCAGAAAAAACACATTTGCGGGTTGCAGGTTGGCCTTCGGAAAAACTGGTCGGGGACGGACCAATGATTCCGCCCTGGGTATTCCCAGCTTCATGCCAGCTTCAGTTACAGTTACAGTTACAGTTACATCGGCTTTCCAGCAAAGACTGCCTCTAGTCCTAGTACCACCGCCTAGACCCAAGTCCAGTTCTGGCCCTAACAATAACTTGTGAGGGGCGGTAGCCACCAGCCGGCTGCCTGCCAACGTGTAGTCCCAGAGCAAAAAGGAGAGCTATTGTGCGACGCCTCCAAAATAGGTCCTAACTGCTTCTAGGGGATAGGGGTTCAAGTGGCGCTTGCCAATCTACTTGACCGCCGTGGTGGAGGGGCCGGCGCCTGAGGGGCAGCCGGACCGTACACCACGGCTCTCCACCCGACCCTATCCTGAGCACGCTCAAACGCCGTGTCCGAAAAAGTCTTCCAATCAGAACGAGTGCCACTAGTTTCGCCTAGCTGCTGAATCAGTAGCTTAAGAAAATAGTGTCGGGAGGAGGCTGGAGGCCGGCCTTGCTGCCGAGCCACATCCATTGTGCAGTCAAAAGTCGTACGAGGAAGACGAGAAGCCGGCATGCGCATCACATGGCCTAGCCACTGCATTGATCGCTTTGCCACAAGGCTCTCAATTGGCTCAGTGTCGCACGCCTGCCGAATATAAGTTAATCTGTGCCGGTCGACCAGGCGCACACCCAGAATGCGACGAAGGCAGTTAGAGTGGGCAACCTCCAATCGAGTCAGTTGTGTTTTAGTAGGGGCCCATGTTTCGCAGCCGTACAGAAAGTGGGGCAGCACGAAAGTGTTGTAAACCCGCATCTTAGACTGCACTTGCATCTTCTTGCTGGCCCAAATCTGATCAAAAGACGCAAACACGCCCAGCGCGCGACCGACACGCACACCGATCTCCTTTTCCACACCACCACTCTGGGTTATCCAACTCCCTAGATACTTAAATGCAGAGACGGTCTTCACTTCACCACCAGTCAGCGCAAACGTGGGCAGATCCGCGCCAAACTCTGCTGGCAAAATCATCACTTCTGTCTTGGCGGCGTTGATTTGCATGCCAAAGCCAGAGGAGACTTTGTCAAGGATTTTCAGCATAAGCGCCAACTGAGCTGGGTCATGCGAGAACAAACATAAATTGTCGGCATACATCAGCATTACTATACGCTCAACCGACGACGACAACACAGAGCCGCCGGCTCGGGTCACGACTGACACGCCAGCCCCCTCTGGCATCATGTCTAGCGCCTTTTTCACTATGTGGTCAATAAAAACATTGAACAACACAGGAGCAATGACGCACCCCTGTCGCACACCAGACGACACGGGGAATTCGTGCCCGATTTTCCCAGCCAGCCGCACGGCAGCTGCGGTGTTGGTGTGAAGATCCTCCAACAGATCAATAATGTGCGGATGAACACTATATAATCTAAGGACTCTCCACAGTGCCGCACGGTTTATGCAATCGTAAGCTTTAGAATAGTCGACCAATGCCACAGCCATGCATTGTTTGTACTCGGCATGTGCCGCGCTCAACGAGCGCAGAGTAAAAATCGCATCAACAGTGCCTCTGCTTTTTCTGAAACCACACTGAGCCTCATGCAACTGACCGTCAACCTGCGTGGAGACGCGGTGCAGAAGTATGGCAGCGGACACTTTCCCGGCAACAGAGAGAAGGCTTGTACCGCGGTAGTTACCAGGGGAGTCGCGCGGACCCTTCCCCTTATATAACGGTGTGATAATAGCAGTTTTCCATTCCCTCGGGGCTCTCCCCGACCGCCATACGGCGATGATGACCCGGTGGAGCCATGCGATAGCAGGTGGGCACCGCAACAGCATGGCGTCCAGCTGGTCACCCCCCGGAGCGGCAGCCGAGCGCAACGCTCGCACACACGCCTCCGTCTCAGCCAGGTCAGGGGGGCGCCCGTGCGCCTCGTCCACCTCTGTGGCGCGTGTGAGCTCAAACGCAGCTACATCGTTCTCCAGCTGGTTCAGGGTCTCGTCGCTGAGCTTGGTCTCCCCGCCGTATAGCTTGTCGAATGACTCTGTCATGGCCTTCAGCACCCCGTCTGGACCGCTGTGCAGCGCGCCCGAGACGTCCCGCATGGCAGGTGGGATCTGATGGCTGCGGCTGCGGCCCGCCAGCCTGTCGCACACGTGCGCAAACTGGCGCAGATTCTTCTTACGTAGCATGTCTTGCGCCTCCGCCACCTGCTGGCCGATCCACCTTTCCCTCTCTCTGCACAGCTGCGTCGGCCGCGCGGTTGGCGCGGTTGCGCTCTCGTTTGGCAGCAGCAGACTTGCTCCTGAGCCATGCCGAGTGCGCGCGCTGCCGGGCGTCCATGAGCCGGAGGGTGCGCTGCAACAGAGTGAACTGCCAGCCGCGCCGCCGGCGGCTGCCGCGTGGAGCGAGGTGGTTGGTGGCCACCTCGCGAATGGCAGCAGCCATCGCGTCGTACTCCGCCTGGGCATCAGCGCCCTCGGGCGGCACGGCCTCCAGCAGCCCAAAGCGATCGGACAGCTGGAGGTTGAACTCACGACGGACAGCCGGGCGCCGCAGTTGTGAAGAGTCCCATGCGCGCCGCTGAGAGCCGCCTGCATGACGGGAGGCTCGCATGCGGAGGCGCATGGACAGTACCACCATGCGGTGATCGCTGTCCCTGGTTGGGCTCCTACGCACCCTACAGTCTGTGCCAGCTTCACGCCTTGACATTTGTTTTACCTACTAGGGCCTACTAAACCTTACCACCTCCCCACCCCACCACCACCACACACACACACATCCACGAAAACGCCGTCGCACTGCTCGAGCGCGACGTCCGTGTCACCACAACAGACGCAACTAACTCCTCAACTTGGTAAACTTACCGACCACCTAGTCAACACGAAACTACCCACCCCCACACCAGCTTCGCCAACGCCGTCGCACTGCTCGAGCGCTACGTCCATGTCACCACAACAGACGCAACTAACTCCTCAACTGCCGACCACCCACTAAATACGAAACTACCCACCCACCCCCACCAGCTTCGCCAACGCCGTCGCGCTGCTCGAGCGCTACGTCGCCGTCACCACCACCGACACTGGCCTGCACTACCCTTCACCATCCTCCGCAACTTACCACTAAATCAACTGAATGCGACGCCACCCACCCACAACAGCTATGCCAACGCTGTCGCACTCCTGTAGCGCTGCGTCCCCGTCACCACAACAGACTGGCCTGCTCACCTTACTACTCAACTGCCGACCACCCACTCAACACGAAACCACCCACCCCCACACCAGCTACGCCAATGCCGTCGCACTGCTCGAGCGCTACGTGCCCGTCACCGGCTTCATCAACGGCATCTTTGGCGCTGTCGCCGGCGCCGCGTGCATGGTCGGCCCGACGCTTGTCGCGATGCTCATCAAGTACTCGCCGCTGGGGTGGGTGTGGCGATCGTTTACACCTGTTCACACTTTGCACAAAGTGACAGCAGGGGAGGGTGGAAAGTGGCACTGGAAGATGGCAAAAGCAACAAAACGCGCGTGGCGATGCCCATCAGGTACTCGCCGCTCGGGTGGGCGTGGATCGCTCACACGTGTTCACACCTTTTCGGCGGAGCCCCCCACCCAACGGGGGCTCCGCCCCCGGGTTTGCCATGTAACAAGTGATGTAAGTGTACAGGGCCCCTCAGCACCGTCTGACCCGGTACATCGCTGCGGGATGGGCTCGAAAGCTTATGTCTAAATACGCAGGGGCGTGCGTGGCCTCAGTGAAAGTTGGTGCCAAGTCGCGTTCTCGCCATCGTGAAATTTGGTCGGCGCCCCAGCGCGCCCCGCTGGCCCCCACAGCGAGGGAACAGGTCCTATGTGTGTATGTGAAGACGCTTGCGTCGCTTTGCGGCGGTGGGGAGCGCCCGGGGTGCGGAGGAGCTACCCCTCAGTGCCGCTGACTCAGCACAACACCCGCTGTCGCCACGACGCAGCCCACGGCCTACTCCGCGACTGTAGAACCGCCATACGAGTCTAGTATGGCATTGCGCTGCTGAAGGCGCGTGGCGGGGGCGCCAGGGTGTCGACCTGGCGCCGTCTGTCACTCCCTGCCCATGAATGCCCCAGCACCCAAACTGCCTCTCCCTGTGTGCACACCCTCGTAGCGTGGCTCATGCATCATATGTAATGGATTTGCCGCCCAACATCCGGCATCAGGGATGTCTTGGCCGCATGGGCACGCCATGCGCCGTGCAGTGAGGGCGCGCACATGCGCGCACGCAGCAACAGCGCGGCGCTCGCGGCGCCCACGGTCATTCCACCCCGGCCACAGCGGCCCTTTGTCATAAGCTATGGGCCTGTGCAGTCAGATTGTGCCTCCCTACCCCCAGTTGCCCTGCCAGGGGCCTGATGTGGCGCAGTTTGCGGCGGTGCACCACTTGCGCTGCACTGCATGGGGCTTGCCCATCGTCACCCACCCCCCAGTCAAAGCTTAGCGTTGAAATTCGCTGCATGATGCCTGGGGGTCAGGGCGGGTCACCTCATCCCTTAGCCGCGCACAACACACACGCGTACACGCACCAGCTTGCTATATCTGCTCGACCCGAGCGGCCGGGGGCAGACCGTGGGTGGCAGTAGGTCCGTGGTGTGCGTTTCTCTCTCTCTCTCACTCTCTCTCTCTCACTCTCTCTCTTCTCTCTCTCTCTCTCTGCGCGAGGTTTGTATCATCACAGCCGGTGCGAACCAAACCCGGCCCCGTGACGGCTCCGCCGTTTTCCGCCCCAGCGCCGCTCTCTAAACTTGTCACCTTGAGTCCGCATTTACATGTGTGTGTGGGTCGTTCCCACTTGTTGATTCACACCTTTTGGGCGGAGGGTGGCGCCGCGTGCATGGTCGGCTCGACGCTCGTCGCGATGCTCATTAAGTAATCGCCGCTCGGGTGGGTGTGGATCGCTCACACGTGTTAACACCTTCTCACCTTGAGTCCGCATTTGGGTGTGGATCATTCCCACTTGTTGATTTACACATTTTGGGTGGAGGGTGGCGCCGCGTGCATGGTCGGCTCGACGCTCGTCGCGATGCTCATCAAGTACTCGCCGCTCGGGTGGGTGTGGATCGCTCACACGCACTTGTTCACACCTTTTCACCTTAGTCCGCATTTACATGTGGGTGGGGGTCGTTCTCACTTGTTAACACATTTTGGGCGGGGGCGGCGCTGCGATGAGCATGGTCGGCTAGACACGCGTCGCGACGCTCATCAAGTACTCGCCGCTCGGGTGGGTGTGAAGATTGTTCACACTTGTTCACACTTCACAGAAAGTGAGGGGGGGAGGGTGGAAAGTGGCAGTGGAAGATGGCAAAGGCAACAAAACGCTCGTGGCGACGCTCATCAGGTACTCGCCGCTCGGGTGGGTGTGGATCGTTCACACTTGTTGCTTTCCGACTCACAAGTTGTCGACACGACTCGAGCGCGGTCGCACGAGTTATTGCATGCCGACGCGCACGTGCCAACTCACGCGCTGTTGCACAAGCTATTGCACATGCCAACGCATACGAGCTGTTGCACATGCCGGCTCACAAGTTGGCGGTTGCACATGCCGACGCAGACAAGCTGTTGCACATGCCGACTCACAAGTTGGCGGTTGCACATGCCGACGCATACAAGCTGTTGCACATGCGGACTCACAAGTTGGCGGTTGCACATGCCGACGCATACAAGCTGTTGCACATGCCGACTCAGAAGTTGGCGTTTTGTTGCACGCCAACGTACGCGGTGTTGCACATGCCGACGCACACGCTTTTGCGTGTCGACTCACTGTCGCTGTCGCGCGAGGTGTTGCACGTTGAATCCCCCGGCACCGCGCACACACTGTTGTACGTCGACTCACGGGTTGTTGCACGAGTTTTTGCACGCCGACTCACAAGTTGTTGCCCGCGACTCACAAGCTGTTGCACATGCCAACTCACACGTTGCGCGTCGACTCACGCGGCACCGCGCAGCGCACCCGTGCCCCTTGCCCCTTTCCTGCCCTCACTTTACACCCTCAACCCTTAAAACCCTTTACCTCTGAAACCCCCTACCCTAAACCCTTATCCCCTAAATCCCTCAAACCGTGAACCGCGCAGCCGTGCCCCCTTCCTCCCTTTTGCGCTTGCCCCAAATCTTCAACCCTGAAACCCTCTACCCTGGTCTTAGCTGTTGTCCCTCTGTTCCTCTGTCAAGTTTAGGTTTCGTGCAACATGCTCCTCCTTCCCCCCCAAAAAAACTTAACCCTTGTCCCCTGAACCCCTTCACCGCGCAGCTACCAGTCCATGGCGTGGGTCGGCCTCTGCTTCTACGCCCTCCACTTCCCAGCAATCATGACGGCGGTGACCGCGGGGGAGAAGGCTGCGGCGGTGGCGGCAGCGGCGGAGGCGGAGGCGGGCATTGAATACGCGGTCGATGGAACGGTGGGTCGTGCTGCATGCAGCGGTGTTGTTGCATGGGGTGTGGTTGCGTTGGGGTGTTGTGTTTCTTGGGGCGGAGTTGCATGGAGCTGATGTTGCATGGGCGGTGCATGGTTGGTGCATGGGGGTGCTGCATGTGGCAGTTTGGGCCTGGATCGACAGTTTTGCCCTGGATCGACTGCTTCTGGCCTAGATAGGCTGTGTGTGGTCACCATCAGCCAAGCGGGCTCCGTTTCAAGGCAGGCGACCAATCGTCAAATTGTGGCTAGCAAGAGGTTGGCCATGCTCATGCATACAGCATGACAGTGCGACGGGGCAGGAGGGACGCGCGGGTGGATGCCGGCTGCAGTAATTTCCTTTTCGGCTCTACACAGCCATTTGGCTGTATTCCGGCTGTACTTTGACCTTGCACACAGCTCAACCCATTCAGTGGATTGTTGGTCTGACAAGCCCGCCAGACAGAGCACGTCAGCAGCTGCAAGTGACCTATGTATGAGGACAGACGGTCAACGGTAGGTCAACGGTCAACGCGGTCAAAGCAAAGTCCGGCTGTGGAATAATTTATTCAACATCCTGAAAAGGAAATGCCGGCTGTGACGCACACGAACACATCGCACGTATGCGCACATTTACACGTCGCACAGTAGTGATTCCGCTAAGGATCTTGGGAAAATCTTCGGGAAATCTTGGAAACATTTTGGGAAAATGTTGGCTCAACCCACGGCTCAACCCAAGCCTCATGGCTCACTTGCTCAATCTCAACCCGCCGGGTGCGAATTCGTGTGCGGAAAGTGTGCAAAAGTGCGTGCATTTTCCCACTCTTAGGGTCGAAATTCGCGGCATTCAACCCGACGTCGCCAGCCCACAGCGGCCTAAACCCGGTGTTGCATGTTTGCGGGCTGGCTGACGGAAACACTGACACACACCCCACGCAGGCCGTATATGCCGACGACACCCCCGCGCCCGACAGCACCGCCGTCGCTGTCACAATCAACCGAGGCGCCAGTGGCTGCAACAACACACACACACACACTCCACACACACTCACACACACGCACCCAGGCCGTGTATGCCGACGGCACCCCTGCGCCCGGGAGCACCGCCGCCCCTGTCACAATCAACCGAGGCCCCTGTGGCTGCAACAACACACACACACACGCACCCAGGCCGTGTATGCCGACGGCACCCCTGCGCCTGGGAGCACCGCCGCCCCTGTCGCAATGAACGGAGGCGCCAATAGCTGCAACAACACACACACTCTACACGCACACACACATACACATGCACCCAGGTCGTGTATGCCGACGGCACCCCTGCGCCCGACAGCACCGCCGTCCCTGTCGCTATCAACAGAGGCGCCGGGGGATACGACGTGTCGGGGCGCGCGGGGCGCCGCGTTTCATCACAGGGCTCGGTGCCTGGCGACGGGTGCGTGTTGTCTCTCTCTGTCTCTCTTTCTCAATCTACTATGTCTCTCTCTCTCTTAACTTCTCTGTGTGGGTGTGGGTGTGTTCGAGCCTGTGTGTGAGTGGGGATGTGTGTGGGGGGGGGAGGCGCCGCATGCCATCCCAGGTCTCGATGCCTGGGGATGGGTGAGTGCGTGCGTGTATGTGTGTGTCCGTGGGTGTGCGTGGGTGTGGGAGCGTGCGGGCGGGCGTGCGAGCGTGTGGGCGTGCGTGTGCATGTGCTCGTGCGTGCGGGTGTTTGTGTGTACATGGGGGGGAGGGGGGGGGGCACCCCACGACCACACCTTGCAAACTCACCGCCCCTATCAACTCCCCAGAGTGAGTGATGATTTTGATGATGATGAGTGATTTTGTGATCACGAGTGATCACCAGTGATTTTGTCATCACGAGTTTTAATTGGTTTTCTGGAAGCCATGTGACTGAAAATGTGGCTCCATGGCTCCCAAACCCGACTCCAAACGTTGAAAATAGGAACACTGCCTCCCACCCGCCCCACCCACACGACCCTCGGGTCGATCCACCAGCCGGGCCTCTTCCAGGGAGAGCCCCTGCTCCTCACGCCCGGACACTTCCCGCCCAACCCCTTGCACACCCACCGCCCCTCTCAACTCCCCTCCCTCCCACCCGCCCCACCCACCCACCCCTCAGGTCCATCCACCAGCCGCTTCCCTCCCAGGGAGAGCCCCTGCTCCTCACGCCCGGACACTTCCCGCCCAATTGGGATCTCTCCCCTCCCTCCCACCCGCCCACCCACCCACCCCTCAGGTCCATCCACCAGCCGCGCCTCTCCCTGGGAGAGCCCCTGCTCCTCACGCCCGGACACTTCCCGCCTAACCCGGGCTCGCTGGCCCGCCATGCCGGAGGCCTCAGTGGTAGGTCGGACTGGGAGGCTGCACAGGGGCACAGGGGGCATGCTGGGGCACAGGGTGACCATGGGAAAGGGGGCACTGAGGGCAGAGAATATGATGCCCATGGGTTGCACATCCAGCAACTTCTCGCTCAACCTCGGCTCGCTGTCCTGCCATGCCTGAGGCCTCAGCGGTGGGTCGAACTGGGAGGCGGCACAGGGGCACAGGGGGCATGCTGGGGCATATGGATCCCATGGGAAGGGAGGCACTGAGGGCAGCGAATAGGATGCCAATGGGTTGCACATTCAGCCACTTCTCGCCCAACTTGGGCTCGCTGTCCCGCCATGCCGGAGGCCTCAGTGGTGGGTCGAACTGGGAGGCGGCACTGCACACACGCAACAGCACGCCCTGCCTGCCTGCCTGCCTGCCTCTAACCATGGGTTGCACTCGCATCTCTTGCATGTCTGTCTGCCTGCCCTCCTGCCCGCCTGTCTCCTCCCTGCCAGTCCCGTCACCTCATGCCTGCCTGCCCGTCCCTGTCCGTCCCCTCACTTCCTGCCTGTCGGTCTGACTCCCTCCTGCCTGCATTCCTGCCTCCCTGCCTGCCCGTCTCCTCACCTCCTGCCTGCCTGCCTGCCTTTCCCCTCCCTGCCTGCCCGTCCCCTCACCTCCAGCCTGCCTGCCTGTCTGCCTCCCTCCCTCCTGCCTGCCTGCCTGCCTGCCTGCCTGCCTGCCCGTCCCCTCACCTCACCTCCTGCCTGCCTGTCTGCCCCCCTCCTGCCTGCCTGCCTGCCCGTCCCTGTCCGTCCCTGTCCGTCCTCTCACCTCCTGCATGTCTGCATGCCTGCCTTCCTGCGTTCTTGCCTGCCTGTCTGCCTGCCTGCCTGCCCACCTGCCTGCCTACCTGTCCCTGTCTGTCCGTCCCTGTCCATCCCCGTCCCCTCACCTCCTGCATGTCTGTCTACCTCCCTGCCTGCCCGTCCCCTCACCTCCTGCCTGCCTGCCTGCCTGCCTTTCCCCTCCCTGCCTGCCTGTCCCCTCACCTCGTGCCTGCCTGCCTGCCTTTCCCCTCCCTGCCTGCCTGTCCCCTCACCTCCTGCCTGCCTGCCTGCCTACTCGTCCCTGCCTGCCCGTCCCCTCACCTCCTGCCTGTCTTGTCTGCCGGCCTCCTGCCGGCCTTCCTGCCGGCCTGCCTGGCTGCCTGCCTACCTGCCTACCTGCCTGCCTACCTGCCTACCCGTCCCTGCCTGCCTGTTTACCCGTCCCTGGCTGCCTGCCCCTCACCTCCTGCCTGCCTGCCTGCCTGCTTGCCTCATGCCTCTAACCATGGGTTGCACAGCAGCTGCCGACTGCACACAAACATCTCCTGCCTGCCTGTCTGCCTGCCCTCCTGCAAGCCTGTCCCCTCTCTGCCTGCCCGTCCCCTCACCTCTTGCTTGTTTTGTCTGCCTGCCTCCTGCCTGCCTGCCTGCCTGCCTGTCCCTGCCTGTCCCTGCCTGCCTGCCTTCCTGTCCCCGCCTGTCCCTGCCTCCCTCTGCCCGTCCCAACTACTGACTTCACACAATCACCGCATGCCCTCCCATCTGCCCCAGCCTCGCGCCGCTCAAACGACGGCTTCACGTTTGGGTCACTCGGCGGCGGCGGCTTCATGGGCGGGTTCACGTCCGCGTACGCGGGCATGACATCGCCGCGCCACGTGGGCGGCAGCGCGCACAACGGGCGCCACTGTGGCCTTGCAGGGGAGGACGGATCGCTTAAGGCGGGCGGCAGGCAGGGTCGCGGCGGGATCGGCGTGCGCCCGCTTGCCCCTGGCGCGGCGCCCGGGAGCGCGCCCGTGCACCATGCGTCGCTGCTGCGCGGTCAGCACACGACGTCGCCGGCGCAGAACTCAAACGACTCGAGCGTCGGCGGGGGCAACACGCTGCGGCACCTGCGGGAGCCGGCGGGCGACGGGCGCGTGTGAGCAGGCAGGCAGCAGGCAGGCAGCAGGCAGGAAGGCAGCAGGCGACGGGCGCGTGTGAGCAGGCAGGCAACCCTACCACAGCCCCAACGTCTGAGGCGCGCAAGTCAGAGCGGCAATAACGCCTGATGCGGTCGGGGTGCGCCTCAGGCGGTGGTGGGCGCCTAAGGTGTGGCGTTGCCTCAGGCGGTCGGCGGTGCGTCTCAAGCGGTCTCGGCGCGCCCGAGGCGCCGCCTGATCCGCGCAAGCCAAGGCGCCGCCTGGGGCGCCGCCTCAGGCGTTGGGAATGTGGCAGGGCAGGCAAGCAGCAGGCAGGCAGGCAGCTCTGGCTGCTATGGAGCTAGAGTACCACATGTGGACGTGGCTACCCCGCCAGGCGGCAGGGCTGTGGCCGCAGTGGAGCAAGAGAAGAGCACACACGAGTGCGGAGCAGCAGCAGCAGCAGCAGCGCAGCCTTCCCAACACCTGCGGTGCCTGTGGCTCGACGCAGATACGCCCCTTCTCTGCTCTGCTCCGCCCGCGAGCGGAGGGCGCACATGCGGACCAACCGCATGGCTGGTTGGGACTGCGCGGCTGGGTGGGCATAGGTGCCATGGGACGGAGTTGTACGCCCGCTTGGGCAGAGTTGACTGGGCAGTCTCGGACGAGCTGGGACTGCGCTTGGGCGCGCCGCGCGCGCACGGACTTGACACGGGCACACGGGATTATGACGCATTGCTGTTCCGGATGGGTATGGACTTTGAAGTCTCGCCTTCGTTTTTCCTCAGGACGGGGCGAATAATCTGGGAAGAACCACGAAAATGATTTATACTTCTTTGTTTTTAGCTCGGCGCGCTGGGACTGTTTTGATTGGGCGCGCAAAACGTCATGTGTCCGGCTGGCAGCCCATCAATTGAGTCGAGGACGCGGTCAATCCCTCCCCGTTTGGGGGGGGTGTTGTGACACTAGAGGCGTTGTGACACTGGGGGCGTTGATGGTGGGTGGATAATGGGTGAATTGTGTGGCCGCAGTTTTAAAGTAGACAGGGTTGGCGCGTGTGGGAGGGGGGGGGGGGCATCTGCGTTTGAGCTGGGTTGAGTCGGTCGGAGGACCGGCACTGTGTAAACAGGTCGGCCCGTCCTTGCCTCTCTTCCGTCAATCAAGTAATCAGCGCAGACCCTGAGGGACAGCCGACCGCGGAAACTGCGGATGAACACCAAGCGTCGGATGGCTGCCTGCGGGCTTTGCCTTGTCTCTGTCTTCCGTCAGCAATCAGCGCGTGGTGGTGCAGCGGCAGCCAACAAAGCCGCGCCTGCGGATGAGCACCAGGCGTTAAATGGCTGCTACTACAGGCCCTGCCTTGTCTCTCTCTTCTGTCAGCAATCAACGCGTGATGGTGCCGGCCACAGCCGCGCTGACGCATGAACACCAAGCGATAAACAGCTGCCTACCACAGGCCCTGCCTTGTCTCTCTTCCATCAGCAATCAGCGCGGTGGCGCAGCGGCAGCCGACCACAGGCGCGCCTGCGTAAGAACACCAAGCGTTGGATGGCTGCCCACAGGTCTTACCGTGTCTCTCTCTTCTGTCAGCAATCAACGCGTGGTGGCAGCCCACGACAGCCGTGCCTCCGGATGAACACCAAGCGTTGAATGGCTGCCGAAAGGCCGCCTCTTCTGTTCAACTTCTACACGCACACCCTCTGTGCGCACACCTACTTCAACAAGCACTTGCTGCCGCCGCGGTAGGGGACCTGGCGGTGCGCCCACGCTCTTTGCAA
>VFSX01000174.1:340000-352500 GCA_016618255.1 Chlamydomonas sp. UWO 241
GTACTAGTCCTGGCACCACCACCGCCTAGACCCAAGTCCAGCCCGCCCCCCCCCCCGCACACAGATGCTCGAGACTGAAGGCTACATCCCAGTGTGGATCGACCTCACACTCCTGGACCTGTACCTGTCCTGGCACCACCACCGCCTAGACCCAAGTCCAGTTGCCCCCCTTCCCCCCACACACACGCACACAGATACTCGAGGCTGAAGGCTACATCCCGGTGTGAATTAACCCCACACTCCCGGACCTGTACTAGTCCTGGCGCCACCACCGCCTAGACCCAAGTCCAGTCTCCCCCCACCGCACACACACACGCACACAGATGCTCGAGGCTGAAGGCTACATCCCAGTGTGGATCGACCCCACACTCCTGGACCTGTACTACAACGGCTTCTGCAACAGGTGGGTGCATGTACTACACGTGTACTGTACAACACTTGTACTGCACTTGTACTGCCGAATCTGAACTGTACCCATCAGTTACTGTACGCAGCAGGTACTGTACGCAGCACAGCGCACAAAACACGCACATGTCAAGCGCAACAACGCTGCCCCCCCTCCACTGCCCCCCCTGTCACCCCCCGCCCCCCCTCTCATCCTGCCTATCCTCTTACCATGCTCTCCCCGCTCCCTTTTTGTGCTCCCGCGCTTGTCTCTCCCCCCCCCAGCCCCACTGCCCCCCCCCCTCTCCCACGCACAGCGTCCTGTGGCAGCTCTTCCACTATGTGCCCCTCAACATCGACAGCTGGCAGAAGACGGCGGAGCACACACACACACACACACACACATCATGCAGCGTGCTGTGGCAGCTCTTCCACTATGTGCCCCTCAACATTGACAGCTGGCAGAAGATGGCGGAGCACACACACACACACACACACACACATCATGCAGCGTGCTGTGGCAGCTCTTCCACTATGTGCCCCTCAACATTGACAGCTGGCAGAAGATGGCGGAGCACCGCGCCATGCAGATGCAGTGGCAGGCGTACCAGGTGTGTATGTGTGTGTGTGTGTGTGTGTTGTGTGTGCGTGCATGCGTGCATGCGTGCGTGTGTGTGTGTGCGTGTGTGTGTTGTGATGCAGATGCAGTAGCAGGCGTACCAGGTGTGTATGTGTGTGTGTGTGTGTGTGTGTGTGTTGTGATGCAGATGCAGTGGCAGGCGTACCATGTGTGTGTGTGTGTGTGTGTGTGCGTATGTGTGCGTGTGCGTGTGCGTGCGTGTGCGTGGTCGATTTTACAGTCCGTCGGACGCCTTTGATGGCGCATTAGACCCTAGGAAAGAGGCCGGCAGCTGTCAAAATTAGACCCCTAGCATGCCATCTGCCATCATGATTGCTGCCATCTGCCATCATGATTGCTGTGCACACGGTGCGTGTCTCAAAACAGGCGACAAGGAAGTCAGCCAACTCGTGCCAGAACCTGGGGCTCTCCTGGCCTGGCCGAGGATTCATAAACTTCCGCATCCGCTCATCTAAATCGGCCTCCTCGGGGCGAGGGATGGACCGAAACAGGCTGTGGGCCCGCACCCGTGCCTCTTCATAGGCAGGGCACTCAAATACCATGTGTGCCTCATCCTCTAGCCCACCGCATAGACAGCACACCCGCTGGCTGCGTCGCTGCCTCTGTCCCGCCACGGCGTAGCGCCCCCGCTCTATCTGCAGCTCATGGAGCCCCATCCTGAACCTAGCTAGAGCCGTGATCCGGGCAGCACTGTTCAGCCCTGAGCTCAAAAGGGCCGGCGGCTCGCTGTCGCTACCCGCCATCCACCGCATGTAGGTCAGCATCTTAAAGCCGCGCGACCACTCCTCAGGTACACCTCGCACGGTAGTGCCGCTCGGCAGCGCCGGTGTGCTTGTCGCGGCGGCCAGCCACGCCGCGGTCGCCACGTCCAGCAGGTTGGTGATGCGTACCGGTCCCTCCTGGTCCCACGCCAGGGTGTGCCCCACAGTTCCGAGGCACACCTGCAAGCGTGCCGCCCAGCACGTCCCCCCCGCTTCCGCCAGCCCCCAGCTCTCCCGCATCGCATCTTTAAGCAGGTCACCGTCAGGCCGCCCCCGCGCCTTATCCCAAAAGCGCGTCGCCTGGCGCAGCCAATCTGCCGCCAGCGGCCGCCACCCCGCCTCCCGCGCCAAAATACCCAGTTGCTGCCCGTTGCTGCGGACTCCTAGGGACGCACGGGTAAATTGCAGAAGCACTTCCTCCAGGGTGCGCCATCCGTCGCGTGCGGCCTTAGCGCCCCTCCCACTCCTGCCTCTCTCCCACCGTCCGCCCGCCCCGGCAAACATGCCCCCCCCAGCATCCGCCATCATCGCAGGGCCCCACACCTCACACCCGTAATTTAGCACAGGCCGTACTTGCGTGTCGAACAGGTAGGCCTTAATGCCAATTTTATTAAGGCGTATCATATAGCATCTGCGAGTTAGCGCGTATCTGGTGCGCTGGCCCTTAGAGCGTCGGGTGCGCACGTCCCCCCCCACTGCCCGCCGGTGGTGAAAGAGCACGCCCAGATATGAGAACTCGTGTGTCATGGGTAGATCTGCTCCTGCAAACTTCAGAGTTACCCTCCCCCCTGCCGCCCCGACTGGGCAGAACTGGTCATTGAACACCACCCCTTCTGACTTCTTAACGTTTACTGTTAGTGCGCGCGTGCCGCAAAAGGCGTGCAGAGTATCTAGCATGCGTTGAAGCGCTTCGGGCGACTCTGCCAGCAGCGTCAAGTCATCAGCGTACAGCAGCAGCCGTAGTAACCGCCCCGCCATCTCCACCCCATCACCCGGGAGCTCTGCGTCTAGTACTCCCTCCAATGCGTCAAGAAAAAGCCCAAACAGCAGCGATGACAGTGGGTCGCCTTGCATGACTCCCTTGTGTGAAGGAAACGCGGGTCCCACTTTCGCATCGATGCGCACACACATTGCGGACCCATCGTACATGGCAATCGGCGCCGCCATGAACTCCCCATGTACCCCCAGGCTCCTAAGGCACTCTCAAAGCAGTGGGCGGTGCACGCAATCGTAAGCCTTCCTGAAGTCAATCAAGGCGGTGTATAGCGGTTTGCGCTGGAGGCCGCTCTTCTCAATAAGGTGTTGCAGGATGAAGGCATTATCTGGGGTCCCCCTCTTCCTCCGGAAGCCTGCCTGGCCCCGCGCCCAGTACCCCTCCCGTTCAGCTAAGGCGTCCAGCCTGTTCATAAGCACCAAGCTGTATAGCTTGGCGAGGGCATTCCCCACCGTGATCCCTCGGTAATCGTCCCGCACGTCTAGGCTGCCTTTCGGCTTTGGCACCGGCGTGGTTGCCCCCAAGTGCCATGCAGTCGGGTACCCCTCACGGAAGCCCCGATTGAGCAGGTGTGTGATGGGGCCAGCGAGCAGGTGCTCCTCATCCACAGCACCCGTTGCATCGCCCCCCTCCGCCGCCCTAGCCCATGCCCTCTGATAGAACCCTATCGGCATGCCGTTTACGCCTGGGGCTTTGCCCGCGTCCATGCCCGTCAGCGCCGCATACACCTCCGCCTCAGTAAATGAATTATTTAGCGCTGCCGCCCGCTCCGTGGCCGTCGTCGTGGGGGGGGCAAACGGGGCCCCGTGCCCATGGTCAGTGGCATCATCCGTGTTGGTTGTATTAGTCGTATGAGTCGTATCAGTGGCGTTAGCATGGTTGTCCCCCAGCAGATCCCTAAAATAATCTGCCCACCCCTCCACGTCCCTCAGACCGACCGCCTGACCAGGCAGTTTCACCCGCTGCCAAAACCGCCACGGGTTCCCCTTCCTGTCCACAATCAGCTCGGAGTGTTCCCGGGCCTCGCTCTCGCGGCGGGAGCGCCGCGCGGTCCGCCTATAGGCCTTCCCTGCCTCTTTGGCGGCCGGTGACTGCGCTCCGTGCGCTCGTTCCGCTTCCCGGCACGCGTGGCGTGCGTCCTTGCACTCCTGAGTGTACTATATGTTGTGTGGTCGCACCCCCCCGTCCCCGGTCATGGGCTGCACCAAAACCGCACCCACCTCACCCGACGCGTGCAACGTGTGCGTGTGCGTGTGCGTGTGCGTGTGCGTGTGAGTGTGCGTGTGCGTGTGCGTGTGCGTGTGCGTGCGTGTGTGTGTGCGTGCGTGCGTGTGTGTGTGTGCGTCTGATGCAGATGCAGTGGCAGGCTCACCAGGTGTGTGTGTGTGTGTGTGCGTGTGTTGTGTGTGTGTGTGTGTTGTGTGTGAGTGTGTGTTGTGTGTGAGTGTGTGTTGTGTTGTGTGTGTGTGTGTGAGTGTGTGTGTGTGTTGTGATGCAGATGCAGTGGCAGGCATATCAGGTGTGTGTGTGTGTGTGTGTGTCTGTGTGTGTGTTTGTGTGTGATGCAGATGCAGCGGCAGGCGTACCAGGTGTGTGTGTGTGTGTTTGTGTGTGTGTGTGCATGCGTGTGTTTTGTTTCGTTTGACGAGTGAGGGCGCAGGGCCCACGAAGCCGCCGACACGCGTACATGGCGCGTGCGGCATGTGCGCGTCCTGCGTGCTTTCTCTATCAAAGGCCAATGTCGTGATCGCGTGCCACCTTCTCCTAGGGAGACTCACCCGTTTCAAACGGCTCTGCTATGCCAACGCGGGCCAATGCCGAGTGCTGCATGCTCTGAATCTTGCAGGTCACCAACCAGAAGTTTACGCCGCTGCGGGGGCAAACCGGGAAATTTGGGGGGGAACTACGGGAGCGAATCGCGGGAAATTCGCTCCTGAAAGTGTGAAATTTGACAAATTTTACACTTTCCGCAAAAAACGCCTCCTGGATGGGCAATTCGACATGTTCCCCCCTACGTTGCGGGCGAAAACAGGATATTATTGGTTTCCTGAATGACACCACTGACGTGCTGCGTGCTCTTTCCATCTCACAGGTCGCCAACCAGAAGATTGCCGATGTGGTGATTGCGCCACCAACCAAAATACTTGCCTCACCTCATCCGCTCCTTTCTTCCACACGTTTGGGGAGAAATTGGGGGGAAACTGCTGGGGCGAATTGTGGGAATTTTGCTAAAAACAAAAGTCTGGAAATCGAGAATTTCACACTTTCCCGCAAAAAAAATCGCCTCCTGCGGCATATTTCCTCCACTGTCGTGGGGGCAAACACGACATTGTCCGCTTCTTTAAGGACAGCACTGGTGCCACCACGTGCATGCGCGCCTTCCTCCCCTTTCACCAGGTCGCCAACCAGAAGTTTGCTAACGTAGTGATTGCGCGCCACCAAGTCCTCAAAATCACTCGGGAACTGCTCCTTTCTTTCAGAGGAACAGCACACTGGGTCCTTTCACACACACGTACTCACACACTCACACGCATGCACACACGCAATCACACACACACACACACACACACACACACTGGGTCTGGGTCTAATGCGCCATCAAAGGCGTCCGACAAACTGTGAAATCGACCACACACACACACACACACACACTTTGCAGGTCACCAACCAGAAGTGTGCCGACGTGGTGATTGCACGCCACCAGCCAAAATACTTTCACACACGCACTCACACACACACACACACACACGCACACGCACACCCCCTGCAGGTCACCAACCAGAAGTTTGCCGACGTAGTGATTGCGCGCCACGAAAATCGCTCGGGAACTGTTCCTTTCTTTCAGAGGAACAACACACTGCATCATTTCACACACACACACGCACACACACACACACTGTCCAGGTTGCCAACCAGAAGTTTACAGACATCGTGATTGCACGCCACCAGCCAAAATACTTCCACACACACACACAAACACACACACTCACACACTCGCACACACACACACACACACACTCTCTGCAGGTCGCCAACCAGAAGTTTGCCGACGTCGTGATTGCGCGCCACCAACCAAAATACTTCCACACACACGCACTCACACACACACCCGCACACACACTCACACACTCGCACACACACACACACACACTCTCTGCAGGTCGCCAACCAGAAGTTTGCCGACGTGGTGATAGCGCGCCACCAACCAAAATACTTCCACACACACGCACTCACACACACACACACACACACACAAACACACACACTCACACACTGGCACACACACACACACACACACACACACTCTCTGCAGGTCGCCAACCAGAAGTTTGCAGACGTGGTGATAGCGCGCCACCAACCAAAATACTTCCACACACACGCACTCACACACACACACACACACACACAAACACACACACTCACACACTGGCACACACACACACACACACTCTCTGCAGGTCGCCAACCAGAAGTTTGCAGACGTGGTGATAGCGCGCCACCAACCTGGCGACATCGTGTGGGTGCAAGACTACCACCTCATGCAGCTGCCGATGCTGCTCAAGAACGCAATCCCAAAGATGAAGGTGGGGACCAGCCACATATTTCAACCTAGCGGTTGTCACACCCTGCCCCACCCCTATACCCTACAACTCAACCCTAGGACTGCCACCTCATGCAGCTGCCGATGCTGCTCAAGAACGCAATCTCAAAGATGAAGGTGGGGACCAGAGCAAAGAGTTAGAGAGGGAGTAAGAGAGAGTGTCATTAAAGAGGACACCTTGTAGAAATGCCTAGCTAGATAGGGCACACACACACGCACGCGCTCATGCACACGCGCCTCTCACAATTGAACCTGTCACGCATGCCTTCACCCCTTGTAAGGTTGGCTTCTTCCTGAACACGCCGTTCCTATCCTCGGAGATCTACCGAATGCCCCCCCTCCCACGCACACGCACGCGCACGTGCGCATGCGCATGCACACACACACACACACACAAAAAAAAAACATATTTAATTATCTTGTCTGCAGGTTGGCTTCTTCCTGCACACGCCATTCCCATCCTCGGAGATCTACCGCACGCTGCCCGTGCGCGAGGACGTGCTCAAGGCGGTGCTGGGAGCAGACCTCATTGGTAAGGGTCGGCATAACATCACATATGGGCCCCTGACGTAACCGTACACACGGTTAGCCTTCGCGAATATGTATTGTTCTCTACCCTCCCGCGAAGCTGAAAGCGATTAAAATCGCAATTTTCGCGACGTCAAATCGACGGAAACGACCCCCGCGGACGATAAAACAATGATTTTCGTCCCCCCCCACGAAAGCTAAGCGCGCATACGGTATGATAACGTTATACTTTTTCCGGCGACACGTTTTAATCCGGGCCGCGGGGGCAGGCCACGGGTGCTGGAGCGGACCTGATCGGTGCATGCCAGCTAGCCCGGCCAGGTCATCTCCCCAGTGCCAATGGTCCCAGTCCAGTGTTTCCGTTAGCTAACCTGCGACCCGAAAACGTGTACTTTCAGGTTGAGGTTGCCCGATTCGGGCTAGCGAGTCGGGTCGAGATTGCGCGAATTTCGACCCGAAAAGTGTGGAAATCGTCATTTTCACACTTGTCCAAGAATCGCCTCCGCCCTCCGGGTTAAGATTGGCGGAATGAGAGTGCGTCCCCGGGTTGAGCCATAATTTCCTGGAGATCCTTAGTGGAACCACTGTCCCAGTCCCAGCCACCTTCCTTCGACCTTCCTTAGTCCCATTTGAAATCCCCTTTTCAACACCTGTTGCAATTCCCAAATTACAGCAAATGACAGGCTTGAATATAAGCGGCGCACGCGCCGCACGTGTTCTAGAGCCCCCCCTCTCCACACACCATCACACACACACGCGCACCTTTCTCAAAGGCGGTGCGTTGTTTGCTCAAGCCTGCTTGCGCGTTCACAAGTTGTTGCGTGTTGTCGTGCACCCCTCCACAACCCGCACACGCACACACACACCATCTGCGTGGCCTTGCGGGCTCTCCTAATAGAAGAGCCCCCCCTAGACGTGTAGTCTAGGCCTTAACTCACGCCGCGGGGTCCTCCGGGCGCGTACGTGTAAAACCAGCCCCGGACAAACCTGGTGGTGGTTGAGCACGCATCGCGACAGCCGCACGGACTCGCTGCCATGCGCACGGACCTGTGGGCAACACAGCAAGAGTGTGTGTGTGTGTGTGTGTGTGTGCGTGTGTGTGTGTGTGCGTGTGTGTGTGTGTGTGTGTGTGACCAAAGCGTTGCCATGCGCACGGACGTGTGGACAACACAGCAAGTGTGTGTGTGTGTGTGTGTGTGTGTGACCAAAGCGTTGCCAAACAGCGCGACGTGTGCACGGACTCGCTGTAAAACCAAACGCGACACCCTACGCACTCCCCACACCCCCGCAGGCTTCCACACCTATGACTACGCGCGCCACTTCATCTCCTCGTGCACGCGCATCCTGGGGCTGGAGGTGTGTCTTGTGTGCATGTTCTTGCGTGTGTGCGCACAAGAGTGCGCGTGTGCGCCCGGGTTGGCGGTGTGTGTCTTGTGTGTGCTCTTGCGTGTGTGCGCAAGATAGCGCGTTTGCGCCTGGGGCTGGAGGTGTGTCGTGTCTGCGTGTTATTGCGTGTGTGTGCACAAGAGAGCGCGGGTGCGCCCGGGTTGGCGGTGCGTGTCGTGTGAACGTGTGCTTGGTTGGCACTCTGCTTACGCATGTGCGCGCGAGCGTGCGCAAGTGCGTGCGCTTGCGTGTGTGCTCGCGTGTGTATGCGCAAGCGTGCACGTGTGCGTGTTCCTGGTCACAACGAGACCACCGATCCTCAACTGTCACAACCCCTCCCCCCCCACACACACAAACAGGGCACGCCCGAGGGCGTGGAGAACAACGGATCCATCACGCGCGTCGCGACATTCCCTATCGGCATCGACCCCGAGGTGTGTGTGTGTGTGTGTGTGTGTGCGTGTGTGCGTGCGTGTGTGTGTGTGTTTGTTTGTGGGGGTTGGGGTGGGTGGGAGTGGGGGTGGGGGACAAAAAAATAAGTCCAGTCCCACGTTGCGAAACTGATCACCCCCCCAACTCTTCTTCCCTGCTCCTTCCCCCAGAGATCCAACCGCTCCCTCAAGACAAGACTGGCGTCCCTCTTTCTCTCTCTCGCGCTCTGTTTCTCCCTCTTCTCTCTCTCTCTTGTCTCGCTCTGTCCGTCTCCCCGTCTCTCTCTTCCTCCCTTTCTCTCTCTCTTCCTCCCTTTCTCTCTCTCTTCCTCCCTTTCTCTCTCTCTCTCTCTCTCTCTCTCTCTCTCTCTCTTCCTCCCTTTCTCTCCCACTCTCTCTCTCTCTTCCTCCCTTTCTCTCCCTCTCTCTCTCTCTCTCTCTCTCTCTCTCTCTCTCTCTCTCTCTCTCCCGAAAAGCTCCTCAACCCGCCCCCCCCCCCCCCCGGAATCCCTTCCCAAACCCTCCCCCCTACAGCGCTTCACGCGTTCTCTCGAGACCGAGGAGGTCCAATCCCACATCACAAAGCCGCTCACCTCACCTCGTCCCCCTCTCCCCCCAAATAACATAAACATAAGCAAAATGAACAACCCTGAACCCCCCTTCAAACCCTGAAAAAACTCGAAACCCCAACTTCTGCAGCGCTTCACGCGTTCCCTGGAGACCGAGGAGGTGCAGTCCCACATCGCGAAACTGCTCAACCGCTACGCGGGCCGCAAGATCATGCTGGGTGTCGACCGCCTCGACATGGTCAAGGGCATCCCGCAGAAGCTGCTGGCGTACGAAAAGGTGCTTGGATCTCTTTTGGACTGATACTCAACCGCAAACCCTGAAACCTAAATAGGCTGGTCGCGTCAAGGGTTTTAGATCATGCTGGGCGTGGACCGCCCAAACGTGGCGAAGGGCATAATTTTCCAGAAGCTTCTGGCGTACGAACAGTTGAGTGCTTTAGTTTTGTGTGGGTTTGCTGCTCGTGCCCCCTCCCTCACCCTCACCCACCTCTGTGGTGTTTACTCCCTTGTGAACCTGTGTGTGTGTGCGTGTTTCCGCGGGGGGGGGGGGATGCAGTCCGCCGGACGCCTTTGATGACGTGTGCCTGTGGCGTGCGTGTGTGACGTTTGTGGTGCTTGTGTGTGTGTGTGACTGTGCGCGCGCGCGCGTGTGCATGTGTGCATGTGTGTGTGTGTGTATGTGCGTGTGTGTATGCGTTTGTGTGCAACTCCTCTCGACACCTCTCCTGAAACCCACGATTCAATCTCCTGCGCAGTTTCGTGAAGAGCACCCTGAATGGCGCGACAAGGTGCTGCTCGTGCCCTCACGCCCCCCCCTCCTCTGCAGTGTGTGCATGCATGTGGTCGATTTGGTCGTCAATTTTACTGCCCGGTGGACGTGTCTCTGTGGCGCGCCTGACTGTGTCTGTCGTGAACCCTTTTAAGAACCCTCAACCTCAAACCCTTGAACCCTGTTTGCGCAATTCCTGGAGGAGCACCCCGAGTGGCGCAACACAGTGCCGCTCGTGCCCTCCCGCCCCCTCCCCTGCGGTGTGGTCGATTTCACAGTCCGTCGGACGCTTTTGATGGCGCATTATACCCTAGGAAAGAGGCCGGCAGCTGTCAAAATTCTCGAAACGCCTAGCATGCCATCTGCCACCCCCCTACGGTGTGTGCATGCATGTGGTCAATTTGGTCGTCGATTTTACTGCCTGGTGTACGCGTCTCTATGGCGCGCCTGCGTGTGTCTGTCGTGAACAGTGATTTCCTTTCCGGCTGTAAGCAGCCATTCCGGCTGCAGCCGGCTGTAGACTTATTAATTATTTGGACACGCCACAGCCGGAATGCCGTTTTAGAAAAAAAAAACTTCGCGCCACACCGCCACACGTGTGCACGCGCACTGCGCCACCGCGCAAAGCGATGGCTGCAAACCAGTCAACCGTCTATGCCTGGGCCGGCCTGGTCCAGCGCGGTGCCGACCCCTCCGGTGAGAAATAGGGCAGGACGCCCCTGAGCGCAGCCGCTGCTCCCCACGCAGACACGCCAGCCGTCGCCAGAGCCCGACTCGTGAACCCTAAAACCCTCAACCTCAAACCCTAAAACCCTGCTTGCGCAGTTTCTGGAGGAGCACCCAGAGTGGCGCGAAAAGGCCCTGCTCGTTTGGAGCGCCGTGCCCTCACCCCCCACCCCTCCCACCCCCACCCTACGCCCCTCTGTGGTATGTGTCTGTCCTGAACCCTAAAACCAGAATCCATACAAACCCCTGTTTGCGCAGTTCCTGGAGGAGCACCCCGAGTGGCGCGAAAAGGCCCTGCTCGTTTAGATCGCCGTGCCCTCCCACCCCTCACCATATGCCCATCTGTGGTATGTGTCTGTCCTAAACCCTAAAATCCGAATCCCTAATAAACCCTGTGTGTTTGCACAGTTCCTGGAGGAGCACCCTGAGTGGCGCGACAGTGCCGCTCGTGCCCTCCCGCCCACCCCCACCCTGCGGTGTGGTCGTTTTTTCAGTCCGTCTGACGCCTTTGATAGCGCATTGTACCCTAGGAAAGAGGCCGGCAGCTGTCAAAATTTTATAGACCCCTAGCATGACATCTGCCACCCTGCGGTGTGTGCATGCATGTGGTCGATTTGGTCGTCGATTTTACTGCCTGGTGGGCGCGCGCCTGTGGCACGTCTACGTGTGTCTGTCGTCAACCCTTATTAAACCCTCAACCTCAAGCACTTAAGCCCTGTTTGCGCAGTTCCTGGAGGAGCACCCGGAGTGGCGCGACAAGGTGCTGCTGGTGCAGATCGCCGTGCCCTCGCGCACAGACGTGCCAGAGTACCAGAAGCTGAGGAGCATGGTGCGTCTGCCGTTCAGAGTTGTCTGTAATGATCTTTCTCTCTCTCTGTTTCTCTCGCTGTGCGTTTGTATTTGTGCGGGTACTGTGGCCGGCGTGCGTGCATGCGTGCGGATCGCCGTTCCCTCGCACACCAACGTTCCAGAGTACCAAAAGCTGAGGAGCATGGTGCGCGTGCGTGGTTGATTTGGGTGCGCGCGTGCGTGTGTGTGTGTGTGTGTGAGTGTGTGTGCGTATGCCGTTTAGATTCTTCTGTAATTGTCTCTCTCACTCTCTGTGTGCGTGTGCTTTGGCGTGTGCTTGTGTCGTGGCTGGCGCGTGTGTGTAAATGCATACAAATCTGCATGCAGCGTCGTGCCAGAGTACCAGAAGGTGAAGAGCGTGTGTGGGTGTGGGTGTGGGTGTGGGTGTGCTCGTGTGCGTTTACGTGTGGTTGATTTTACAGACCACCAGACGCCTTTTATGCCGGTAGGCTTGATGCGTGTGCTTGTGCATTCCGACGCACACACACACACACACACACGCACACACACACACGCACACACACACACACATCAGGTCCACGAGATTGTTGGACGCATCAACGGCCAGTTTGGCACGCTCACCTACGTCCCAATCTACCACCTCGACACCAGCCTCTCGTTCACCGAGCTGTGCGCGCTGTATGCGGTCACGGACGTGGCGCTCGTGACCAGCCTGAGGGACGGAATGAACCTGGTGAGATTGGGATGAGAGAGCCCACAGCCTAGCTAGATCTGGTGTATTTCGGTATGTTTGAAACCACCACCTCAACACCAGCCTCTCGTTCACCGAGCTGTGCGCGCTGTATGCGGTCACGGACGTGGCGCTCGTGACCAGCCTGAGGGACGGAATGGATCTGGTGAG
>VFSX01000714.1:0-37500 GCA_016618255.1 Chlamydomonas sp. UWO 241
GAAGGGGGAGGGGGACGGAGGCGGAGCGTGGGTAGTGTAGGAGGAGGAGGGGAAGGGAGACGGGGGCGGTGCGGGGGTGGTGGGCGTGAGGATGAGGTGGGAGGCGAGGGTGGCTTCGTCGACTTCCGAGCGGAGTGGAGTGTGGAGGACACGAAAATATTCTCCAAACGCGTCTGCCACCGCCTGAGCTCCAAAGCACAGGTGGTCGCTGACACGGAGGGCAGGGAGGGCGGCGGAAGGGGGGCGGTCGACGAGTTTGGACAGCATGCGGTGGGCGGAATGGGGGTTGTTGTCGTCAAAATCGTGTTGCACGCGTTGAGCGACACCGTCCTAGTGCTTGTTGGTGGCGCGTGCGATGGCGGACTTGAGCTCGGCAGTCATGCGCGCCCTCCTTAGGGGCGTCGCGGTTGCCAGTCAGTGTACTGTCGGAACGCATGGACTGAAGGTCGTGGGCGAGTTTGAGAGTCTCGGGGGGAGGTAGAAGTGGATGGGGACATCGCGTGGGCGGGGGCCAAGGGTGGATCTGGCCGCTGAGTGGATGGCCGCGGTGAGGTGGCTCGTCATCTGGTCCAGGGTGGGGGGGGTCGGGGAAGGGGGAGGGTGGCGAGGGCCTCCTCGACTGCTGCCGCGAAGTGGAGCCGCGTGTCAGGGTCTCGGAGCAGGTCGGTGAAATAGCGGGAGGGCGGAGGAAGACGGCGGGAGTGGGTGATGTTCCAGGCTCTGGAGAAGCGGAAGAGGATGCGCGCGGTGACAAGGGCTTGGTCAGAGCGGGCGATGGTGTCAAGTCCCCGGGTCTTGGGGCATCGTGCTCGCACGTCTTGCACGGAGCCCAGGTGAGGGCGGCGGACAAGGATGTAGTCTGGGATGTTGCAATCCTTTTGGGTGTTGCTGTTCCAGGAAAATACGCTCGAAGAGGGGTGGGGGAAGAAGGTGTAGGTGACGGCAAGATTGTGGCGGCACACAGGTCGAGAAGCCGGTGGCCGTTGTCGCTGATGCCAGGTTTGTGGTGGAACCCGGCAAGGGGGAGTAGGGAGGGAAGAAGAAGGAGGGCCGGTGGAGGGGGGGGCAGGCGTACGGACCCACCGACGGGTGGGCGTCGGGGGATGCCGCTGTGATCTTGGCGTTGAAGTCGCCTAGGACCAAAAGGAAGTGGTTTGAGGGGGTTTGGGAGAGCACGTCGCGGTGGAGTTGTTCGTAGAACGCGTCCTTGGCGACTGCGTCATCCGCGGCGTCTGTGGGGGCGTAAGCGATGACTACGGTGGCGGGAGGGGCGCCGGCGGGGCGGAAGCGTAGGACGAGGATGCGGTCGCTGAGTGCGGCGTAGCCGCCTTCTTTGAGGAGGAGCTTGGCGGTGTCAGGGCAGAGGAGGGCGCCGACGCCGTGGGTGTGTTTGGTCCCACCGGACCAGATGAAGTGGTAGCCATTCTCTTCGAGCGGCTGGCTACCGGAGCCGGGTGCCGCACCTCTTGGAGGCCGCATATGTCGATGCGGAGGTGTGCGAGGTGTTTGGCGAGAGCAAGGGGGTGTGCCATGGGGTTGAAGCGTGAGCCATCAGTTGTAGGTGGCCGCGATGAGCTCGTGGCATGGGTGAAGGAGGTGGGGGCGATTGGTAGCCGGGGGGACGGAAGGTGCAGGGACGTTGGCTAGTCGTCCTGCCCGTCGGTGGGGTGGGGCCCGCTTACTCCTGCCCCACCCCGGGGCCGGAGGGGGAGAGCTGCTCAAGGGACATGGAGCGGGTGATGGAGCGGGTGATGCGCTGACCAATGCCTGCAGATGCCTCGCGGATCTTGATGGCCTCGATCATCGAGCCCTTGCCCTTGCGGGTGACAAAGGCCGGGGACTCGTGCGTGGAGGGGCCGCCGTAGTCTGCGAACCCTGTGCCGGGGTTGGAGAGCTCGGAGGGTGTGTGCGCGTCGGTGGTAGTGAGGGCGTTCTGGGGGGTGGTGGGCGAGTCGGCGGTGCCGGCTGCGTGGTCCCACCCCTGGAAGGAGGGGGAGCCTGCAGTGGCGTGGGTGGGGGCGGCGGGGGCGGCGGAGGGGGCGGGAGTGGTGGAGGTGGGGGATGCCGGGGCAGAGGGGGTGAGGGAGGTGGGGAGGAGGGCGGCGGCTGCGGCAGATGCGACTGCGACAACGGCGTTGGCAGCGGCGTTGAGGGCGCGGAGAGGGGAGGCCGACCGGCCCCGCGCGCTGGCAGGCTTGGCAGGCTTCGCGGCGGGGGCGGTGGAAGTGGTGGAGGGGCGCGCGGCCGGGCGCGCGGGAGGTCGACTGGCCGCGTTCGGAAAATTTGGCGGGCCTTACGGCGGGAGTGGTGGCGAGGGGGGCGGCGGAAGTCACAGGGGGGGTGAGGGACGTCTTGGGGCCGGAGGTGACGATGGCGGGGGTGGCGTTGGCGTTGGCGGGGGCGGCGGAGGGCGTGGGGGGGGAGGGGTTGGCGGAAGGCTTGGGAGGGGAGGTGGCGCGGGGCGCAGGGGAGGGGTTGGCGGAAGGCTTGGGAGGGGGGGTGGCGGAGGGCGCGGGGGAGGGGTTGGCGGAAGGCTTGGGAGGGGGGGCGGCGGAGGGCGCGGGGGGGGAGTTGGCGGTAGGCTTGGGGGAGGCAGCGGAGGGCGCGGGAGAGGGGTTGGCGGAAGGCTTGGGGGCGGGGGCGGCGGGAGGCGCGGGGGAGGAGTTGGCGGAAGGCTTGGGGGCGGGGGCAGCAGAGGGCCCGGCGGCGGCAGGCTGCTCGAAGCAAACGCGCTTGCCAGGTGGGGAACGGGCGCGCTTGGAGGCGGCCTGTGCGGCGGCGTTCACCACCTCGGACACGCCGACCAGGGCGGCCTTTGCTGCCTGGCTTGCAGGGCCAGGGGGGACGATGGGGGCCTGAGAGGCAGGGGGGGCGGGACCACGCCGCGCGCCGCGCATGGGCATGCGCATGGCGGCCTGGCGGGCGGCGGGTGGATGGGCGGCGGCGATTGCCTGGGGGGCGTGAGCCTGGGCGGGCTGCGCTGCTTGGCCGTCATGGGGCGGCTGGGCGGCGGGGCGGTCGAAGGAGATGCGAGCGTAGAGCTCATGGGAAAGGTCCAGTTCGGTTGTGCCAGCGAGCACGTGACCGAGGTGGACGAGAAGGAGGCCGACTCCCGACACACACACACACACAACGGGTGCAACGGGTGCTGTGGATGAGGAGCACCTGCTCGCTGGCCCCATCACACACCTGCTCAATCGGATCTTCCGTGAGGGGTACCTGACTGCATGGCACTTGGGGGCAACCACGCCGGTGCCAAAGCCGAAAGGCAGCCTAGACGTGCGGGACGATTACCGAGGGATCACGGTGGGGAATGCCCTCGCCAAGCTATACAGCTTGGTGCTTATGAACAGGCTGGACGCCTTAGCTGAACGGGAGGGGTACCGAGCGCGGGGCCAGGCAGGCTTCCGGAAGAAGAGGGGGACCCAGACAATGCCTTCATCCTGCAACACCTTATTGAGAAGAGCGGCCTCCAGCGCAAACTGCTGTACGCCGCCTTTATTGACTTCAGGAAAACTTACGATTGCGTGCACTGCCCATTGCTTTGGGAGTGCCTTAGGAGCCTTGGGGTACATGGGGAGTGCATGGCGGCGCTGATTGCCATGTACGATGGGTCCGCAATGTGTGTGCGCATCGATGGGAAAGTTTCCTTCTCACAAGGGGGGTCATGCAAGGCGACCCACTGTCACCGCTGCTGTTTGGGCTTTTTATTGACGCATTGGAGGGAGTACTAGACGCAGAGCTCCCGGGTGATGGGGTGGAGATGGCAGGGCGGTTACTACGGCTGCTGCTGTACGCTGATGACTTGACGCTGCTGGCAGAGACGCCCGAAGCGCTTCAACGCATGCTAGATACTCTGCACGCCTTTTGCGGCACGTGCGCACTAACAGTCAACGTTAAGAAGTCAGAAGGGGTGGTGTTCAATGACCAGTTCTAACCAGTCGGGGCGGCACGGGGGAGGGTAACGCTGAAGTTTGCAGGAGCAGATCTACCCATGACACACGAGTTCCCACATCTGGGCATGCTCTTTCACCTCCGGCGGGCAGTGGGGGGGGACGTGGGCACCCGACGCTCTAGGGGCCAGCGCACCAGAACGCGCTAACTCGCAGATGCTTTATGATACGCCTTAATAATATTGGCATTAAGGCCCACCTGTTCGACACGCAAGTACGGCCTGTGCTAAATTACGGGTGTGAGGTGTGGGGCCTGCGATGATGGCGGATGCTGGGGGGGCGTGTTTGCCGGGGCGGGCGGACGGTGGGAGAGAGGCAGGAGTGGGAGGGGCGCTAAGACCGCACGCGACGGATGGCGCACCCTGGAGGAAGTGCTTCTACAATTTACCCGTGCGTCCCTAGGAGTCCGCAGCAACGGGCAGCAACTGGGGATTTTGGCGCGGGAGGCGGGGTGGCGGCCGCTGGCGGCAGATTGGCTGCGCCAGGCGACGCGCTTTTGGGATAAGGCGCGGGGGCGGCCTGACGGTGACCTGCTTAAAGATGCAATGCGGGAGAGCTGGGGGCTGGCCGAAGCGGGGGGGACGTGCTGGGCGGCACGCTTGCAGGTGTGCCTCGGAACTGTGGGGCACACCCTGGCGTGGGACCAGGAGGGACCGGTACGCATCACCAACCTGCTGGACGTGGCGACCGCGGCGTGGCTGGCCGCCGCGACAAGCACACCGGCGCTGCTGAGCGGCACTACCGTGCGAGATGTACCTGAGGAGTGGTCGCGCGGCTTTAAGATGCTGACCTACATGCGGTGGATGGCGTGTAGCGACAGCGAGCCGCCGGCCCTGTTGAGCTCAGGGCTGAACAGTGCTGCCCGGATCACGGCTTTAGCTAGGTTCAGGATGGGGCTCCATGAGCTGCAGATAGACCGGGGGCGCTACGCCGTGGCGGGACAAAGGCAGCGACGCAGCCAGCGGGCGTGCTGCCTATGCGGTGGGCTAGAGGATGAGGCACACATGGTATTTGAGTGCCCTGCCTATGAAGAGGCACGGGTGCGGGCACACAGCCTGTTTCGGTCCATCCCTCGCCCCGAGGAGGCCGATTCAGATGAGCGGATGCGGGAGTTTCTGAATCCTCGGCCAGGCCAGGAGAACCCCAGGTTCTGGCACGAGTTGGCTGACTTCCTTGTCGCCTGTTTTGAGACACGCACCGCGTGCACAGCAATCATGATGGCAGATGGCATGCTAGGGGTCTAATTTTGACAGCTGCCAGCCTCTTTCCTAGGGTCTAATGCGCCATCAAAGGCGTCCGACGGACTGTAAAATCGACCACACACACACACACATACATACATACACTCGCACACACACACGCAGCAGCAGCAGCAGCGGCAGCAGAGTGGCGATGACTCATTCGACCTGTTTGGAGACATGATGCAGCTTGTGCAGAACACGCGCATTGCAGAGGAGGTGCGTGTGTGTGTGTGTGTGTGAGCGTGTGTGTGTGTGTGTGGCGACATGATGCAGCTCTGCAGAACACACACATTGCAGAGGAGGTGCGTGCGTAGGTGTGCATGTGTGTGTGTGTGTGTGTGTGTTCGATTTTACCGTCCGTCGGACGCCTTTGATGGCGCATTAGACCTCCCTTGTGTGTGTGTGTGTGTGTGTGTGTTTGGAGACATGATACAGCTTGTGCAGAACACGCACATTGCAGAGGAGGTGCGTGTGTGTGTGTGTTTGCGTGTGTGTGTATGTGTGTGTGTGTGTGTGTGTGTGTGCGTGCGTGTTTGTGTTTGCTACTCGAGCAGCAAGTACACATAGGCGGATGAAATGACTGCCAGGCAAACGAACACACACACACACACACACACACGCACACACACACACACACACCCTTCACACACACAGGGCAGCGCGAGCGAGTACGAGGGCAGCGGTGGCAGCTACCCGTGCTGCGAGTCCGGATAAGAGAATGCTAACGACTGCCACACACACACACACACACACGCACACACACACACACATCACACACACAGGGCAGCGCGAGCGAGTACGAGGGCAGCGGTGGCAGCTACCCGAGCTGCAAGTCCCGATAGGAGAATGCTAACGACTGCCACACACACACACACGCGCGCGTGCAGACATACACACACACGCACACACACACACACACACACTTCACACACACAGGGCAGCACGGGCGAGTACGAGGGCATCGGTGGCAGCTACCCGAGCGACGAGTCCCGAAAGGAGAATGCTAACGACTGGCACACACACACACACGCGCGCGTGCAGACATACACACACACGCACACACACACACACACTTCACACACACAGGGCAGCACGGGCGAGTACGAGGGCATCGGTGGCAGCTACCCAAGCAGCGAGTCCCGATAGGAGGATGCAAACGACTGCAAGACACACTGCCACACACACACACACACACCAGGGGTTTCCTTAGGGTCCGTCATCCTTTCGTTTTTCTCGAAGAGGCCTTCCCAGTTTCGTCGGGATTTCAGGCTGCAGCCCGAAGAATCGCGTCATAACGTGTGAAAATCGACGATTTCACACTTTTTCCCGGAAAATTCGCCTCCACACTTCGTTTTTCCCAATCGTACCCGACCCGAAACCATCGGGATCGCGCCCTCTGAGCACGCTTTTTTCGTTTCCCGATCGGGAAGGAAACCCCTAACACACACACACACGCACACACACACACACACACACACACGCACACACACACACACACTTCACACACAAAGGGCAGCGGGAGCGATTTCGAGGGCATCGGTGGCAGCTACACGAGCAGCGAGGAGGAGGAGGCGGGGGCGGGCGACCGCCCGGCGTGGCACTACATTGAGGCAATTCCCATGGTCGACCCAGTCACGGGAAAGGAGGTGGGTTGGCCTCTGAATACAGAAGAGCGAGGGCAACTATGAGAAGAAGAACAATAAAACACATGGCGTGTGTGGCACCACATCGAGACGATTCCCATGGTCGACCCAGTCACGGGAAAGACGGTGACCCGCTCTCTCAATACAGAAGAGAGAGACTGGTAGGCTGGCGCGCTGCGTGGCCTTGCGGTCTCTCCTAGTAGAGCCCCCCTAGGCGTGTAGTCTGGGCTTTAAATCACGCCCTGGGGCCCTCCGGGCGTGTACATGTGAAAACAGCAAAACCAGAAAAGAGAGAGAGAGGGGCCCTGCAAAAAAACGAGAGAGGACCCTTGAAAGGACAAATAGAGACGGGCGACCACCCGGCGCGGCACGACATTGAGGCAATTCCCATGGTCCACCCAGTCACGGGGAAGAAGGTAAAACACACACACACACACACACCAACGCGTCCGACGGACCGTAAAATCGACCACACATACACACACACACACACCACACACGCACACACACGCATGTGAGGATGCTCATCCAGATAGGCACACACGCACGCACATACACACGCACACACACACACACACAGGTGATTATGCTCATCCAGATGGGCACACACACGCACGCACATACACACGCACACACACACACGCACACAGGTGATGATGCTCATCCAGATGGACACACAAACACGCGCGCGCACACACACACACACACACACGCACGCAGGTGATGATGCCCATCCAGATGGGCACACACACGCTTACACACACACACGCGCACACACACGCACACACACACGCAGGTGATGATGCTCATCCAGATGGACGTCAGCGTGCGCGCAGAGATGGAGGTCAGTTGGTTAGTTCTTTGTTTGTTTGGGCGGGCGGGCGGTTGGTCAGTCGGTAAGTTGGTTGGTTGGTTGGTTGGTTGTGCTGCGATGGAGGTGACTTGTTTCGTGAGTTGGTGAGTTGGTTGGTTGGTTGGTTGGACTGCTCTAGTGGTCTGCTCTGATATCTATCATTTTTTTTGTGTGATGGCCCGATCTGATGGCCTGCTGTGATGGCCTGCTTTGATGGCCTGCTCTGATGGTCTACTCTGATGGCCTGCTCTGATGGCCTGCTCTGATGGCTTGCTCTGATGGCCTGCTCTGATGGCCTGCTCTGATGGCCTGCTCTGATAGACTGCTCGGATGGCCTGCTCTGATGGCGTGCTCTGATGGATATGAATGCCTGATTGTCTGCTCGGATGGATCTTGCTCCTTTATGAACCCAGGTTTGCAGGAGCACATACCAGGTTCCAGCCGACAGCACACACACACACACACGCACACCGCACACACACAAACACACACACACACACACAGGAGCGCATGACAGCTCTGGCAGAGGCCCAGCTGGCAGCACACACACACACACACACACACACAGGAGCGCATGACCGCTCTGACCGAGTCCCAACTGACGATGCACACACACACACACACGCACACACACACAAACAGGAGCGCATGACAGCTCTGACAGAGGCCCAGCTGGCAGCACACACACACACACACACACACACACAGGAGCGCATGACCGCTCTGACCGAGGCCCAGCTGACGATGCTCGAGCAGATGTTCCCGCGCCACGTGCTCGAATACATGATCGGCGACACGATGAGCGTCGGCGACCCGGACGCCGCGCCGGGCGTGCACGCACCGCCGCGCTCGCTCGCCGCTTCTCACTCGGTATGTACGCCATACATTGTTTGGAGCTATGCGTGACATACACACACACACTCACACACACACGGACGCCGCGCCGGGCGTGCACGCGCCGCCGCGCTCTCTCGCCGCCTCTTACTCTGTATGTACGGAGCCGTGCATGCCACACACACACACATACACATGCACACACGCACGCACGCGATGTGCGTCGGTGGCCTAGACGCCGCGCCGGGCGTGCACGCGCCGCCGCGCTCTTTCGCAGCTTCTCACTCGGTATGTATGGAGCCATACGGAGCCATACAGAGGCATACATGACACACACACACACACACACACACAAGCACGCACGATGTGTGTCGGCGACCCGGACGCCACGCCGGGCGTGCACGCGCCGCCGCGCTCTCTCGCTGCTTCTCACTCGGTATGTGTGACGACATATGCGCGCACAAACACGCACAAACGCACACACGCGCACGCAGGGCGTCACCATCCTGTTCATGGACATCGTGGGCTTCACGACGATGTCCAAGGAGGTCGAGCCAGCGCAGGTGAATTCAAACTGATTTGAATTTCAACTGATTCTTACATTTTAATATGCGCTGCGCTTCCATAGGCTGCTGCTGGGTCGTGCAGCAACGTCCGAAGGTTGTCCAGGGGGGGCTGGCCGCAGGGCAGAGCACGAGCCGGGACGGTCAGTTGAGGGTGTGGGCTGCGCGACGATGTCCAAGGAGGTCGAGCCAGCGCATGTGTGAATGATTCCGCACACCTTGCGTCCTGCTTGGGTGCGCAGAGATGAAGCTTTGTGTTTCTGCTGTGCTGTGCTGCGACTCGGTGCTGTGCTGTGCTCACTCGGCCCTCTTCCTCGGTTGCAGGTGATGCTCTTCCTCAACTCGCTCTTCACGCTCTTCGACGAGCTGATCGACCAATATGACGTATACAAGGTGTGTGTGTCGGGGGTCGGTTGTCGGTTACTGTTTTGCGTTTTTAGCTATCAAGCTGGAGTATGACATGTCAACAACGTGGGTGCCTGTTGGGGGGGGGGAGGGGTAGGTTTAGGGTGGATTGGTTTCGACTTTGGGGGGGTGGCGCACGCACGCTGTTTGACAAGCTGATTGGCCAGTGTGACGTATACACGGTGTGGTGTGGGTTGAGTGTGGGGTTTCTACGGTTTTTAGGGGACACGATCCCGCGGGCCTGTCAACCCCAGCGGTGCCCCCACGGGGAGGAGTCAGATCTGGGGGCCGAGTGCCCTGTATAGGTCGAGTTTGATGTGTACAAGGTGGGGCGTGGGTTGAGTGTGGGGGTTCTAATTGCATTCGGGGAAAACACGGAATTCGATTTGTATTCGAAAACATCAAACTCCATTTTAAATGTACCCCCCCCCCCCGGCTAGACTACCCCAAACAGCGGTCTCTGAGACATGTCTGGCAAGGAGCATATAGGAGAGGACCTTCCTCAAGGTCACCGTAGTGGCCTTGTGGCCAGTCAAGCTGGCAGAGCTGACTGGCGCTGACTGGAACGGTCCCCGCCTGGCAGTGCATGGCTGTCCAGCTCTCGTTTGCATGGGGCTCAGCCGGCGCCCCATGCCTCATGCATGGCCAGGTCCCACCCTCCAGGGGTGCATGGACGACAGAGTTGTCATGGAGGCTGCCTGAAGACCTTCCAACGCCAGTCACCGGCAGACGAGCGACCCCGAGGATGAGCGCGGTGACGAACGCTGCGATTGGAGAAGCGGATTTACTCTGTGTTGCCTCGGCGGTCGCCACCGCTGAAGCCGTGATGGTAGCCCGCCTCCACGGGCAGCCATCTTGACCAATGTCCAGCATGCATTGACGGGCGCCAGCTCCTCCGCTCGTCGATCAACTCGTCGAGATCGGTGCCGCATGGCATCCTGCATGGGGGGAGGATAAGGGCCGTCTCCCAGCACGGGCCGCGGCAGCGCCGCGGCTACTCGCCCAGCCCTGGCAGCTCCGGGCAAGCCGCTCTTGTAGTGTTCCACCGAGGGGCAGTCTAGCAAGACCCGGGCCAGTCGTATTTTACCCCGCTCGTCAGCGGCACGGAGATCCTCGTCACCAGCAGCGCCGCATTGCTGGGTCCAGGGCTCGGCGACGAGAGCGCGCCTCCGTTAATCGAGCCCCTTTACATTCTAACACAAATTATTTATATTCAAACACAAAAAAAACTAAACCCTTAACCCCAAACCCACAAAACCTGAACCCCCAAACCCTCAACCCTAGGTCGAGACTGCTGGCGATTGCTACATCGTCGCGGGAGCGCTGATGTGCCAAGACAAGGAGGGCTTCCTGTCTTTGGAGCAGAACCCAGACGCCAAGGACGGCGCAGAAAAGGTGGGGGCATAGATTCCCCTCCTCTCTGAACCCGCAGGCATCATCTGTGTAGTAGTAGAACACAGGCGCACACCAACAATGCGTTTCTGTCGCTACCTGGGTGGTATAGGGTGGATCTGGGGGCCCAGCGCCCTGTCTAGGTCCAGTGCGTGCGCGCATGTGGAGGTTAACCTTCGTGAAGACCCCTACCAGGTAGCCAGCCAGTTTCCCACTGAAACTTAGCTCAAGGTGTCGGGCGCTAGTGCCGACACAGGTCTTATACATCATTACTGGTGTCACACAGACTGTAATATCCATCATAGACTGCAGATCCCACCATCATCATATTGAGAGACTCCCTCGCACTGATCCCCCTGCAAGCCGTATGCCGCTCGGGGCCGGATTTCCCATTTCCCCGAAACCCGCCCCACACTTGGTGGGAGAGGGTGTGGAGGGGTGCGTTGGAAATCCCTCGCCAAGAGCAGCACAACGGCATGCGTTGCGTGAACACCTGCTTTGTGATGCGCATGGTATGAACGGTCAAAATTGCTCGAGTCGGGGGGGGGGGGGGTTACTAAAATCCTTCCGAGGTGTCACTGGGTGTGTGGCCCTACCACAATCCCAACGCTTGGGGCGCGCAGTTACAATGCATTTTTGAGGCGTCACATAATTGCTCTCCTTCTTGCTCTAGGACTACGCGTTGGCAGGCAGCCGGCTGGCGGCGACCGCCCGTCACAAGTATCCATCACTGGACTTGGGCCTGGGAAGTGGTACTAGGACTTAAAGGTAGTCTCTCCTCAGGGGTAATTGGCCCTCACTGCCCCGCCACTCGTTTGACACACCAGCATGGAACGGAACCTGGGTGGGCGGCAACGGCGACGATGGCGCATGAGAAAGGGGACAAACAACTCCTGCTTCTAGCTAGCTCCACCTGGACAATCCCTATCTCTACTCACTACGTTCATCGATTGGAGAGCTTCACAAACTGGAATTGATCGGAACCTGTGCAAATTGTGACGCACGCCCCCCCTCCCCACTCTCCACCCTCCCGCGACCCCCCCCCCCCCCAATAATCTTGACGTAGGTCAGGGGGGGGGCAGGAAAGTTGGGAAAAGACATCATGTCGAATTACTTCGAATTTTCACACACAGCAGATAAGGTCTGGGTGTACTGGGGGGGGGGGTCCAGGCCCGTTTTGAAAATAAGTCAACATGAGGTCTGAGAAAAACTATTCTGCCCCCCCCTGACGTAGGTCATGACATTCGCCAAGGCGATGCTCCGGTGCGCACGAACGGCCAAGATCCCCCCCCACCTCTTCTCTCTGACACACACTCACACGCACACACACACACACACACGCACACACACACCTCCAACCATATGCACAGGTCATGACATTCGCCAAGGCGATGCTCCGGTGCGCACGAACGGTCAAGATGCCGCACAACGGCGAGACGACGCGCGTGCGCGTCGGCATGCACACTGGCGACGTGGTCACGGGGCTCATCGGAACCAAGTGAGAAATGTCAGGGGTGTGGGTGGACACCGGGGCTTTTTTGCTAGGGTGTGTCGGGTCGGGAACACGCGGGCCTAGATTGGGAAACAAGGCACAACGACGAGGCGACGCGTGTCGGCATGCACACTGGCGACGTGGTCACTGGGCTCATTGGAACATAGTGAGTAATGTCAGGGGTGTGGGTGGACACCGGGGGTCTTTTGCTAGGGTGTGTCGGGTCGGGAACACGCGGGCCTAGATTGGGCAACAAGGCACAACAACAAGGCGACGCGTGTCGGCATGCACACTGGCGACGTTGTCACTGGGCTCATCGGAACATAGTGAGTAATGTCTGGAGGGTGGACACCGGGGGTCTTTAGCTAGGGAGTGTCGGGTCAGGGTTGGGAAACAAGGCACAACGGCATGCGCGTCGGCATGCACACTGGCGACGTGGTCACTGGGCTCATCGGCACCAAGTGAGTTCCTGGGGGGAATAGATTGTGCTGCTGCTGCTGCTGCTGTTGCTCCTGCTGCTGCTGCTCCTGCTCCTGCTGATGCTGCTGTTGCTGCTGCTGCTGCTCCTGCTGCTGCCCCTGCTCCTCCTGCTGCTGCCCCTGCTGCTGCTGATGATGATAATCCTGCTGCTCCTGCTGATGCTGATGCTGATGCTGCTTGCTACTCCTGCTGCTGACCCTGCTGCTGATCCTGCTGCTGCTGATCCTGCTGCTCCTGCTCGCGCTGCTGCTGCTCCTGCTGCTCCTGCTGCTGCTGCTGCTGCTGCTGCCGCAATGGCACCAGCAGCAGTGCAGCTGTCGTCATCAGAGAGGGCTGTGCCCGGCAGTGGCACGCACCCACGCACGCACGGACGCACACCTGACCATGGCACATGCGCGTGCTTACAGGACCCGCTGCTGCTGCTGCTGAACCTGATCATGATCATGATCCTGCTGCTGCTGACCCTGCTGCTGCACGCAACGCAGGCTGCCCAAGTTTTCGATCTTCGGCGACACGATGAACACCGCGTCACGCATGGAGTCGACGTGCCCGGTCGGATGCATCCAGGTGAGTTATTCATTCATTCATTCATTCATTCGTGCAGGGGGGGGGGGGCATGAAGGGGCCAGTTCAGGAGTAGGACTGGGGTACACAGCCTCCAAAATAGTGCGATGTGATGGGAATGGTGTTACGAAGCTACCCAACAAGTTTCAGCTCCAGGAGATCAGGTCTGGGTGTACGGGCGGGAGGGGGGGGGTCAGACCCGTTATGAAAATAAGTTAACATGGGGTCTGAAAAAAACTATTCTGCCTCCCCCTGCTCTCGTGGATGCATTGATTGTCGCGCTCCATGCTGCGCCAGAGCACCCGTAACGTGTGCTGCTGGGCATCAAGGTGGGGCGAGTGGGAATACGTTATTCATTCATTCATTCGTTCATCCGTGGATGCATTGATTGACGCGCTCCATGCCGCGCCAGAGCACCCGTAACGCATGCTGCTGGGCATCATGGTGGGGCGGGTGGGATACGTAATTCATTCACTCATTCATTCATTCGTGGATGCATTGATTGACGCGCTCCATGCCGCGCCAGAGCACCCGTAACGCGTGCTGCTGGACATCAAGGTGGGGCGGGTGGGAATACATGATTCATTCATTCATTTGTGGATGCATTGATTGGCGCGCTCCATGCTGCGCCAGAGCACCCGTTACGCGTGCTGCTAGGCATCAAGGTGGGGCGGGTGGGATACGTAATTCATTCACTCATTCATTCATTCGTGGATGCATTGATTGACGCGCTCCATGCCGCGCCAGAGCACCCGTAACGTGTGCTGCTGGGCATCAAGGTGGGGCGGGTGGGAATACGTTATTCATTCATTCATTCGTGGATGCATTGATTGGCGCGCTCCATGCTGCGCCAGAGCACCCGTTACGCGCGCTGCTAGGCATCAAGGTGGGGCGGGTGGGATACGTAATTCATTCACTCATTCATCCATTCGTGGATGCATTGATTGACGCGCTCCATGCCGCGCCAGAGCACCCGTAACGCGTGCTGCTGGACATCAAGGTGGGGCGGGTGGGAATACATGATTTATTCATTCATTCGTGGATGCATTGATTGGCGCGCTCCATGCTGCGCCAGAGCACCCGTAACGCGTGCTGCTGGACGTCATGGTGGGGCGGGTGGGATACGTAATTCATTCACTCATTCATTCATTCGTGGATGCATTGATTGACGCGCTCCATGCCGCGCCAGAGCACCTGTAACGCGTGCTGTTGGGCGTCATGGTGGGGCGGGTGAGACTATGTGATTCATTCATTCATTCATTTTGTCTTTGCTGGAAAGCCGATGTAACTGTTACCGTACATGGCCTGGGGGGGGGGTCGAAACATAATTGTCCAATCGCTCCGCTAGGGACGTTTTCGTCGTTTTCAGTCGACTTGACGTCCGAAATCACGATTTTCGGCAATTTTGACAAGTTTCAAAAATTGAACCAACGGCCCAACCCTTGTGCAGGTCTCCGAGGTCACGCACGAGCTGCTGTCGTCGCACACGTTCAACCCAACGGGTGGCGTCGAGGTCAAGGTGTGTGTGGGGTTCAGTGGTGTCATAAGCGCCCCCGTAGCCCCCGCAGCCCCAGCCGCGGGGGCAAATTGAGGAATTGGGGGGGAAACTGCGGGGGAGAATCGCAGTAATTTTGCTCCGAGGAGCACGCACATGCACACACACACACGCACACTCACACACGCACACACACGCACACACACACACACACGCACGCACACACACACACAGGGCAAGGGCCTCATGGAGACGTATCTATGGGTCCCGGAGGCGCACCCAGAGGAGGAGTATCAGAGCATCACGGAGCAGGCGCAAGAGGTAAATTTGAAGTTTTCAAAAGCTCTGTATTTGTAAATTCAAACCTGAATCAGGAAAAAAAATGCCTCTAGAGAGCCTGGCCTCAGCCTGGCCTAGAGGCTGTTTTGTTAGCGCTAGAAAACCTAAAACAATAGAGGCACACCCAGAGCAGTGCCAGAACATCAAAGAGCACAGGCACAGGAACCGTGTTTGGTA
This sequence comes from Chlamydomonas sp. UWO 241, assembly GCA_016618255.1. NCBI lineage: Eukaryota > Viridiplantae > Chlorophyta > Chlorophyceae > Chlamydomonadales > Chlamydomonadaceae > Chlamydomonas > Chlamydomonas priscui. The sequence goes on from VFSX01000714.1 coordinate 15,432, forward strand.
CACACTTACACAGGCATATGAACACAAACACAGACATTGCACACAAACACACACACATGCACCTATGTGCATGCACACACATGCACACAAACATAAACACACACACACACACACACAATTTTGCGAGGCCCGTGAGTGTCAACCCCACCTAGAGAGATATCGTTACAGAGAACTCTGCACGGCAGACCTAGATAGGCTGTTTCTGGTCATCATTGAGGAGATTCCATTTGGAGGCGGGTGACCAACCGTGCGCCAACAAGAGGGTGAATAACCTCATTCAAAAAGCAGTGGGGGAAAGGGGCAAATGCGGGTCACTGACGGCTGTGTTCGTCACTCCGCTTCGACTGAGTTTAAACTAGGTCTCGGCAGATTGACATCCACAGTTGTGGAAATCTCGCTAAGAGGATCCACTCGGGGGTGACTCGCTTGGACAAGAGGTCCATGAACTCGGGGTGCTTGGAGATGTCGCGTTTGAAGTTGGAAAAGTGGGTGTTTGCGGAGGAACGGAACTTGACGGAGTGGGCGAAAAAGTCGCCGGCGCTGAGCCGGTAGGATGTGATGGCGCCGCCGGCATAGAGCGAAGTCATGTCCGGTCGGCGGTACGCGAAAAGGGCGGCAGTGGGGGGTATATGATGTCGGGAGGGAGTGGGGGGGGAGAAGGGACGGGCGGGTGTGTGGAGATGGAGGGGCGGGGGACGGGGGAGGTGGGAGGCGGCGGATGAGGGAGCCGATGAACGTAGCACGGTGCTTGTTGATCGTGTCGATGATGGGGAACGTACAAGGGGGGGAGGCATGCATCGTGGTGGTGGAGGTGTGCTCTGTGGTGTGAGGAGGGATGCCCTTGATGAGGCGGAGGAAGCGGTTGTGGGTTACTTCAAGTCGGTGGATATGGGCCTTGTTCAACGTCCATGTCTGGCAGCCATACAGTAGGGCAGAGATCACAAAGGCGTTGTAGAGGTGGATCTTGGTAATGGGAGAGATTGAGTTGGAGTTCCAGAACCGGGGAGTGAGACGGTTGAAGGCGTGACAGGCACTTCCGATCCGGCGTGAGATCTCTGAGTCGAGGATGTCGGAATCAGACGTGTTGGGAGCGTCATCAGAAGGGGCGGCGGGGGAGGACAGAATACTTCCCAGGTATTTGAACTTGGAGGTGGAGTGGACCAGGTGGGGGGTAGATGAGGAGTTGGAGGGATGGTGATAGGGGCGGAGGTGACGGTGTGGGCAGAAGGGTGGCCGAGGGATTGTGCCACGGTTTTGTCGTAGTTGATCGCAAGGGCCAGGTCTGGACAGATGCGGTCGAGGAGGGTGAGCATGGTGCGGAGGTCTTCCTCGGAGGGTGCGAGCAGGGCGATGTCGTCGGCGTAGAGAAGGAGGGGGAGTATGGTGGTCAAAAAGTCCTTGCGAGACTCAGGGGTGTACAGTTTTCCGTCGATCATGAAGCCAATTTGAATGCCAGCGTTGGGGAGCTGGGCAATCAGGGACCGGACAACTGTGTCGATGTAGACATTGAAGAGGAGGGGGGAGAGGGGGCGGCCTTGCTTGACGCCAGCTTTGAGAGGGAAAGGGGCGGAGTATGCACCGTTGACTCGGGCTCTGGCGGTGGCACCAGAGTAGAGGCTTTCGATGCGTGCGAGGAGGGCAGGGTGCGCGCCGCGGTGGAGGAGGGTTTTCCAAAGGGCGGCGTGGTTGACACTGTCGAACGCTTTGGACAGGTCGACGTAAGCCACATGGAGGGGGGCGCGGGCGCGGTGTGACTTCTCTTGAAGGCGTCGTAGGGTGAAGATGGCATCGGAGGTGCCACGGCCCGGACGGAAGCCGAACTGGGAAGTGTGGAGGGTGGGCTCCAGCTGGAGCTTGAGGCGGTTGAGGAGGATGTGAGTGTAGACCTTGCCAGCGATGGGCAGGAGGGAGATGCCGCGGTAGGACTTGCTGCGCGTGGGTGGGCCTGAGGATGCGCCCTTGTAGAGGGGGAAGATGTCTGCTTGGTTCCACGCGGCGGGGATGGAGGTGGTGTTCCAACAGGTAAGGATGATCTGGTGGAGGGCGGTTGCGGTTGCGGTGCCGCCGTGTTTGAGGAGGGGGGAGGTGATGTAGTCAGAGCCGGGGGCAGAGTTCCTGAGGGATTTGATCGCGGAGACCACCTCGCTCAGAGTGGAGAGTGGAGAGTGGAGAGTGGAGAGTGGAGAGTGGAGAGTGGAGAGTGGAGAGGGGAGAGGGGAGAGGGGAGAGGGGAGAGGGGAGAGTGGAGAGTGGAGAGTGGAGAGTGGAGAGTGGAGAGTGGAGAGTGGAGAGTGGAGAGTGGAGAGTGGAGAGTGGAGAGTGGAGAGTGGGTGTGAAGATGAGGTGGGAGGCGAGGGTGGCTTCGTCGACTTCCGAGCGGAGTGGAGTGTGGAGGACACGGAAATATTTTCCAAACGCGTCTGCCACCGCCTGAGCTCCAAAGCACAGGTGGTCGCCGACACGGAGGGCAGGGAGGGCGGCGGAAGGGGGGCGGTCGACGAGTTTGGACAGCATGCGGTGGGCGGAGTTGGGGTTGTTGTCGTCAAAATCGTGTTGCACGCGATGAGCGACACCGTCCCAGTGTTTGTTGGTGGCGCGTGCGATGGCGGACTTGAGCTCGGCAGTCATGCGCGCCTCCTTAGGGGCGTCGCGGTTGCCAGTCAGTGTACTGTCGGAACGCATGGACTGAAGGTCGTGGGCGAGTTTGAGAGGCTCGGGGGGGAGGTAGAAGTGGATGGGGACCTCGCGTGGGCGGGGGCCAAGGGTGGATCTGGCCGCTGTGTGGAAGGCCGCGGTGAGGTGGCTCGTCATCTGGTCCAGGGTGGGGGGGGTCGGGGAAGGGGGGAGAGTGGCGAGGGCCTCCTCGACTGCTGCCGCGAAGTGGAGCCGCGTGTCAGGGTCTCGGAGCAGGTCGGTGAAATACCGGGAGGGCGGAGGAGGACGGCGGGAGTGGGTGATGTTCCAGGCTCTGGAGAAGCGGAAGAGGATGCTCGCGGTGACAAGGGCGTGGTCAGAGCGGGCGATGGTGTCAAGTCCCCGGGTCTTGGGGCATCGTGCTCGCACGTCTTGCACGGAGCCCAGGTGAGGGCGGCGGGCGAGGATGTAGTCTGGGATGTTGCAATCCTTTTGGGTGTTGCTGTACCAGGAAAATACGCTCGAAGGGGGGTAGGGGAAGAAGGTGTAGGTGACGGCAAGATTGTGGGCGGCACACAGGTCGAGAAGCCGGTGGCCGTTGTCGCTGATGCCAGGTTTGTGGTGGAACCCGGCAAGGGGGGAGTAGGGAGGGAAGAAGGAGGAGGGGCGGTGGAGGGGGGGGCAGGCGTACGGGCCCACCGACGGGTGGGCGTCGGGGGGTGCCGCTGTGATCTTGGCGTTGAAGTCGCCTAGGACCAAAAGGAAGTGGTTTGAGGGGGTTTGGGAGAGCACGTCGCGGTGGCGTTGTTCGTAGAACGCGTCCTTGGCGACTGCGTCATCCGCGGCGTCTGTGGGGGCGTAAGCGATGACTACGGTGGCGGGAGGGGCGCCGGCGGGGCGGAAGCGTAGGACGAGGATGCGGTCGCTGAGTGCGGCGTAGCCGCCCTCTGTGAGGAGGATCTTGGCGGTGTCAGGGCAGAGGAGGGCGCCGACGCCGTGGGTGTGTTTGGTCCCACCGGACCAGATGAAGTGGTAGCCATTCTCTTCGAGCGGCTGGCTACCGGAGCCGGGGTGCCGCACATCTTGGAGGCCGCATATGTCGATGCGGAGGTGTGCGAGGTGTTTGGCGAGAGCAAGGGGGTGTGCCATGGGGTTGAAGCGTGAGCCATCTGCTGCACCCCAGAGGGTTGTAGGTGGCCGCGATGAGCTCGTGGCATGGGTGAAGGAGGTGGGGGCGATTGGTAGCCGGGGGGACGGAAGGTGCAGGGACGTTGGCTAGTCGTCCTGCCCGTCGGTGGGGTGGGGCCCGCTTACTCCTGCCCCACCCGGGGCCTGAGGGGGAGAGCTGCTCAAGGGACATGGAGCGGGTGATGGAGCGGGTGATGCGCTGACCAATGCCTGCAGATGCCTCGCGGATCTTGATGGCCTCGATCATCGAGCCCTTGCCCTTGTGGGTGACAAAGGCCGGGGACTCGTGCGTGGAGGGGCCGCCGTAGTCTGCGAACCCTGTGCCGGGGTTGGAGATCTCGGAGGGTGTGTGCGCGTCGGTGGTAGTGAGGGCGTTCTGGGGGGGGGGGGCGAGTCGGCGGTGCCGGCTGCGTGGTCCCACCCCTGGAAGGAGGGGGAGCCTGCAGTGGCGTGGGTGGGGGCGGCGGGGGCGGCGGAGGGGGCGGGAGTGGTGGAGGTGGGGGATGCCGGGGCAGAGGGGGTGAGGGAGGTGGGGAGGAGGGCGGCGGCTGCGGCAGATGCGACTGCGGCAACGGCGTTGGCAGCGGCGTTGAGGGCGCGGAGAGGGGAGGCCGACCGGCCGCGCGCTGCAGGCTTGGCAGGCTTCGCGGCGGGGGCGGTGGAAGTGGTGGAGGGGCGCGCGTCCGGGCGCGCGTCCGGGCGCGCGGGCGAGGTCGACTGGCCGCGTTCGGAAAATTTGGCGGGCCTTACGGCGGGAGTGGTGGCGAGGGGGGCGGCGGAAGTCACAGGGGGGGTGAGGGACGTCTTGGGGCCGGAGGTGACGATGGCGGGGGTGGCGTTGGCGTTGGCGGGGGCGGCGGAGGGCGTGGGGGGGGAGGGGTTGGCGGAAGGCTTGGGAGGGGAGGTGGCGCGGGGCGCAGGGGAGGGGTTGGCGGAAGGCTTGGGAGGGGGGGTGGCGGAGGGCGCGGGGGAGGGGTTGGCGGAAGGCTTGGGAGGGGGGGCGGCGGAGGGCGCGGGGGGGGAGTTGGCGGTAGGCTTGGGGGAGGCAGCGGAGGGCGCGGGAGAGGGGTTGGCGGAAGGCTTGGGGGCGGGGGCGGCGGGAGGCGCGGGGGAGGAGTTGGCGGAAGGCTTGGGGGCGGGGGCAGCAGAGGGCCCGGCGGCGGCAGGCTGCTCGAAGCAAACGCGCTTGCCAGGTGGGGAACGGGCGCGCTTGGAGGCGGCCTGTGCGGCGGCGTTCACCACCTCGGACACGCCGACCAGGGCGGCCTTTGCTGCCTGGCTTGCAGGGCCAGGGGGGACGATGGGGGCCTGAGAGGCAGGGGGGGCGGGACCACGCCGCGCGCCGCGCATGGGCATGCGCATGGCGGCCTGGCGGGCGGCGGGTGGATGGGCGGCGGCGATTGCCTGGGGGGCGTGAGCCTGGGCGGGCTGCGCTGCTTGGCCGTCATGGGGCGGCTGGGCGGCGGGGCGGTCGAAGGAGATGCGAGCGTAGAGCTCATGGGAAAGGTCCAGTTCGGTTGTGCCAGCGAGCACGTGACCGAGGTGGACGAGAAGGAGGCCGACTCCCGACACACACACACACACAACGGGTGCAACGGGTGCTGTGGATGAGGAGCACCTGCTCGCTGGCCCCATCACACACCTGCTCAATCGGATCTTCCGTGAGGGGTACCTGACTGCATGGCACTTGGGGGCAACCACGCCGGTGCCAAAGCCGAAAGGCAGCCTAGACGTGCGGGACGATTACCGAGGGATCACGGTGGGGAATGCCCTCGCCAAGCTATACAGCTTGGTGCTTATGAACAGGCTGGACGCCTTAGCTGAACGGGAGGGGTACCGAGCGCGGGGCCAGGCAGGCTTCCGGAAGAAGAGGGGGACCCAGACAATGCCTTCATCCTGCAACACCTTATTGAGAAGAGCGGCCTCCAGCGCAAACTGCTGTACGCCGCCTTTATTGACTTCAGGAAAACTTACGATTGCGTGCACTGCCCATTGCTTTGGGAGTGCCTTAGGAGCCTTGGGGTACATGGGGAGTGCATGGCGGCGCTGATTGCCATGTACGATGGGTCCGCAATGTGTGTGCGCATCGATGGGAAAGTTTCCTTCTCACAAGGGGGGTCATGCAAGGCGACCCACTGTCACCGCTGCTGTTTGGGCTTTTATTGACGCATTGGAGGGAGTACTAGACGCAGAGCTCCCGGGTGATGGGGTGGAGATGGCGGGGCGGTTACTACGGCTGCTGCTGTGCGCTGATGACTTGACGCTGCTGGTAGAGACGCCCGAAGCGCTTCAACGCATGCTAGATACTCTGCACGCCTTTTGCGGCACGTGCGCACTAACAGTCAACGTTAAGAAGTCAGAAGGGGTGGTGTTCAATGACCAGTTCTAACCAGTCGGGGCGGCACGGGGGAGGGTAACGCTGAAGTTTGCAGGAGCAGATCTACCCATGACACACGAGTTCCCACATCTGGGCATGCTCTTTCACCTCCGGCGGGCAGTGGGGGGGGACGTGGGCACCCGACGCTCTAGGGGCCAGCGCACCAGAACGCGCTAACTCGCAGATGCTTTATGATACGCCTTAATAATATTGGCATTAAGGCCCACCTGTTCGACACGCAAGTACGGCCTGTGCTAAATTACGGGTGTGAGGTGTGGGGCCTGCGATGATGGCGGATGCTGGGGGGGCGTGTTTGCCGGGGCGGGCGGACGGTGGGAGAGAGGCAGGAGTGGGAGGGGCGCTAAGACCGCACGCGACGGATGGCGCACCCTGGAGGAAGTGCTTCTACAATTTACCCGTGCGTCCCTAGGAGTCCGCAGCAACGGGCAGCAACTGGGGATTTTGGCGCGGGAGGCGGGGTGGCGGCCGCTGGCGGCAGATTGGCTGCGCCAGGCGACGCGCTTTGGGGATAAGGCGCGGGGGCGGCCTGACGGTGACCTGCTTAAAGATGCAATGCGGGAGAGCTGGGGGCTGGCTGAAGCGGGGGGGACGTGCTGGGCGGCACGCTTGCAGGTGTGCCTCGGAACTGTGGGGCGCACCCTCGCGTGGGACCAGGAGGGACCGGTACGCATCACCAACCTGCTGGACGTGGCGACCGCGGCGTGGCTGGCCGCCGCGACAAGCACACCGGCGCTGCTGAGCGGCACTACCGTGCGAGATGTACCTGAGGAGTGGTCGCGCGGCTTTAAGATGCTGACCTACATGCGGTGGATGGCGGGTAGCGACAGCGAGCCGCCGGCCCTGTTGAGCTCAGGGCTGAACAGTGCTGCCCGGATCACGGCTCTAGCTAGGTTCAGGATGGGGCTCCATGAGCTGCAGATAGACCGGGGGCGCTACGCCGTGGCGGGACAAAGGCAGCGACGCAGCCAGCGGGCGTGCTGCCTATGCGGTGGGCTAGAGGATGAGGCACACATGGTATTTGAGTGCCCTGCCCATGAAGAGGCACGGGTGCGGGCCCACAGCCTGGTTTGGTCCATCCCTCGCCCCGAGGAGGCCGATTCAGATGAGCGGATGCGGGAGTTTCTGAATCCTCGGCCAGGCCAGGAGAACCCCAGGTTCTGGCACGAGTTGGCTGACTTCCTTGTCGCCTGTTTTGAGACACGCACCGCGTGCACAGCAATCATGATGGCAGATGGCATGCTAGGGGTCTAATTTTGACAGCTGCCAGCCTCTTTCCTAGGGTCTAATGCGCCATCAAAGGCGTCCGACGGACTGTAAAATCGACCACACACACACACACATACATACATACACTCGCACACACACACGCAGCAGCAGCAGCAGCGGCAGCAGAGTGGCGATGACTCATTCGACCTGTTTGGAGACATGATGCAGCTTGTGCAGAACACGCGCATTGCAGAGGAGGTGCGTGTGTGTGTGTGTGTGTGAGCGTGTGTGTGTGTGTGTGGCGACATGATGCAGCTCTGCAGAACACACACATTGCAGAGGAGGTGCGTGCGTAGGTGTGCATGTGTGTGTGTGTGTGTGTGTGTTCGATTTTACCGTCCGTCGGACGCCTTTGATGGCGCATTAGACCTCCCTTGTGTGTGTGTGTGTGTGTGTGTGTTTGGAGACATGATACAGCTTGTGCAGAACACGCACATTGCAGAGGAGGTGCGTGTGTGTGTGTGTTTGCGTGTGTGTGTATGTGTGTGTGTGTGTGTGTGTGTGTGCGTGCGTGTTTGTGTTTGCTACTCGAGCAGCAAGTACACATAGGCGGATGAAATGACTGCCAGGCAAACGAACACACACACACACACACACACACGCACACACACACACACACACCCTTCACACACACAGGGCAGCGCGAGCGAGTACGAGGGCAGCGGTGGCAGCTACCCGTGCTGCGAGTCCGGATAAGAGAATGCTAACGACTGCCACACACACACACACACACACGCACACACACACACACATCACACACACAGGGCAGCGCGAGCGAGTACGAGGGCAGCGGTGGCAGCTACCCGAGCTGCAAGTCCCGATAGGAGAATGCTAACGACTGCCACACACACACACACGCGCGCGTGCAGACATACACACACACGCACACACACACACACACACACTTCACACACACAGGGCAGCACGGGCGAGTACGAGGGCATCGGTGGCAGCTACCCGAGCGACGAGTCCCGAAAGGAGAATGCTAACGACTGGCACACACACACACACGCGCGCGTGCAGACATACACACACACGCACACACACACACACACACTTCACACACACAGGGCAGCACGGGCGAGTACGAGGGCATCGGTGGCAGCTACCCAAGCAGCGAGTCCCGATAGGAGGATGCAAACGACTGCAAGACACACTGCCACACACACACACACACACACCAGGGGTTTCCTTAGGGTCCGTCATCCTTTCGTTTTTCTCGAAGAGGCCTTCCCAGTTTCGTCGGGATTTCAGGCTGCAGCCCGAAGAATCGCGTCATAACGTGTGAAAATCGACGATTTCACACTTTTTCCCGGAAAATTCGCCTCCACACTTCGTTTTTCCCAATCGTACCCGACCCGAAACCATCGGGATCGCGCCCTCTGAGCACGCTTTTTTCGTTTCCCGATCGGGAAGGAAACCCCTAACACACACACACACGCACACACACACACACACACACACACGCACACACACACACACACTTCACACACAAAGGGCAGCGGGAGCGATTTCGAGGGCATCGGTGGCAGCTACACGAGCAGCGAGGAGGAGGAGGCGGGGGCGGGCGACCGCCCGGCGTGGCACTACATTGAGGCAATTCCCATGGTCGACCCAGTCACGGGAAAGGAGGTGGGTTGGCCTCTGAATACAGAAGAGCGAGGGCAACTATGAGAAGAAGAACAATAAAACACATGGCGTGTGTGGCACCACATCGAGACGATTCCCATGGTCGACCCAGTCACGGGAAAGACGGTGACCCGCTCTCTCAATACAGAAGAGAGAGACTGGTAGGCTGGCGCGCTGCGTGGCCTTGCGGTCTCTCCTAGTAGAGCCCCCCTAGGCGTGTAGTCTGGGCTTTAAATCACGCCCTGGGGCCCTCCGGGCGTGTACATGTGAAAACAGCAAAACCAGAAAAGAGAGAGAGAGGGGCCCTGCAAAAAAACGAGAGAGGACCCTTGAAAGGACAAATAGAGACGGGCGACCACCCGGCGCGGCACGACATTGAGGCAATTCCCATGGTCCACCCAGTCACGGGGAAGAAGGTAAAACACACACACACACACACACCAACGCGTCCGACGGACCGTAAAATCGACCACACATACACACACACACACACCACACACGCACACACACGCATGTGAGGATGCTCATCCAGATAGGCACACACGCACGCACATACACACGCACACACACACACACACAGGTGATTATGCTCATCCAGATGGGCACACACACGCACGCACATACACACGCACACACACACACACGCACACAGGTGATGATGCTCATCCAGATGGACACACAAACACGCGCGCGCACACACACACACACACACACGCACGCAGGTGATGATGCCCATCCAGATGGGCACACACACGCTTACACACACACACGCGCACACACACGCACACACACACGCAGGTGATGATGCTCATCCAGATGGACGTCAGCGTGCGCGCAGAGATGGAGGTCAGTTGGTTAGTTCTTTGTTTGTTTGGGCGGGCGGGCGGTTGGTCAGTCGGTAAGTTGGTTGGTTGGTTGGTTGGTTGTGCTGCGATGGAGGTGACTTGTTTCGTGAGTTGGTGAGTTGGTTGGTTGGTTGGTTGGACTGCTCTAGTGGTCTGCTCTGATATCTATCATTTTTTTTGTGTGATGGCCCGATCTGATGGCCTGCTGTGATGGCCTGCTTTGATGGCCTGCTCTGATGGTCTACTCTGATGGCCTGCTCTGATGGCCTGCTCTGATGGCTTGCTCTGATGGCCTGCTCTGATGGCCTGCTCTGATGGCCTGCTCTGATAGACTGCTCGGATGGCCTGCTCTGATGGCGTGCTCTGATGGATATGAATGCCTGATTGTCTGCTCGGATGGATCTTGCTCCTTTATGAACCCAGGTTTGCAGGAGCACATACCAGGTTCCAGCCGACAGCACACACACACACACACGCACACCGCACACACACAAACACACACACACACACACAGGAGCGCATGACAGCTCTGGCAGAGGCCCAGCTGGCAGCACACACACACACACACACACACACAGGAGCGCATGACCGCTCTGACCGAGTCCCAACTGACGATGCACACACACACACACACGCACACACACACAAACAGGAGCGCATGACAGCTCTGACAGAGGCCCAGCTGGCAGCACACACACACACACACACACACACACAGGAGCGCATGACCGCTCTGACCGAGGCCCAGCTGACGATGCTCGAGCAGATGTTCCCGCGCCACGTGCTCGAATACATGATCGGCGACACGATGAGCGTCGGCGACCCGGACGCCGCGCCGGGCGTGCACGCACCGCCGCGCTCGCTCGCCGCTTCTCACTCGGTATGTACGCCATACATTGTTTGGAGCTATGCGTGACATACACACACACACTCACACACACACGGACGCCGCGCCGGGCGTGCACGCGCCGCCGCGCTCTCTCGCCGCCTCTTACTCTGTATGTACGGAGCCGTGCATGCCACACACACACACATACACATGCACACACGCACGCACGCGATGTGCGTCGGTGGCCTAGACGCCGCGCCGGGCGTGCACGCGCCGCCGCGCTCTTTCGCAGCTTCTCACTCGGTATGTATGGAGCCATACGGAGCCATACAGAGGCATACATGACACACACACACACACACACAAGCACGCACGATGTGTGTCGGCGACCCGGACGCCACGCCGGGCGTGCACGCGCCGCCGCGCTCTCTCGCTGCTTCTCACTCGGTATGTGTGACGACATATGCGCGCACAAACACGCACAAACGCACACACGCGCACGCAGGGCGTCACCATCCTGTTCATGGACATCGTGGGCTTCACGACGATGTCCAAGGAGGTCGAGCCAGCGCAGGTGAATTCAAACTGATTTGAATTTCAACTGATTCTTACATTTTAATATGCGCTGCGCTTCCATAGGCTGCTGCTGGGTCGTGCAGCAACGTCCGAAGGTTGTCCAGGGGGGGCTGGCCGCAGGGCAGAGCACGAGCCGGGACGGTCAGTTGAGGGTGTGGGCTGCGCGACGATGTCCAAGGAGGTCGAGCCAGCGCATGTGTGAATGATTCCGCACACCTTGCGTCCTGCTTGGGTGCGCAGAGATGAAGCTTTGTGTTTCTGCTGTGCTGTGCTGCGACTCGGTGCTGTGCTGTGCTCACTCGGCCCTCTTCCTCGGTTGCAGGTGATGCTCTTCCTCAACTCGCTCTTCACGCTCTTCGACGAGCTGATCGACCAATATGACGTATACAAGGTGTGTGTGTCGGGGGTCGGTTGTCGGTTACTGTTTTGCGTTTTTAGCTATCAAGCTGGAGTATGACATGTCAACAACGTGGGTGCCTGTTGGGGGGGGGGAGGGGTAGGTTTAGGGTGGATTGGTTTCGACTTTGGGGGGGTGGCGCACGCACGCTGTTTGACAAGCTGATTGGCCAGTGTGACGTATACACGGTGTGGTGTGGGTTGAGTGTGGGGTTTCTACGGTTTTTAGGGGACACGATCCCGCGGGCCTGTCAACCCCAGCGGTGCCCCCACGGGGAGGAGTCAGATCTGGGGGCCGAGTGCCCTGTATAGGTCGAGTTTGATGTGTACAAGGTGGGGCGTGGGTTGAGTGGCATATGAACACAAACACAGACATTGCACACAAACACACACACATGCACCTATGTGCATGCACACACATGCACACAAACATAAACACACACACACACACACACAATTTTGCGAGGCCCGTGAGTGTCAACCCCACCTAGAGAGATATCGTTACAGAGAACTCTGCACGGCAGACCTAGATAGGCTGTTTCTGGTCATCATTGAGGAGATTCCATTTGGAGGCGGGTGACCAACCGTGCGCCAACAAGAGGGTGAATAACCTCATTCAAAAAGCAGTGGGGGAAAGGGGCAAATGCGGGTCACTGACGGCTGTGTTCGTCACTCCGCTTCAACTGAGTTTAAACTAGGTCTCGGCAGATTGACCTCCACAGTTGTGGAAATCTCGCTAAGAGGATCCACTCGGGGGTGACTCGCTTGGACAAGAGGTCCATGAACTCGGGGTGCTTGGAGATGTCGCGTTTGAAGTTGGAAAAGTGGGTGTTTGCGGAGGAACGGAACTTGACGGAGTGGGCGAAAAGTCGCCGGCGCTGAGCCGGTAGGATGTGATGGCGCCGCCGGCATAGAGCGAAGTCATGTCCGGTCGGCGGTACGCGAAAAGGGCGGCAGTGGGGGGGTATATGATGTCGGGAGGGAGTGGGGGGGAGAAGGGACGGGCGGGTGTGTGGAGATGGAGGGGCGGGGGGACGGGGGAGGTGGGAGGCGGCGGATGAGGGAGCCGATGAACGTAGCACGGTGCTTGTTGATCGTGTCGATGATGGGGAACGTACAAGGGGGGGAGGCATGCATCGTGGTGGTGGAGGTGTGCTCTGTGGTGTGAGGAGGGATGCCCTTGATGAGGCGGAGGAAGCGGTTGTGGGTACTTCAAGTCGGTGGATGTGGGCCTTGTTCAACGTCCATGTCTGGCAGCCATACAGTAGGGCAGAGATCACAAAGGCGTTGTAGAGGTGGATCTTGGTAGTGGGAGAGATTGAGTTGGAGTTCCAGAACCGGGGAGTGAGACAACCCCACCTACCGGGGAGTGAGACAACCCCACCTACCGGGGAGTGAGACAACCCCACCTACCATCCACATCATCCACACTTTCCCTCACTTTCCCCACACCAGGTGTCTGCGCTCATCAAGCACATCTCCAACTTCCACGCGCTTAGCGGACCCGAGGCCGCGTCGTGTCTGGCTCGCAGGCCACACAACCCACACTTGTCCCACACTTTCCCACAATTCCCCACACTTTTCCCCACACCAGGTGTCTGCGCTCATCAAGCACATCTCCAACTTCCGCGCGCCAAGCGAACCCGAGGCCACGTCGTCTGGCTCGCATGCCGGGCCCCCTGACCAGATGTTCCGAGTGTCAGTACGCCAGGTCAGTTAGTCGGTTGCTTGGTTGCTTGGTTGGTTGGTTGGTTAGTTGGCTGCTTGGTTGGTTGGTTGGTTGGTTGGTTGGTTTCGGTGCCCCCTGACCAGATGTTTCGGGTTTCAGTGCGCCAGGTCAGTCGGTTGGGTGGTTGGTTGCTCGGTTTCGGTGTCATGGTTGTTTGGTTTGAATTCGAATGGGGCGGACCAGAGGCCGCGTCGTCTGGCCCCCTGACCAAGTGTTCCGTGTGTCGGTATGCCAGGTCGGTTGGTTGGTTGGTTGGTTGGTTGGTTGGTTGGTTGTCATGGTTGTTTTGTTTGAATTCGAATGGAGCAAACCCGAGGCTGTGGCGTCTGGCCCCCTGGCCAGATGTTCCGAGTGTCTGTACGCCAGAGTCTGTACGCCAGAGTCTGTACGCCAGAGTCTGTACGCCAGAGTCCAACACACCGGGTGGAGAGCAGTTTCAACACAGTCCAACACACCGCTTCTACGTTCTACTAGTGCGCTCGGGGGGGTGGCAACCCCCCGGGCGCGCTGCGATCCAGGTGTCGACGACGCGAGTCCGATGACCCTGTAGCGTAGAGCCAACCCAAGGAGGGCATACCGGCCCGGCATCACAGACGGCCAAGGACGCCTCGCGGACTTGAGCTGGCTGGCCGCGGATGCGAGCAAAGGGGAAACAAGGCACCCCATGCATGCAGCCTTTCCTGCCCAGTCCCCGCGTGTAGCGGGGCACGCCTGGCGACGCGTCCAAGTCGTCAATCAGAACACCAGAGTGGCTACGTTCAACGTGCGGACATGTCCTGCAGAGGACGAGGGACTGGTCAAACTGGCGAGTCTGGTGCAAGATTGCGCCAAGCTTAGCGTCGGTGTTGCAGCGCTTCAGGAGCTGCGCAGGACCGGCTCCGGGGAGGCGCAAGTGGCTACGGGCGACACGTCGTGGACGCTGCTATGGTCGGGTGGGGAGCACCGGCAGCGTGGGGTGGGCTTGCTGTTGTCCCCTGCATGGGCATTGGCACTCGTCTCCTGGGAGGCGGTGTCCGACCGCCTCCATCCAGGCCCGCTTTGCAGCGGACCGTGGGCAGATGATCACCATCGTCAGCGCCTACAGTCCAACGGAGGCGGGAGCGACGAGGAGGCTGGCGACTTCTACCTTCGAGTAGCGGCGCTCGCGGACAAGGCCAACGACAAGCGCGATCTGCTCATCGTGGCAGGTGATTTCAATGCAGCAGTGGGGAGGGATTCGGTTGTCCGACCACGAATGCGTTGGCAAGCACCTGCCCCTCACGGAGCCAGCGGTGGCCAGCAGGAACGGTCGCCTGCTCCTCGACACTGCCACTGCATGCAGCCTGCGCGCTGCCAACACTCTCTACCCCCACAGGCCTGAGCACCAGTACACCCACATCAGCCCCATGGCTGTTGCACAGAGCAGACGGCATTCATGCTCTGTGCGCCGCCTGCACAGCGTCAAGGACTACATCCTGGTCGCGCGCCGCCGCTTGCATGCGGTGACAGACTGTAGGGTGCGTAGGAGCCCAACCTGGGACAGCGATCACCGCATGGTGGTACTGTCCATGCGCCTACGCATGCGAGCCTCCCGCCATGCAGGCGGCTCTCAGCGGCGCGCATGGGACTCTTCACAAATGCGGCGCCCGGCTGTCCGTCGTGAGTTCAACCTCCAGCTGTCCGATCGCTTTGGGCTGCTGGAGGCCGTGCCGCCCGAGGGCGCTGATGCCCAGGCGGAGTAACGACGCGATGGCTGCTGCCATTCGCGAGGTGGCCACCAACCACCTCGCTCCACGCGGCAGCCGCCCGCGGCGCGGCTGGCAGTTCACTCTGTCGCAGCGCACCCTCCGGCTCATGGACGCCCGTCAGCGCGCGCACACGGCATGGCTCAGGAGCAAGTCTGCTGCTGCCAAACGAGAGCGCAACCGCGCCAACCGCGCGGCCGACGCAGCTGTGCAGAGAGACAAGGAGAGGTGGATCGGCCAGCAGGTGGCGGAGGCGCAAGACATGCTACGCAAGAAGAATCTGCGCCAGTTGGCGCGCGCGTGCGACAGGCTGGCGGGCCGCAGCCGCAGCCATCAGATCCCACCTGCCATGCGGGACGGCTCGGGCGCGCTGCACAGCGGTCCAGACGGGGTGCTGAAGGCCATGACAGAGTCATTCGACAAGCTATATGGCGGGGAGACAAAGCTCAGCGACGAGACCCTGAACCAGCTGGAGAACGATGTAGCGGCGTTTGAGCTCACACGCGCCACAGAGGTGGACGAAGCGCACGGGCGCCCCCTGACCTGGCTGAGACGGAGGCGTGTGTGCGAGCGTTGCGCTCGGCCGCCGCTCCGGGCGGTGACCAGCTGGACGCCATGCTGTTGCGGTGCCTACCTGCCATCGCATGGCTCCACCGGGTCATCATCGCCGTATGGCGGTCGGGGAGAGCCACGAGGGAATGGAAAACTGCTATTATCACACCGTTATATAAGGGGAAGGGTCCGCGTGACTCCCCTGGTAACTACCGCGGTATAAGCCTTCTCTCTATTGCCGGGAAAGTGTACGCTGCCATACTTCTGCACCGCGTCTCCACGCAGGTTGATGGTCAGTTGCATGAGGCTCAGTGTGGTTTCAGAAAAAAGCAGAGGCACTGTTGATGCAATTTTTACTCTGCGCTCGCTGAGCGCGGCACATGCCGAGTACAAACAATGCATGGCTGTGCATTTGTCGACTATTCTAAAGCTTACGATTGCATAAACCGTGCGGCACTGTGGAGAGTCCTTAGATTATATAGTGTTCATCCGCACATTATTGATCTGTTGGAGGATCTTCACACCAACACCGCAGCTGCCGTGCGGCTGGCTGGGAAAATCGGGCACGAATTCCCCGTGTCGTCTGGTGTGCGACAGGGGTGCGTCATTGCTCCTGTGTTGTTCAATGTTTTTATTGACCACATAGTGAAAAAGGCGCTAGACATGATGCCAGAGGGGGCTGGCGTGTCAGTCGTGACCCGAGCCGGCGGCTCTGTGTTGTCGTCGTCGGTTGAGCGCATAGTAATGCTGATGTATGCCGACGATTTATGTTTGTTCTCGCATGACCCAGCTCAGTTGGCGCTTATGCTGAAAATCCTTGACAAAGTGTCCTCTAGCTTTGGCATGCAAATCAACGCCGCCAAGACAGAAGTGATGATTTTGCCAGCAGATTTTGACGCGGATCTGCCCACGTTTGCGCTGACTGGTGGTGAAGTGAAGACCGTCTCTGCATTTAAGTATCTAGGGAGTTGGATAACCCAGAGTGGTGGTGTGGAAAAGGAGATCGGTGTGCGTGTCGGTCGCGCGCTGGGCGTGTTTGCGTCTTTTGATAAGATTTGGGCCAGCAAGAAGATGCAAGTGCAGTCTAAGATGCGGGTTTACAACACTTTCGTGCTGCCCCACTTTCTGTACGGCTGCGAAACATGGGCCCCTACTAAAACACAACTGACTCGATTGGAGGTTGCCCACTCTAACTGCCTTCGTCGCATTCTGGGTGTGCGCCTGGTCGACCGGCACAGATTAACTTATATTCGGCAGGCGTGCGACACTGAGCCAATTGAGAGCCTTGTGGCAAAGCGATCAATGCAGTGGCTAGGCCATGTGATGCGCATGCCGGCTTCTCGTCTTCCTCGTACGACTTTTGACTGCACAATGGATGTGGCTCGGCAGCAAGGCCGGCCTCCAGCCTCCTCCCGACACTATTTTCTTAAGCTACTGATTCAGCAGCTAGGCGAAACTAGTGGCACTCGTTCTGATTGGAAGACTTTTTCGGACACGGCGTTTGAGCGTGCTCAGGATAGGGTCGGGTGGAGAGCCGTGGTGTACGGTCCGGCTGCCCCTCAGGCGCCGGCCCCTCCACCACGGCGGTCAAGTAGATTGGCAAGCGCCACTTGACCCCCTATCCCCTAGAAGCAGTTAGGACCTATTTTGGAGGCGTCGCACAATAGCTCTCCTTTTTGCTCTGGGACTACACGTTGGCAGGCAGCCGGCTGGTGGCTACCGCCCCTCACAAGTAATTGTTAGGGCCAGAACTGGACTTGGGTCTAGGCGGTGGTACTAGGACTAGAGGTAGTCTTTGCTGGAAAGCCAATGTAACTGTAACTGTACGCCAGGTCAGTTGGTTGGCTGGCTGGTTGGTTGGTTGGTTGGTTTCGGAACACCATCCACACGCACGCGCAGGGCGCCGATGGCGCAGCGAGCAGACACACCCGTGATGTGCTCCTGTTTCCATTCACACTATTCACACCGTCCACACTATTCAAACCATCCACACCATCCACACCATCCACACCATCCACGCGCCATAGACACCAACGTGCAGGTTGCCAAAAACGCAGCGAGCGGCCAATCCTCTGCGGTGACTTCCCACGCCATCCACACCGTCCACACCATCCACACTATTCACACCATCCACATACCATCCACACAAACGTGCAGGCTGCCGAAAACGCAGCGGGCAGCCAATCCTCTGCGGTGACTGCCCACACCATCCACACCATCCACACCATCCACACCATCCGCAACATCCACACCTTTCACACCATCCACGCCGTCCACACCGTCCACACTCTCCACACACCATCCACACACAAACGTGCAGGTTGCCGAAAACGCAGCGGGCGGCCAATCCTCTGCGGGGATTTTGTCTCCATTCCATGCTCTGGATGTCATGGGGGAGGTGCGTGTGTGTGTGTGTGTGTGTGTGACGGGGGTATACAGGGGGTGGGAGGGGTGTGTGTGTGTGTGTGTGTGTATTTATCTCCATTCCGTGCTCTGGATGTCATGGGGGAGGTGCGTGCGTGCTTGTTTGTGTGTATGTGAGGAGGGTGAGTGTCAGTGATGTCCTCAGCGCCCCCACAGCCCCCGCAGCCCCCGCTGCGGGGGCGAAACGGGAAATTCGGGGGGGAACTATGGGGGCGAATTGCGGGAATTTGCTCCGGAAAAGTGTGAAAATCGGCAGTTTTCACACTTTCCCGCGAAAAATTGGACCCTGCGGGTGCAATCCGGCACATTCCCTCCATTGCTGCGGGAGCAAACACGAGTTTCTCGGTTTCCTTAAGGACACCACTGGTGAGTGTGTGTGTGTGTGTGTCTCCGTTCCGTGCTCTGGATGTCATGGGGAGGTGTGTTGTGTGTGGGGTATGTGTTTGTGTGGGGGGGGATGTGTTTGTGTGTGTGTGTGTGTGTGTGTGTGTGTATCTCCTTTCCATGCTCTCGATGTCATGGGGAGGTGCGCGTGTGTGCTTGTTTGTGTGTGTGTGTGTGTGTGTGTGTGACTCCGTTCCATGCTCTGGATGTCATGGGGGAGCTGTGTTGTGTGGGGGCTATGTGTGTTGTGTGTGTGTGTAGTGTGTGTGTGTGTGTGTGTGTGTCTCCATTCCATGCTCTGGGTGTCATGGGGGAGGTGTGTTGTGTGTGGGGGGGGAGGTGTTGTTTTTGTGTGTGTATGTGCGTGTGTGTGTGTGTGTGCATTGTCAGGCCGTCACGTCACCGCATACACACACACACACACACACACACACACACGCACTCTCAGGGCGCCCTTGGTACATTCCCTTCAGGTGGTTCACACCGCGACTCGGGCCATTACGTCACCGCTCACACACGCACACACTCCCGCACGCACACACAAACACACACACACACACACTCTCTCTCAGGTCGCCCCTGGAGCCTTCACTTCGGAGAGCTTGCGCCGCGACTCAGGCGGCTACTTCACCGCACACACACTCTCACACACACACACACACACACTCTCTCAGGGCGCCCTTGGAGCACTCACTTCAGATGGTTTACTCCATCACTCGGGCCGTTACGTCACCGCACACACTCGCAGACACACACACACACGCACACCTACACACACACACACACACACTCTCAGGGCGCCCTTGGAGCTCTCACTTCGGATGGTTCACACCGCGACTCGGGCCGTCACGTCACTGCTACTTCCGGACTCGGCCTGCTCAAACCGTCGCGCTCGGCTGGCAGGTGCAGTGATTTCCTTTTCTGCTCTCCACAGCCATTTGGCTGTATTCTGGCTGGTCTTTGACCTTGAACACAGCTCAACACAGCTCAACCCATCCAGTGGACTTTTAGTCTGACGCACCTGCCAGACAGATCTCGTCCAGTGATCCCCCAGCGTGGTGGTGTGGAAAAGGAGATCGGTGTGCGAGTCGGTCGCGCGCTGGGCGTGTTTGCGTCTTTTGATAAGATTTGGGCCAGCAAGAAGATGCAAGTGCAGTCTAAGATGCGGGTTTACAACACTTTCGTGCTGCCCCACTTTCTGTACGGCTGCGAAACATGGGCCCCTACTAAAACACAACTGACTCGATTGGAGGTTGCCCACTCTAACTGCCTTCGTCGCATTCTGGGTGTGCGCCTGGTCGACCGGCACAGATTAACTTATATTCGGCAGGCGTGCGACACTGAGCCAATTGAGAGCCTTGTGGCAAAGCGATCAATGCAGTGGCTAGGCCATGTGATGCGCATGCCGGCTTCTCGTCTTCCTCGTACGACTTTTGACTGCACAATGGATGTGGCTCGGCAGCAAGGCCGGCCTCCAGCCTCCTCCCGACACTATTTTCTTAAGCTACTGATTCAGCAGCTAGGCGAAACTAGTGGCACTCGTTCTGATTGGAAGACTTTTTCGGACACGGCGTTTGAGCGTGCTCAGGATAGGGTCGGGTGGAGAGCCGTGGTGTACGGTCCGGCTGCCTCTCAGGCGCCGGCCCCTCCACCACGGCGGTCAAGTAGATTGGCAAGCGCCACTTGACCCCCTATCCCCTAGAAGCAGTTCGGACCTATTTTGGAGGCGTCGCACAATAGCTCTCCTTTTTGCTCTGGGACTACACGTTGGCAGGCAGCCGGCTGGTGGCTACCGCCCCTCACAAGTAATTGTTAGGGCCAGAACTGGACTTGGGTCTAGGCGGTGGTACTAGGACTAGAGGTAGTCTTTGCTGGAAAGCCGATGTAACTGTAACTGATCCCCCAGCAGGCCGTATACCGCTCAGAGCCGGATTTCCCATTTCCCAGAAAACCACCCCACACTTGGTGGGAGAGGACGTGGACGGGTGCGTTGGGAAGCTCTCGCCAAGAGCAGCACGGCGGCATGCGTTGCGTGGAAACCTGCTATGTATTGCGACTGGTATGAGCGGTCAAAGTAGCTTGAGCCGGCAAAAACATTAATTACTGAAAGCCTTTCCAGGAAACTCTGAGCTCGTCTAGAGATATTTCAAGTGACCCTTTATATGAGGACAACGGTCAACGGGAGGTCAGCGGTCAACGCGTTCAAACCAAAATCCGGCTGTGGAATAATTAATTAAACATCCTGAAAAGGAAATCACTGGGCAGGTGCGCCCTGCCTGTCAAGATTTTAAGCGCGTGCCTTTACAAACTACTTTACGATTCAACAAGTACCGTAAACTCAGATAGCCTGTATCGGTGACCACAAAAAAAATATAATTAATTGATTCTGGAGGGACAGGATCGCGCGCAACGGGGAATTTTGTTTCAGTACCTATCCAACATTATCGCAATATTTTTTTTAGAGTTTTTTTTGTAAATACCGCACACCAAAAAGACTTGCCCGAGGCGGCATTCGACCTCGGGCGGCTTGAATACTCCAGTTGGAGAGTATCGTGGTCCGATACCAATTAATTTAACTGTATTGAGTCACAGTATCGGACGAGTCTGGGAATTAATTACCGATACAGGCTATCTGAGTTTACGGTAATTGGGTTTCAAAACCGCACGCAAGAAACCTACAAGAAACTGAGAACATGTATCTCCCACTTCCAGACTCGGACTGCCAAAACTGTGGCGCGCTCGGCGGACAGGTAGATGCGCCCTGGCAGTAAGGCTTCAAAAACTTTATGGTCTGAAGGCGGGCCTGCTATGCATTTAGCGTGGTTTCTGTGGCGTCGTGGTGCGATCACACTGCCACACCGCACACACGCCCGTTCTTGGGCCCAGTCCAGACCACCAGAAAACCTTAAAAAAACGTCTTGATTGCAAAGTCCTGGTGAAGAGGGTGCAAGGAACACCCCTGCCGACTTTCATCATGATACACCCAGTGGTTATGGATTATAGTGTGGATTGTCGTGACTATATATGGAGCCGTCTAGTCTGCGATCGGCTTCAGCGTCCACACATACAAACACACACACACACACACACGCGCAGCTACAGCCGCAGCTACAGCCGCCGAGAGAGCTCGGCCACGGCTGGCAGCGCGGGGCAGCTGGGGTGTGACAGTAGGGGCAGGGACGCTGGGGAGGACGACCCGCAGCAGGTGTGTGTGTGTGTGTGTGTGTGTGTGTGTGTCTCTGTGTCTGTGTGGAGGCAGGGATGCTTGGGGGGACGACCTGCAGCAGGTGTGTGTGTGTGTGTGCGTGTGTGTGTTTGTGTGGGTCAATCAATGTGCTTGTGTGGGTGGGTTTGTCGTGTGTGTGTGTGTGTGTGTGTGCGTGTGTGTGTGTGTGTGTGTGTGTGTGTGTATACCTATGTTGCCTGCCAGCCTCGCTGCAACCTCTACAACAACACCTGTAACACCAACTGCAACACCACCGGCAACACCAACTA